>JAOTNS010002633.1:0-600000 GCA_028476615.1 Culter alburnus
TCCAACATCTTTCACTGCATCACAATAGACTGAAACACAAGAGTCCTTAAGGCTACGTTTAAGAAACTGACAAAAACAACATATTAGCACAAAATCTTCATTTTCAGTACACCATGACCATAAGCTGCTCCTCTCCATGGATTCCCTCCTCATTTTTGCATAAAAGTGTCTATAAATGAACAGCCATGAATATATTGACAAGCAGATTCCTGTGCTTTTCCGTTTTAAAATGAAGCATCTCCTCATGAGTCCCGAAGAGACTAACAGTACTTTCTGTGCAACTTTATCCAACAATGGTCATCTTTAGCTTTTCTTACATTCATGTTTGCATGGATAATGCATCACACTTCAATTTTTTGCCATAGTCTTTGAGTTGGTGTCCACACAGATCTGCACAAAGCTGCACAAGGGAGTTACATGGTCGGTTCGGCCTCAGGCCTCCTTCCCTTCATGCCGCTGGACGTCCCAGCGTCTCCTGGCTCTCTGGATCTCCACATCAGAGAGGGCCAGTTCTGTTACACCATGTCCTGGTCACCTCTGACCTCTAGATCAGCGCTCAATGAAGCGAAGGTTGATCTGTCTGTCTGGAACCAGAAGAGTTCTGGTCATTGGATGGACTGTGTCGCCCTCTTTTGCCGGCTCCACATTGAAGTGGATTAAAATCTGTGAGAGAAAAAAATGTGTCATGCATCAAAGAAACAAACCTAGAGCACACCGTTACTCACTGTAGTTAAAAGCAGCTAATATAAGTGTGATATGTGTTGAGTTTTACAAACTAATGGTTGCACAGACTAGTCACTTTAATGCCATGACGCTTTAAGTTTGATGTCGATTAGTCACTGATGATGGCCTTTAGAGGGCGCAACAGGATAAGAAATCCACATTTACACGCCACATCCAAACAGTTAAAATGACAAATAAATGCATTCTCAGAGAGCGCTTCACAAGATATGTTTGATTACACCATCTGGATGACCAATATCGATCGTGTGAATGCTGGTTTTAAACCGCTTACTGGGGTTTGACCCCCTAAATGAGGCTTGATCCCCCCTGAAGGACAAGATGGGGGGAGATAAGAAGATACGTTTTACTGGTTAACCCCTGAAGTGGGTCATACCATAAACTTTACCTGAGCTGTTTAATTACATAAGCGCTCATTCAGGGACATGCATTATTGCATGGACAAATAACATAATGGCCCGGTTTCACAGACAGGGCTTAGATTAAGCCAGGATTAGGCCTTAGTTCAATTAGGACATTTAAGTAGCTTTAATAATCGTGCCTTAGAAAAAAAATTACTGTGCATCTTGAGACAAAACAATTGCACTGACATATTTTAAGATATGCTTTCAGTTAGCAACAGTTGGGGGACAATACAGCCAACATGTATGTCCGTTTTTATTTTCTCTGTCATTTTATCTGGCCAACAACACAAAGCGCTAGTTGTTTAAATACGAATTTGGTTCATTCGCCACGCCGTCATATTATAATTATTAAATTATCTTGCATCCTCCACATAGTATTTTAGGTTTCGCCTGGGACAGAGAACGTCTCTTACTTAGATATTCAACTGCACCACTAATCTGCCACTTAACATCATGTTGAGCAAAACCAACACAACAGCAGATCTACAATATTAGCCTAATATATTAGCCATTTTTTTATTTAAATGAAATTGTGAAGAATGCTCTGAAGTAAAAATTCATGTAACGCGTCAGATGTGTTTGAGTTTGTGTAGTAGACGAAACAACGCCATTCATTCACGCAGAACATGCAGACTTATAAGCGACATGCTTTGGCTGTTGTTGCATGCATTTCCACCATGCAAAAGCCTTAAAATCTCTGCTGTGGGTAAAACTTAATTTGTGACGTCAAATGTACCATGTCTCCACCATCCTTAGGGTGCCAGTTACTCAGTGTTGGGGGGTATCGCATTACAAGTAACTTGAGTTACGCAATCAGATTACTTTTTCAAGTAACTAGTAAAGTAACGCATTACTTTTTCAGAAATCAGTGTAAAGGCCTTTGCACACTGAGTCCGAATCGCATGCGTTTTTTCGTATTCGCAATCCTAAAAATTCGTCACGCACAGAGACCTTGCACACTGAGTCCGATGCGTATTAATGAATGCGTTGCGAAAAAAATCGCAAAACAAATCGCAAAACAATACAAAATGAAGTCTTCAAGCAGTGAGCACGATTAGTTGTCTCCTCTCTTCTAAAAAGAGAAAAAGAAAGAGGAAATATTGGGTTCATTCAATCCCGAGATTGCATAGAGAAAAAGGAGAATTCACCTCATCAAGGAGCTGCGTGATTATCCCGAGCGTTTCAAAGATTACTTCAGGATGTCAGTGGCTCTGTTTGATGCTTTACTACTGGCACAATCTGACTTTATATTCGGTCTCTTTGTATTCCTCACGTTGTTTGTCATTCAGTGCTGCTGTTTTGTGCTGTAGATGACGTGGATCAACTTGTCAGATGGCATTCTGGATTTTTGCGTTCGTGTACGGTGGCTCTGAATTGTCAAAACGTCTCTCAAAATGCATGCCACGGATGCGAAAAACGCAGAAAATCGAACCTGATCCAAATATTTTTTTTTGACGGACGAAAGTTTCGGAGGCAGTGTGCAAATGCGATTGACATAACGTGAGGTCGAATTAATTTTTTAACGTGCGAAAGTTTCGCATGCAAATTTCGGACTCAGTGTGTAATGACCTTAAGGCAAGAATCTTCCTCATCTGCCCTTCTCTGTTAAAGTTGTGAAGCATTTCATTCCATGGCAAAGTTCAAATCACAATGACACACATGCACGCTTCATTGCAGAATTTCACGTACCCTAGAAAGCGCCAGGTAGACCTCCAGTTCAGCGATGCGTCGACCGATGCAGCTGCGTTTGCCCACGCCAAAAGGAACCGAGGCGTAAGGATGGCTGCCCTCGGAGCGGCTCAACCAGCGCTGCGGGACGAAGGCGTCCGGATCACGGAAGTGTTTAGGGTCACGGGACGTGGCATAGTGGCAGAGAGTAATCAGAGTCTGAAGGATTGAACACACCTGGTGAACACGAGCTTCACAAAGAGCAAATGAAGACTTTTACAGCACAAAACTATACTTACATTTCTAGGGATGAGATATCCTCCAACTTTAATATCTTTGTCTGTGATGACTCTAGCATTGGCGGGAATTACAGGATAGAGCCTGGAAATGTTTCAATAGTTAATTTGATGTAATGAACTCATAAAAAAGATCTGTATTTAAAAACTACACTCATTCTACCTGAGGATTTCCTTCATCACGGCCTTCATGAGAGGCATAGCAGCCACATCGGATGCGTCTGGGACGGTACGGCCCTTCATCACGCTCTGAACCTCGTCCCGCAGGGCGTTCTGGATGTCCGGATGCCGAGAGAGCTCGTACAGGGACCACGACAGCGTGCTGGAGATCTAAAGCGGGGAATGAGAAAGAAACACATAGAATGAATTTGTATTTAGACATGCAAAAATAGCAGGTTTTGATGACCAAAACTTAAAGTGAGAATGTCTTTTTTAAAGGGGTCTTTGATTATGATTTCACTTTTTTAACTTTAGTTAGTGTGTAATGTTGCTGTTTGATCATAAACAACATCTGCAAAGTTACGACGCTCAAAGTTAATGCAAAGGGAATTTTCTTTTACAGAAATCTCTGTTTAAGGACTACAACAAACAACTTGTAGGGACTACAAGAGCTTATTTACAGGTTAGTGACATCACAAACCCCCAAATTTACATAAACCACGCCCCTGAGAACACACAACAAAGGGGGCGGGGCCATGTTAGTCTGCTTTAGAGAAGAGGAAGAGTTGTTGTAGTAGAGTGTTGTTGACATGCCGTCATTTTACGCCGGACTGCTTCACAAACGAGGATTTGCACAAAAGATGAACATGACGGCACATGCTAGTGGATGAGTTGAATCAACTCCACAGCAACTACATAAATTTATCCACTAACCATTCAGAAACGTCCAGTTTCATTCTAAAAGTTGTAACTTCTTCCTGAGTCTCTCCATCAGTGTCGACTCCGGTTTGAACAATGTAAGGCTGAAAACGTTCGTCATTTTGGCTGCGTGAGATTCTCCAGCTTTGTTGTTGTTGAGCTGTAAAGCTCCGCCCTCTTCTGGAAAAGGGGCCGGGAGCAGCAGCTCATTTGCATTTAAAGGGACACACAAAAACTGTGTGTTTGCTCACACTATAATAAATGATCTGTGGGGTATTTTGAACTGAAACTTCACAGACACATTCTGGAGACTGACTGATATTACATCTAGTGAAAAGGGCATTATAGGTCCCCTTTAAAAGCTGCTTAACAGCAGAATTAGTCTCATATTTGATGAATTTTGCATCATTTATTATGTTATTTACAGCTGCTTTGACATGAATTTTGGTAGACATGAATTTTTCAAAAGTAATTTATTTAGGTGTAATACTTTTTAATCAGGGTCCACATGAGTCTTAATTTAGTTTTATAATTTAAGGTCATACAAAGTCTTGAATGATATAACAAAAGTCTTAATTATCATTTTAAGAGGTCTTAAATTTGACGTATAAGTGGTCATCTCAGTACAGCCTAATGTGATTATTAAACTTCAAAAGTCTTGAATTATTCAAATAAATGTGAGTGCTGCACATTTCAAAGTAAAAACCTTGTGCTGTTGTTCACTTCATTTATAATCCCCCACATTTTTGCCTTCCTTATAATCTATTGTTGAATTATTAATTGACAGACAATTCATATGTGTTGATTTGTTGGTATCTATATCAGTGTCAGTGTTTCTGAAACGCCTCATTGTATTCTTGAGCTTTCTTCACAATATTCCTCATTTAAATAATTAATACGCAGAATAAAGGGCCTGGTTGAGTTAGTTAGTAGTGTGTTGTGGTTATGGTAAGGGGCGGGACATTTCCCAAACACGCTCGAAGCACTTGACCAATCACAACACACTGCTCCAGCCAACCAATCAGAGCACATGTGCTTTTCAGAAGGAGGGGCTTCATAGAGACAGGAACTAAACAGAGCGTTACTGACAGACTGGGAAGAGAGGAGCTGCAAAATACCCAGTTTAATGCAGGAGCACCACTGAAGCTCTTGTCAAAGGGATGATGGAGGAGATTCTTACCGTGTCGACGCCAGCGAGAAGCAGCTCGGTCACATTGCTGTACACAGATTTCAGCGGCATGCCGGCCTGAGACAGATAGTACGTTAGGTAGCGTCCCTCTAACTGCTCTCCTCGCGCCAGCTTCTGCTTTTCCTCCTGAAGACGCTGCTCGATGTGTCCTTTTGCTATGATGACAGAAAGAGTTTCAAAATCTCACACAGAATCACAGTACAGATGAAAAACATACACATGACATTTCAAGTATTCAAGCTGAGTTATGATGGTTCAAATCAATTCTTTAGCTTCTACTACACTTTGCGACACTCACCAAACTGGAACATGTAGTCCCAGCAGCGGCAGAAGGTGTCCCAGGGTTTGGGAAGGAGCCGGTGGAGCCATTGAGGCATTGCCATAGTGAGAAGGGTCAGTACAAACATGCTGTTGATGGACTGGATGAAACGCTCCGTCTCCACAGGAACCACTGGATCGAGGCAGCCGATCCTGGACTCGAACAGCACGGAGGAAATGCCTTGCAGGAATAGAATAGAAAAGACATGACTTCACCTGATTGGCTAAAAACACCCCCTTGGGTTAGTGTTTTTCCACTATCTCATGCAATGTACCATATGAAAAACTGTGATTTGAGGATTTCAGGAGAGTGTCAGTGATTTACCTTCCAGGCCGAAGCGGTAGAACTCAGCAGAGATGTCGGTGACGACGCCGCTGGAGTCCTGCTGCTTGCGTAGCTTGAGTTTCTCGATCAGGTCAGTGACGACAGAGTTCAGTGTGCGGTCATACGCCTCCACGGCTTTAGGTCGTAACATGTGCTTCCCCAGCAGACGGCGCACGTTCTGCCACTCCTCGCCTTCACTGTCAACACAGACGGAAGGATTAACGACTACAATGATAATCAGTTGCAAAAACAAAACAAACAAAAGTATAGCTGCGGGCAGCAATTATCAGGGTTCAGGCGCTTTAAGGCCTTTAAGCACATGCGTAAAAAGGTTTAGGCCCGGTTTCACAGACAGGGCTTAACCTAAGCCAGGATTAGGCCTTAGATCAATTAGGGCATTAAAGTAGCTTTTACAAATGTTAGCTACAAAAACACATTACTAGTGTGCATCTTGAGACAAAATAATGGCCCTGACATATTTTAAGATCTGTCAGTACAAGTTACTTTCATTTAAACATGCATTTTATTGACTGTGAAACCGGGGGATAATGTTTTAATTAGCAAGCCCGTAACCATCCAGATATATAGATGGAAAAGGCCATTTACAGCCAATACAGGGAATTTACCATAGGAAATATGTAGTTTTTAAAGCTTTTTAACAGTTATCGGGGTTGAGCCAAAAACCTAGGAATAGTTCGCCAAAGTTGTTTTTTTTTTTTTTTTAATAATCCCCAATATTTAAGGAACAAGTCAATGGACAGCAGTGGTCTTACAGTCAAAGTTGCTCAGAATGAGATTTGTACCATCTCATGTCGAATGTTGTGGGCGTGTGAAAAAAGTCACATGATATGTAATCCTTTATGCATGTGAAAAATGCAAAGGCGCCCTCCAGTGGCCGATTCCTTTCGAATTTCTCACAGGCTTCTAGGGCCATGAGTCAAACAGACCCAGCGGGTTTCGTTCTGTTTTTTGAGATACAATAATGTCACCTTGGACAAAGACACCGCATGCCAATTTTCAAGTCGATCAGACTAACGGTGAAGTAGATAAAGCTGTTTTCATGTTTTTTTCCTGTTATAGCAGCACCAAGTGGCCAGTTGCCACAATTTTTTCACGTGACCACAGATTGAGCCCATACTCACGTGTGCTGAGTTTGGTGAAAATGTCATTCCGTTCACAAGTTATAGCCATTTTAGTTAAAGTAGCTCCGCCCACTTTGAATGTTTTGGCGCCCCTTAGAGACCGTAAATCGAATTTTCAACCTTTTTTTGATAACTCTTGACAATCAGACTCCGAAAAATCTCGCTGCACTGGTTTGGTTCCGATCGAGCAAAAAACCTAGGACTAGTAGGTCGCAAAAGGTTTTTCAAAAAAATCCAAAATACCAGAAAATTTAGTGAGCCACTTGAGCCTAACGGTTTAGGAGTACTTTTCACCACTGTAGTGCCCCCGACCTTTCCTACATGATTACATAATGCGTGGCAAATCGGAGAGCAGTGCAAGATGAGTATTTGTGATTAAAAAATATATATATTTTTTTTTTTTTTTTTAGAGAATGGCCGATGGTTTCTCTAGATAAGACTCTTATTCCTTATCTGGGATCATGTAGAGCTCTTTGAAGCTGCACTGAAACTGACATTTGGACCCGTTGAACCCCAGTGAAGTCCACTATATGGAGAAAAATCCTGGAATGTTTTCCTCAGAAACTTTCTTTTTGATATTTATGATGCCCTTTCTTTTTGGAGCTTGTCATATGGAAAGGTTTTGCATGTTCCATGTCAGAAATAAAGTTATAATGGAGTAAATTCTCTTGTGTAGACTGTGAGATACGACATTTAAAGCCTGCTCCATTTTGCACCGGATTACTCCAGCAAATAAGTTTAAAAAAAAAAAAAAAAAAAAACTGTGATCAAAGGAAGAGCTGCATGCAACCCACGAGTGAACGGTTAGAAAGCTCGCATGACAGAGCGCTTGTACCCACGCTGTCAGGAGTCCGTATCCCTCTCCCCGGAGCTGCCGGTAATCCTTCCAGGATGAGAGGTCGGAGCGCATGGGCTGCTGTCCCTCCTGCCTCAGGACCTGCTCGATCAGCTCCGGCTCCGCCACATGAACCGTCAGGATGGGTCCGAAGCTGGCCTTCCACACGGGTCCGTACTTCTTCCTGCCCTCCACCTTCAAATGGAGTCACAAATCATTAATATGCTTACTTTATTCAGATGTACACTAATACAAAGAGAAACGATCTGGGTGTCAGGTTAAAAGAAAAAAATATTATTGTGAAACAAAAGTTTGGTAACACTATTTTAGAGTGCCATTGTTAGATATGTTACTTGTAGTTACTATATAATTACTATAACTCATGCATAAATACATGCAATTAACCCTAAACCAAACCCTAATCCTAACCCTATAGTAAGTACATGTAGTTAGTTAATATTACTCAGTACTTAAATGTATAATTAGTGTAACAAAGACACATTAAAATAAAGTGTAACCAAGAGTTCTTACAAACACTGTTACTGAGTTTATGTTTTCCTAAAACAGGGTTTTCCAACTGGGATCCAAAGAAAAGTTAAAAAAAAAAGGTAAAAATAAATAATCAATTAAAATCAATCATATAAATTAGATTAATGTAAACAATGCAAATGGATTTCAAATAAACATTTAAATAAATATTAAAGATTATTAAAATAAACAATAATAATTTGATTTAAATATATAATATATTTAATAGTGCAGTACTATACAGAATAACAATGTAACTTACAGATACCAAATATTTCCCAAATAATACTATAAATTGGAATGACATAACATTTAAATTAGTAGGCTATAAATTAGGTCTTTATACATTAAAATATATAGCTGCATTCTAAATGTTAGGATTAATAATAATGCACCAGATCTGTTTTACTTTCTGCCATTGTAACAGAATGTGTCATAATCAAGGAGCTGCAGATGAAGATATGGCACATTTACATGCACTGTCCCTTTTAAAATAAAATAAACTTAAGTATCAATATTTGGATGCAACTCAAACAGGAATGAATCGACTAGAGCACAAAACCAGCAGAAGATCTGCGCACCTGCAGCTGATGGAGGCGAGACAGTCCGCGTCTGAAGAACAGATCCCACACGAATCCCGCGGCTGAAGGTCCGGGCATCTGCTCGAGCGTCTTCACCTGCTGTGGCGAAGGCGCGGGAATGACGTCAGCCCACCGCTCCGCACACCTGAGCAGCGGAAGCGCGCTCCTGCCGGACAACTTCAGAGCCTGAGGTAGCATCCTTCTCAAGAAGTTCATGCACCGAGCGCGGAAAGACGCTGCAGCTCATATCTCATGCTTTCACCGGTACTCTATTTATAATCGCACGAGCGCTCTCTTTCCGCACACACCTTTCTGCAGCCCAGCCAATGGCCAACGCAGAGAGCGCGAAAGCCCCGCCCACTGATCTGGGAAATGGACGTGGTCTGACTGATCTTTCATAATGGGATACACGGAATTTCTCTTCAAACATCAGCACCTCAATGGTTGACTCTCCTGAAATCGATCGATGCATTGACGCGTCGTGATGTAACCGGAGGACGAGTTATCATGAAACCTGCACATGACTGCGTGTCTCCAGTCTGAGCTATTCTTAGATCATTTACCCGACTGCAGCACCTGACCCATGAGTAAACAGTGTTAAAAATCAAAGGAGATAGATATCCCATGATTTGTTGCTAAACGGCGCTGTTTCACGCAGGTTCATTTCTGTAATATTCATGCATGCTGTGATGAGATCCTGACCTGATTCCAGTGAACGTGTGCGCAATGAGCTAATATCAACAGTACCGAGAACCCAGAGCCATTCTCATCTGAATCGCAATCCTCTTTCATTAAAAGGCTGGACAGAGAAGCATGTCTGGCAGTATCATATATATATATATATATATATATATATATAAAATGTGTATGTGTCAATTTTGCATGTATGCAAATTGTATAATAAGGTACACAGGGTAATCGTGCAGTTAATTCTCATATTGTATTTTCAGAAAGTTTTGGAATAAATTTGTCACTACCGAAACACAATGATAAATCATTTAATAAGAAGGGTTGCATTGACCTGTTAAGATTTTGTTCACATCTACCTTGTAAATATTATAATATATATATATTATATATATATTTTTTTTTTTTTTTTTTAAACTCTTCATAGGTAAATTCATAACATTTACAAATTTAACAATTTCAAGTGTAATTTATGAGATTTGTTGTATTTTGAAATCCAATCTTTGTAAAAGGCATAAAGTTTATCAAACTGATTTCAAAGTGAAGGATTCATTAGTTTGAATAAACATTGAACCAAACACTATAATAACATCTTAGTTGATCATTCAATATAGTTTATTTTTGACAAAACAACCCATGTTTCGGTCGTGACTGCACAGTTTTGGTAGTGACATTATGTAGTGACCACATCACATGACACAATTTAACTCGCATACTAAAACCAGGGACGGATTACGAACCGGGCCAGCGGGGCCGCTGCCAGGGGCCCTAGGGGTGCAGGGGGCCCGTGGGGCCCCTAGCCCAAAACAATTTGCAACGCTTATCAACAATGTATTTTCGTTTGTCTATTTTAGAGGGCCTACATTCTTTGATCCTCTGCCTACAAGGGCCCCTGACCCTATAGGGAGGGCGTTTGGCTGCCAAGGGCCCTTGAATTGTGGTGGTTGTGGTGGTGGTGGTGGTGGTGGGGGGGGGTCTGTGCTTTCAGGGGGCTCCCGGCCCTGCTATAGGAACTTTAAAGGGAAATGGGTGCATGGGAGCCTACTTTTAGAAGGCCCTCTTAGGCCCTCCTATTATGGTCCTGGCTTCTGGCTACCAGGGGGCCATAGGGAGGATGGGGGCTTTGGGGGCTTTTAGAGGGCCCTGATTATGAGGGCCCTACTAGGAGGCCCTAGGCTAGGGAGGAGGGTGTAGTGTACCTTTAGAGGGCCATCTGATTACAAGGGCCCCTACCATGGGGCCCCTGGCTTCTGGGGGGAGGGGAGGGGGGCGTGTTAACAGCCTTACAGAAGGCCCTCTGACTAGGGAGCGGTAGCATGGTGGGATGGAGGCGGTTAACCTGCCCGCTGAGTGGCCCCCAGACCAGTGTAGCAGTGTAAGAGTTTGACCAGTGTAATCACCCAGGGCTGTAGTGGAGGCTAAACGCAAGTAAACACGGTTTACCCACCTCTGAAATTCAGAATTAGAGTTTACCCACTTCTCAATTGATCTAAATGCACATCATAGTATAGTTTATGCACAAAATGTGATCACAGAATTCTTATTTTACCACTACACCCCTGATCACTCCGTTCTGTACGGGGATATGGTACACAGGTGGATTCTGGCATGGTTCAGCTGGACACGGTACACATGTAGTGTGATCACTAACCGTGCCCCAACATGGCTCTCACTGTACGTTCACACCAGGAGAGACCAAAGCGAACACGTCGCCAAGGTCGTTGAAGAAGCTTCGTTGTTGAATTTGCTTTATTCACTTTGTTCGCTCATTGGAATGTTTGATTTAGCCTGTTACCGTGGGGCGTTGGTAAATCTATATATTAGAATTGGTTTTCACCGAACCGCGTCATAACTCATTACATAAGGTTAACTGACTTTTAACTTCTCTTTTTCGCCCAATTCACTTCGCTGCCAGTGAATTTGCTTTTTCGGCCAATTCGCCGAGAAATAATGACTTTCGGCGCTCTGGTCTCTTCTGATGTGAATGTACGTGACATCAATAATGACACTACAAATAATAAATATTTGAATAATTTGAGAAAGTTGGTGTTAATAACAGTTTTTTTCACATTGGACTCCTTGCAATGCGTAAATCATGGGGAGAGACCTATCTTTTCCCATGGTAATAACCAGGCTGCTGAATAGAAATGGGATGATCAGGGGCGGAGCCAGACATTGTAAACATTCGGGGCTTAGACCAAATCTATTTGTCCAAAGACAATTTAATTTTCTATTAACAGCTTTACTGACATGAAAGGAGCTTTTGTTGACGTATTCTTGTTCAGAAAATGTACATTATTTGACACTGTAATTTGTAAAACTTTGTTGGATGTACCAGCTCTAGGGGGGTCCGGGGGCATGCCCCCCCGGAAGAAAATTTTGAAAATTTTAAGGTTAAATGCATCAATCTGGTGCTCTCTGGAAACTCAAAATTAAGAGCTTCAACCCATGTACAGTGTGCAAATTGAACAAAGAAACAGCATTGACTTGTACCTGGACATTAAAAAGGGTTCAAACATCTTTTTTTACAATACTTTTGTACGATTTCTTTTTAAAAGATAAATCCTTGAGCTTTTATTTTGATCATAATGATTTGCATAACTGTATTGAAATTTTGTTTATTTTCCCCAAATAAATGATCTCTTTTGTCACTACCGAACCAATGATGTCACTACTGAAACAGTCATGACCGAAATATGAAGTTTCGGTAGTGACAATTTTCGATACTTTTGAGCCGCTCAAAGATGATAATCAGCACATGGTTATCTAGCACAGTTCTAAACAGCAAAAACTCAATTTTATGGAATACCACCCTAAAAAGTTTGCTTAATTGCAGAAAAAGGTGTTTGTTAGTGACGTTCCTTAAAGCTCCACACAGATTTTCAGACTTTTGAACACATTTAACTCAGAATAATGATCTATCTACTGTGAAAGAGAGGCTGTGAGAGGAATATTTCCTGATCAGAAATGTAGAAGTGTGTTAAAATCAGTCTCAAACACACACTGTTTCGGTAGTGACATGAAAATTATTTCAATATTTTCACAAGTTGAAATTTAGTGTTTAGGGTTCGGACAGACGCCTCCCAATTGAAAGTACCCAATAAATGATGATTTTATATATATTAAGCTTACTGATATTTTAAATATTATTGTGGGATTCAACAGATAATAGAAGGATCTTCAGTTTTGCTGACCACATTAACACATTACTCTAGATAATCACAGTGAATGTCAGTCATGTCAGCTGTATTGGTTTACAAATGCACATATGCTAGATTTTATCTAGTCATGTGCTCAATGAACAAATTTAGGATAATGATTAGATTTAGGTAGTGGTCAGTGAAGCTGATATAAGATGCAGCTGTCCGATTGAGTCCCGTCCCAAACGACTGTAATGATGACTGTCTGTCAGGTCACCAGTCGTAGTTTGGAGCAGGAGCTGATAAGACTTCTAGTATCCCATGTGGAAATAAGGAGAATCCGTATAGTAATGTTAGCAGAATAATGCTCATTTTTTATAGCGCAGAAATCCCGAGAATTGGTTTTGATTCTGGCAGTTGTGACTGATGCAGCGTTATCAAGGTTAGATAAATGTTTGGCATAAGCCGAGTCCCAAACAATGCCAGGAAGGCTATCCTAATGCAATTCTCTTGGTTCCATCAGTTGGCTGGCCTTCTGTGACTTTAATGGACAGATTCTACCGTGACCATTTTAGGGCTTTATAATGCAGATTTGAATTTTAATTGACTGCAAAAGGAAGAATGAAAACACTCACAGATCCAAACTTAAAGGGTTAGTTCACCCAAAAATGAAAATTCTGTCATTAATTACTCTCCCTCATGTCGTTCCACACCCATAAGACCTTCGTTCATCTTCAGAACACAAATTACGATATTTTTGATGAAATCTGAGAGCTTTCTGTCCCTCCATTGACAGCTACACAACTACCAAATATATCGTAAAAGGAATCCATATGAATCAAGCTATTTAGTCCAAATTTTCTGAAGAGACACGATCACTTTATATGATGAACAGACTGAATTTAGGCTTTTATTCGCATAGAAACATTCATCAACTCACACATCTGTTGTGGTAAATAGAAGCTCAAGCATGTTTGCTTGACGTACAAGAACCAATGAGGTTCATTCTCGTGTTACGCAGAACATCTGAGCTTCAGCAAGATTGTGTCTTTTCAGAAAATTTGGACTAAACCTCTCAATTCATATGGATTCGTTTCACGGTCTTTTAATTCACTTTTTGAAGCGTCAAAGTGGTAGTTGCGTGAACTGTCAATGGAGGAACCGAAAGCGCTCAGATTTCAGTAGTAATACAATACAAGAGCAAAGATGCAATGAAGATCATTCTGATGTCACTCTTCACATCAATATCAGCATGAAAGTACTTGAACACAGGTCAAACCATAGGCTTTTCTCTCTATGTATAGGAGTCAGGTGACAGGTGAAGTTATGTGGAGAGAAGGTCAAAGGCTGACCCAAAAAAAGACCAGAATGAAAACAGTCAATGTCCACCTGAAGACCACTGTTTTGTTTCGTTTTGTTTCTTCTTTCATAAACTACAGAGCCACTGTTAGCTGAGCCTTTTCTCTTTTAGAGGACGGTTCCCCCTGTGGTGAAAATCAAGTGTTTAATGTTGTTTATGTGTCTATGTGGTGTTTTAATATGCTTTAAGACAAACTGTGTGCAAATTTACAAGTCAACACCATTTTCTGAGTATTTTCTCCTTAAAACTGCAGTGAAAAAAAGATCTCTGAGCTAGTGTGAGTGAGTGGAGGCGGGGCTCATTTGCATATTCATGGTTTGATGTATACTAAATGAAGCAAGGGTGTAGAGTTACACTGAACAAAATTATAAATGCAACACTTTTGTTTTTGCCCCCATTTTTCATGAGCTGAACTCAAAGATCTAAGATTTTTTCTATGTACACAAAAGGCCTATTTCTCTCAAATATTGTCCACAAATCTGTGTTAGTGAGCACTTCTCCTTTGCCGAGATAATCCATCCACCTCACAGTGTGGCATATCAAGATGCTGATTAGACAGCATGATTATTGCACAGGTGTGCCTTAGGCTGGACACAATAAAAGGCCACTCTAAAATGTGCACCATTTGCCTCACGCAGTGCAACACATCTCCTTCGCATAGAGTTGATCAGGTTGTTGATTGTGCCCTGTGGGATGTTGGTCCACTCCTCTTCAATGGCTGTGCGAAGTTGCTGGATATTGGCAGGAACTGGAACACACTGTCGTATACGCCGATCCAGAGCACCCCATACATGGGCATCATGTCCGGTGAGTATGCTGGCCATGCACGAACTGGGATGTTTTCAGCTTCCAGGAATTGTGCACAGATCCTTGCAACATGGGGCCGTGCATTATCATGCTGCAACGTGAAGTGATGGTCGTGGATGAACCGCACAACAATGGGCCTCAGGATCTCGTCACGGTCTCTCTGTGCATTCAAATTGCCATCAATAAAATGCACCTGTGTAGATGACAAGCATGCAGATGAGCTTTTCTGAGACGGTTTCTGACAGTTTGTGCAGAAATTCTTTGGTTATGCAAACCGATTGTTGCAGCAGCTGTCCGGATGGCTGGTCTCAGACGATCTTGGAGGTGAAGATGCTGGATGTGGAGGTCCTGGGCTGGTGTGGTTACATGTGGTCTGCGGTTGTGAGGACGGTTGGATGTACTGCCAAATTCTCTGAAACGCTTTTGGAGACGGCTTATGGTAGAGAAATGAACATTCAATTCATGGGCAACAGCTCTGGTGGACGGACATTCCTGCAGTCAGCATGCAAATTGCACGCTCCCTCAAAACTTGCAACATCTGTGGCATTGTGCTGTGTGATACAACTGAACATTTTAGAGTGGCCTTTTATTGTGTCCAGCCTAAGGCACACCTGTGCAATAATCATGCTGTCTAATCAGCATCTTGATATGCCACACCTGTGAGGTGGATGGATTATCTCGGCAAAGGAGAAGTGCTCACTAAAACAGATTTAGACAGATTTGTGAACAACATTTGAGAGAAATAGACCTTTTGTGTACATAGAAAAAGTCTTAGATCTTTGAGTTCAGCTCATGAAAAATGAGGGCAAAAACAAAAGTGTTGCGTTTATAATTTTGTTCAGTGTACATTCGAGCTATTTTAAGGCTGAAGAATTTTTTTCACAGGAAAACTTTGATGATCAAAGACGAGTTTTAAGGGATAAAATGATTCACTACAGGGGGACTTTAACAGGAGAAAAGAGAAATAAAGCACCTTCAACAGCAACATGTGATGGACCTTCTTGATGGCATATTTAAATGCATGGTTTGATGGCATCAATACATTTTTTTTTCTCCCAAAATCATTTATCTAGTTTCAAAATGTCTCACCATTCTGTTTGTCAGACTTTGTATATCATGTTCCTCTGTTACTGTAATGAAGAGCAGCAGTGATTCTGTGAAATTACTTCATACAGCCATCAAAAATCAGCTGGAGATCAGTTATGAAAAAATGTAATGACTTGCTCAGAAAAGTTAGTTCTGAGAAAAACTCAATTGAGCACAGTGGTATGGGATTACCACTTTATTTGATGTTTTGCATCTAATGCAATGCATTTCCCAGAGTGTTAATCAAGAGCACAAAGAGTGTCGACCAGAACATCAAACGAGATGCTCAAATGAACTGAGAACTCAAGCCTAAAAAGGTCTGTTTGGATCACCAAACGTACTTCATCAATGTAATATGTACATGATATAAAATCACAGTTGCAAGAAAGTTGTAAGAATTGAGAGAGAAACTCAAAATAAAGTAAAAAAAAGTTGCTTATTTACTGTTTACATTCACTTCTGTCATTTGATATGTGTATCTCTTATATAGGAGTCACTCCTGAACATGGAAAGGCTGACAGACAGTTATAAGTTTTGGTGGCTCAAGGCAAGAAACATTACACACTACTTTTTAGGCATTAATTCAGATGTAAAATGCAGTTGTCACTCCTGTAAATAACCGAAGTGTGTACTGAACTCATGAGTAACAACCGTATTTAGCTGCCGTGTGGCGTCTCTGATCACGTGATTCATTGGCAACAGGAATTGAAGTGAACACGGCCACATTCTCTGCTAAAGTATTTCAGTGCCTGCAGTGAGTGAGAGATGATTTGCTGTCTGAAATGTCAAGGATGTTGCTGTCTGCATAAGTGTGTGTGTGTGTGTGTTCTTGCATGTGCAAACATTTATTCTACCACTGCTCAGGTACACGTGACCATACGTACATGTGTGTGCTGGAAACCACATGCATGATTGTCTTTATGACAGACTGACTGGCAGCTTATTAAAAGCTGCATAACTTGCGTTCACATCACATTCTGCTGGCCATGCAGTGTCATTTACAAACTCTGCCGTTATGCAAAATAAAGTCACAGCATGCTTGCAAACATCATCTCCAAAAAGGCAGGCCAAAAACTGTAATTTTTTCCATGTCATGTAGCGTTTTAATGAGCTACAGTCCTATAGTTCATGGCGCTAGCAACGCTGAGGTCATTGGGTTCAATTCCCGGGACGCATAAACTGATGAAAAAAACTGTTTCCATTGAATGCAATGGAAGTCGCTTTGCATAAAAATGTTTCCAAATGCAAATGCATTCAAACACAGACTGGCATTTTTTATGAAAACACTAGAGAAACCTCACATGACCCTCTCAGACGCGTTCAGCAAATTCAGAACGATCAAAGTAAGTGTTCATAGATTGTGCATAAAGGGTTGAAACCGAAAGTGATTTTCAGACACGAGAAATATAATAAACATTTAATATACAGAAAATGTCAAGAACAATGTTTATTCGTATTCAGGAATAATATTTACATGCTGAATTCACTGAATATCAGCTGATGGTGTGATGACAGCGTCAGAGCGTCACGTCTGGGGATCTTCCACTCTGCGGAAAACTGCTAAAAAATTTTTGCCTCCGTTTCTCTGAACCTTCTTTCCCTCTTCTGTGCATGTTCCCAGATGACTAATGATGATGTCATCAGCCTGTGACGCAATAATATCAAGTTAATCAACCCAATAAGCACAGACGTGACATTCTATATGGTCTCAATCAATTGATTGGAAGAACTGACTATTGAAAGCACTCAAAGGGCTTTTCACCCTGTGCTGAATCCCGGGTTAAGGTCAATCTAAACCACGGCTAGAGGAATGCTTTCAGGTTTTTGGTTCGATAGGAGAAATCTCAAATGGTGACAGAAAACACAACTGAAGTGAAGAAAAGATTGCTGCATTCTTACCTTTATAGTCTGAAAACTTCACTCAGTATAAATGTGATAATAGAGTCTGCAATATATGGGCTAATCTACAGAACTGGTGCAAACTGCTGTCCCACAACAATAAGACACATATAAAAAGCATTTAAGTATTCATATTTTAGACGTTTACTAAGATCCTTCTATTATCTATTGAATCCCACAATAATATTTAAAATATAAGTAAGGTTAATATGTATAAAATCATCATTTATTGGGTACTTTCAGTTGAGAGGTGGCTGTCTTGAACCCCTAAATTTCAACTTGTGAAAATATTGAAATAATTTTTGCAATGTTTTCCATTGTTGTTTTTAAAAATATATTTTTGATTTTTTTTTTTTAAGTGAAGTTCAAAAAATATTTTTGAAAATATTTTCTTTGTAAATCATGAAATTTTATGTAAAAAAAAAAAAAAAGTTCCCCGCATTTTCATGTCACTACCGGAACAGTGTGTGTTTGAGTCATTGTCTAAGACTGATTTTAACACACTTCTACATTTCTGATCAGGAAATATTCCTGTGTTCCTCCTCTCACAGCCTCTCTTTTACAGTAAACAGATCATCATTCTGAGTTAAATGTGTTAAAAAGTCTGAAAATCTGTGTGGAACTTTAAAGAACGTCACTACCGAACACATTTTTTACCTAACTTTTTTGGGTGCTATTCCATAAAATTTATTTTTTAATGCATGTACAACTGTTCAGAACTGTGCTAGCTAACCATGTGCTGATCATCATCTTTGAGCGGCTCAAAAGTATCGAAAATTTTCACTACCGAAATGTGGTGACTTCGGTTGTGACAATCATTTTTTTTTGAGTGTTATTCCATAAAATTTAGTTTTTACATTCACGTTTTGGTTGTATCCATTTCGGTAGTGCCATTGTGTTCCCTTTTGTCACTACCAAAACAATCAATAAACTAAATTTTAGTATATTGCAGTTATGCAAATCATTAGCATTTTAATGTGTTTTAGTATGCGAGTTAAATTGTGTCATGTAATGTGGTCACTACCAACACATTGTCACTACCAAAACTGTGCAGTCACGACTGAAACATGGGGTGTTTTGTCAAAAATAAAGTATATTGAATGATCAACTAAGATGTTATTATAGTGTTTGATTCAATGTTTATTCAAACTAAAATGAATCCTTCACTTTGAAATCAGTTTGATAAACTTTATGACTTTTACAAAGAAAGATTGGTTTCAAAATACAACAAATCTCATAAATGACACTTAAAATATTGTTAAAATTTTAATTGCTATTGATTTACCTGTGAAAACTTTTAAATAAAATAGCAAAAAATATATTTACAAGCTAGATGTAAACAAAATCTTAATAGGTCAAATGTAACCCTTCTTATTAAATGATTTATGATTGTGTTTCGGTAGTGACAAAATTGGGGAGAGAAAAAATATTCCAAAACTTGAAAATACAATATGAGAAATAACTGCACAATTACTAGAAATGTGTGGATATTATACAATTTGCATACATACAAAATTTGTGGACATTTTTTTTCTCAAGATGTTTCCAACTCTGAATCAATTTTGTAGAATGGCCCATATAAGACATGGATGTAAGTGCAACGCTAGAGCTCTTATGTAAACAGATCACATGCTGTGCTCAAACAATCAATGACACTGACACCACAAATATGCAAACAAGGATGATAACCAGGTGTTTAGGGATGTAGAGTGTGAAACGGCAGCGTATGAACACCCAGGATTAATTGTTAATGAGTAATGTGAAATGTGAAGCAAGATAACCCAGGATTGCGTTTACCCAGGGTTAACTAGTTTAAGTGTGAAAAGCCCTAAAGAGTGTTTTTATCATAAAACAGTGTGGCAATAACACAGGAGAAAGCATTATCATCAGGCATAATCTTGTGGTTAATACAATTACTATGGTTAGTATTTCAGGCCTAGTAAACTTCAAACAAATGGTTAAATTTGTTATCAATTAAAAGGAAAACAGACAAATGTAAACACACCAGTTGTTCCTCCGACACTCTGCTGAAGAGAGGATGATCGCTGAAGTGTTTGACGATCCATTCGTGCACCTCTTCCACATCAGTGTTTGTGTACACTAAACCCTGCGCAAGGCAAACACACACACACCAATCCACAGTTATTAAACGGCAACCACAAATTAATCAAAATCAGAAGTGCATGAATGAAGAGTTATTTGGCTGATGTTTCTGAAGTCAAACTCCTGAAGACATCTGTTCAGACGTGCACGTGTCGCACACACCTCCACATCTCTTCAGCTATTGATTTGACTCCTGCACATTTTACATGAAAATCAATGTAGTGGTCTTGCCTTAAAAACTTTGAACTGTAACAGATTCCCCTGACAGAGCGAGTCGAAACAGCAGGACAGCAAACATTGGATCTTATCGGCCGTGTCATTGGCGTTTACTCTTTAGACAGTTCAGATAGAATAATTGGAAGAGAAAGATTCTGGGAAGTAACAAAGGGACTTCAGTAGCCGTTCACTCTTGCTAACACGATCCTGGAACGCAGAAGACTTGGAAAGAGTTCACATCTAACCTCTGTTTTTATTGTATTGATTTAGTTGTGACCTTTGACCTTTGTCCTCACAGTTGCCATCTTCGCTGAGGTCAATCTCCATATACATTCCATAAAGCGGGTATTCTCGCTTTCTCTGGCCTTCCCAGACGTTTCCTCACCTCCAGCAGGGAACAACACACACACTCTGGCTCCACATGCTGAATGTGCAGTCAGTCTGTATTAATAACCCACCTTCACAAACACAAGCCTGGCATTGTTCTGCTTTCATCGACCTCCCTCAGTGCTGTCACACACACACGCGCACACACGCATGCACGCACGCACGCACGCACTCCTATACACACACACATACACTATATTGCCAAAAGTATTGGGACACGCCTCTAAATCAGCAGTGGAGACGTGTTCTCTGGAGTGACCAATCACGGCAAACTGATGGACAAATCTGGGTTTGGTGGTTGCCAGGAGAACGGTACTTGCCTGACTGCATTGTGCCGAGTGTAAAGTTTGGTGGAGGGGGATAATGGTGTGGGGTTCTTTTTCAGGGGTTGGGCTTGAACCCTTAGTTCCAGTGAAAGGAACTCTTAATGCTTCAGCATACCAAGACATTTTGGACAATTTCATGCTCCCAACTTTGTGGGAACAGTTTGGGGATGGCCCCTTCCTGCTCCAACATGACTGCAGTGCACAAAGCAAGGTCCACAAAGACATGGATGAGTGAGTTTGGTGTGGAGGAAGTTGACTGGCCTCAACCCGACAGAACACCTTTGGGATGAATTAGAGCGGAGACTGTGAGCCAGGCCTTCTCACCAACATCAGTGCCTGACCTCACAAATGCGCTTCTAGAAGAATGGTCAAAAATACCCATAAACACACTCCTAAACCTTGTGGAAAGCCTTCCCAGAAGAGTTGAAGCTGTGATAGGGTGGGCCAACTCCATATTAATCCCTACGGATTAAGAATGGGATGTCATTAAAGTTCATGGGCACATAAAGGCAGGCATCCCAAAACTTTTGGCAATATAGTGTTTACACACACACATATTATACATACATATTATAATATATATATATATACATACATACACACACACACACACACATATACACACACACACCCCTAATAAATAAATATATGTATAACGATTCACTCGTTTTCTAGATGCATAAATTACAAATCCTGACGATCTTGAAACATGTTTTTTGAATAGTGAATCGTTAATTTCAGTCAATAATTGATAGAAAATGTTAAGAATCGAATTGATCGCGATTCAGTGTTTTAAAATATATGAACATTAAGGGTGTACTCACACTAGGCACTCTTGCCTTGAACCGAGCCCGAGTGCGATTGTCCCCCTCCCAACTCCCCCGTTGGCCTGCACTCACAGAGCACGCTTACGTTATATACGATGCAACTTTTTGAATGGAAGAAGAGAGGAAGAAATGCACTTTCGCTAAGAGACTGCTTAATATATTTATCATTTATGCCGCGCAGCGATGTTCACTTGCATGTATCAAAGAATTATTACGAAGGCACTTTATTTGCAAACTACAATTCCTGTTCATCAATAAGGTGAGATCTATACCCACTATAAACCCAAATACACTCAAATTAATTACTTGAATTGATAAGGCAACTATCATAGTAGTAATAAAGATGTTTGCCATCGTAATGATGACAGTAGCGCACACAAAAGTAGCAACTGTTCCGTGCTCAGACACGGTTAGCGCTCACACTGCATGCGAACCGCGCTCGAGCCCAACCGAACCGCGCTCTGGCCCACCTCTTGCAAGCGGGCCAGGGCCAGGGCCAGCTAAAGGAACCGCGCCCGGGCACGGAATGGAGCGATCACAATTGTCAAGCGAATCGGGCTTTGGCGGTCAAACGCACTCGGGCACGGTTCAAAGCGCCTAGTGTGAGCCTTTTAAAATATTGGCTTATGTAAAAAATGCCAATTTTTATAGGCTATTAAAATAATGTTATGTAGCATCATTAAGAACTAACATGAACATTAACAATGGGAAAAAGTTTTTTTTTTGTTGTTGTTGTTTTGTTTTTTGCCCCCACTCTCTAACCACCTAAAGGTCACTGTGTAATTCTAATTCTGACTAAGATGCATTGGGAGAAGCATTTCAATAACCCTATAAAT
Organism: Culter alburnus; assembly: GCA_028476615.1. Lineage (NCBI taxonomy): Eukaryota > Metazoa > Chordata > Actinopteri > Cypriniformes > Xenocyprididae > Culter > Culter alburnus. Next base: position 22,560 of record JAOTNS010002633.1, read on the forward strand.
GCATATTAAAATGGAGAATTGAATTGATCGAATCACATCGAATTTTAATATGAATCGCCTCGAATCAAATCATTCTGAATTTGCAAAAATTGTTCTTGAATCGAACACCCATGAATCGAATCGCTGTGTACCCAAAGATTCACAGCCCACTTTCACACACACAAATCTCACTCTCAAACTCTCTCACTCACTCAAATATACACACAGTACATATACACACTCACTTTCACACATTCGTACACTCACCCTTACACACACTCACGCACACTCAAACTCATGCACAGTGTCTCACTCTCAAACTCACACACACACACACCAGGATAAGACAGATGAACACACAAGAGGGGCCATATAGAGATAATATGACAAGACTGACAGAGGGTTATTTCAGAGCCATGTTTCCTCACATTCGATATGAATAACATTAAGGAAAAGCTAATAAATAAAAGGAGTCGCTCTGCACGGCCTCGCAAAGAACATTTACACATCAAAGAAATGAAAACACAATTAGAGCACAATATATAAAACATGACTCTGGCTGTATTCGGGGCTTTCAGGTCAAAGCTCCGGGTTAATTAAGGATTTAAACTGGTGCAGAATGTGCTACCAATTAAACTCTTGCACTGAACATCTTGCATTCGTTTGCTGTAAATGGATCATTAAAGAAGAAAAGTGTTCTTACCCAACTCGGAGCGTGTATGCATATTCCGCCAGCAATGTAGGGCTAATAATGCGCCATTTGTGTTTGGTTTTCTTGAAGTGTGGATCCGGAAAGAGAAAGAACATCTTACTGAGCTGCAAAAAAACAAATGACAGAATGACGTTACCTGTGAATTGTGGAATTGTACAGTATCAACAACTGTTAGGGAAGATACTCTTTCTACACTGCTCAAAAAAATTAAAGGAACACTTTTTAAATCAGAGAATAGCATCAAGTCAGTTAAACTCCTGGGATATTGATCTGGTCAGTTCAGTAGCAGAGGGGGTTGTTAATCAGTTTCAGCTGCTTTGGTGTTAATGAAATTAACAACAGGTGCACTAGATGGGCAACAATGAGACGACCCCCAAAACAGGAATGGTTTTACAGGCGGAGGCCTCCGACATTTTTTCCCAACTCATCTTTTCTGACTGTTTTTCACTAGTTTTGCATTTGGCTAGTGTCATTGTCACTACTGGTAGTATGAGGCGATACCTGGAGCCTCAGAGGTTGCACAGGCAGTCGAACTCCTCCAGGATGGCACATCAATACGTACCATTGCCAGAAGGTTTGCTGTGTCTCCCAGCACAAACTCAAGAGCATGGAGGAGATTCCAGGAGACAGGCACTTACTCTAGGAGAGCTGGACAGGGCTGTAGAAGGTCCTTAACCCATCAGCAGGACCGGTGTCTGCTCCTTTGTGCAAGGAGGAACAGCACTGCCAGAGCCCTACAAAATGATCTCCAGCAGGCCACTGGTGTGAATGTCTCTGACCAAACAATCAGAAACAGACTTCATGAGGGTGGCCTGAGGACCCGACGTCCTCTAGTGGGCCCTGTGCTCACTGCCTGGCACCATGGAGCTCGATTGGCATTTGCCATTGAACACCAGAATTGGCAGGTCCACCACTGGCGCCCTGAGCTTTTCACAGATGAGAGCAGGTTCACCCTGAGCACATGTGACAGACATGAAACGGTCTGGAGAAGCCGTGGAGAACATTAACATCGTTCAGCATGACCGGTTTGGGTCTGGGTCAGTGATGGTCTGGGGAGGCATATCCATGGAGGGACGCACAGACCTCTACAGGCTAGACAATGGCACCTTGACTGCCATTAGGTATTGGGATGAAATCATTGGACCCACTGTCAGACCCTACGCTGGTGCAGTGGGTCCTGGTTCCTCCTGGTGCACAACAATGCCCGGCCGCATGTGGCGAGAGTATTCAGGCAGTTCTTGGGGATGAAGGAATTGATTCCACTAATGGCCCTCACGCTCGCCTGACCTAAATCCAATAGAACACCTCTGGGACATTATGTTTCGGTCCATCCGACGGCACCAGGTTGCACCTCAGACTGTCCAGGAGCTCAGTGATGCCCTGGTCCAGATCTGGGAGAAAATACCCCAAGACACATCCGTCATCTCATTAGGAGCCATACAAACTACCGAGTACCATTTTGAGTTGCTGCAATGAACTTTCAGCAAAATGGACTAGCCTGCTGGATCATTTTTTCACTTTGATTTTCGGGGTGTCTTTGAATTCAGTCCTCTGTAAGTTGATAATTTTCATTTCCATCAAGCGATGTTGCATCCTTTCTTTCCTAACACATTACTCAGTCCATATCAGTATAGATTTCCAGCATGATATTTTTCCCCATTGAATCTGATGTGTTTTCAAAGTGTTCCTTTAATTTTTTTGAGCAGTGTATTTGTTTCCCAAATTTTCCTATGGCAGAAATAGTAAGTACGCAATTCCGAATTCAGCAACTTACGAACTACTCATTAGGCATGTGACGGTATCAAATTTTCATGTTGTGATTAATTGCTGAAGCTTTTATCACGGTATACGGTATTATCACGATATTGAAAGTTGCAAAAAAAAAGTGTTGTCATAGTATAACAGGTTTAAGAGCTCTTTTTGTAATAACAAAAATAACTCTGAATGTTTAAATACAATAATACAATACACAAAAAATATAAAGTCAAATTTTCAAACAGATTAAAGTGCAAAAGAATTAGGCTATAAAGAACAACAGGTAACACTTTACAATAAGGTCTCATTATTTAATGCATTAAGATTGAGCATCAGCTACATTTGTTACAGTAAGTATTATTTTTTGTTAATGTGAGTTAAGAAACACAACTGATCATTGTTAGTTTTATCTCAGGTCCATTAAATAAGTTATTTTGATTTTAGTAATGTTATTAAACAGTAACTAAGAAATTAGCATTAACTAAGAATAATTATTGCTAATTATTGCTAAGTATTTTTCATTGTCAGTTTGGTAATAATGAATTAACATGTTAACTAATGAAGCTGTAATTGTTACTGAACAATAACAAATAATTATTAGGGCATGTTGTAGTCCAGATTAAAATATATGTTTGAGGCATTTTAAAAACTTCACCAGCGCAGTTGCTTTGTTTATGGGGTTTCCGGGGTAACCGTTGCACTCTGCTGTTCCATCAGCGCCCTCTGCTGTCAGAGAGTGAACGTGCACTTTCATTCAGCGCGTCTCCTTCACTCGTTCCGCCATGTGCTTCTCATGCACGCTTGTTTACATCTGAGCGCGTTCTTTTGACGCAGAATACAGCGGTGTTGTGCAATGCATGTTGTGCAATGAATGTGTTCTTAAATGCATTATAAAAATTTTAATAACTGGTAATAATTATTTACGGTATTTTGAAATGCCCACGATAACAATATTGTGCATATTCATTATTGCGATATATCGCATTACCGAATATCGGCACAAGTCTTACTCATAATTTAAAATGGTAAAGAAAGCTTACTACTAGGGGTGTAACGATACCCCCATGTCGCCATTCAATACATATCACGATACTGAACCCACAAAACGATATTATTGCGATACTCCAAGACATATGGTAAAAGTTTTTATTCTTTAAACTACATTTTAGTCCTGTCTTCTTTCGTCAACAATAGTTTATGTTGATATAGTTCCAGTCAGAGTTTATAATGATGTCGGTGTCACAGTTTTTGTTAATGAAATGAACACTGCATCAGTGAGAGTCAATCTCTGCTTGCAGCGACGGACGCCTCATGCAGCGTGACCCCAGAATTAGCCGTTTCATCTGCAATGCTGCCGTCAGCGTTTATGCACGCTGCAGTCGACTAACCTGCTGCGCCGCTCGCCTGGAATTCCCCCTTCATGAGCTTTTATTACACACAGGACCACCTTGCACTCCTGCCGTGGCCCGCAGTGGGGGAATACACTGCCATCGCGCAGCCATTCCCCTTCACATCAGCTGCTAATACTGACATAAGTCTGCACACTAGTTTTTATTAGGCAAATAAATAAAGAGACAAACTGTGGGATAATTACTGGGAGCAGCAGGGCCCTCTGGCTGTCTTCTTAGGCCCCATTTCATGAGCTGGAAAACACACTACGTTTTAATTAAGGCTTTGCCAAAGAAAGGCACTGTAAATAGAACTCTGCGTTTACTTTGGGGTTGTGCATTTGTGTTTCATGCCAAAAGCCCTCCGGAGCTGAAAGATCATTTTAGTCTCCTTCATTTCATCCTCTTGTCATGTTCAGGTGTGGTGATGGTATTATTTACATCCCTGAGACACTGACATGTTTTGGTTTCGGTGGTGGTACTGATGGCTATGAAAGACAACTTTGTGCATCTCATCCAGACTTTGTGTATGTAGTACAATTTAATGACACAAGTGAAGTCAAGTGAGGTTAAAGACTAGGGGAAGGTATCTTTAAAGGGGATCTATAATGCCCCCTTTTTTACAAGAAGTCTCTGGTGTCTCCAGAATGTGTCTGTGAAGTTTCAGCTCAAAATACCCCACAGATCATTTATTATAGCTTGTCGAATTTGCCCCTATTTGGGTGCGAGCAAAAACACGCCGTTTTTGTATGTGTGTCCCTTTAAATGCAAAGGAGCTGCTGCTCCCCGCCCCTTTCAAAGAGGGCGGAGCTTTAACAGCTCAACAACAACAAAGCTGGAGAATCTCACGCAGCCAAAATGAGGATTGTCAGTAACGGTGTTCAGCCTTACATTGTTCAAACCGGAGTCGACACTGATGGAGAGACTCAGGAAGAAGTTACAACTTTTAGGACGTTTCTGAATGGTTAGTGGATAAATTTATGTAGTTGCTGTGGAGTTGATTCAACTCATCCACTAGCATGTGCCGTCATGTTCATCTTTTGTGCAAATCCAGCATTGAATTGTGAAGCAGTACGGTGTAAAATGGCAACAACACTGGCCTCACCCCCTTTGTCGTATGTTCTCGGAGGCGGGTTTATGTCAATTTTAGGGTTTGTGACTAACCCGAGAAGAAGCTTGTTGTAGTTCTTAAACAGAGAATTCTGTAAAAGAAAATGCCTCCTTTTGCATTGAACTTTGAGCGTTGTAACTTTTTTTAAGCTCTAACAGCAACATTACACACTAACTAAAGTTAAAAAAAAAGTGAAATCATAATCAACAAGCCCTTTAAGAAAAGATTAATTTGTGCACTGAAAGTAAATTTCAGGTAAAACATTGAATTAAATGTACAGTTCTGAAGTAGAAAGACTGAAATAATATTTTCTTGTAAAGGCAAATTCACAGGTTTTGTCGTATATAGTGGACGTTTTCAAGATTGATCATGATCAATTGTCAGATCTCCCACCCCTAATGTGGATAATATAAACCTGATTCAGGATATAAACTTGGCATTGTGTACAAAATAAATACTTAAAGCTAGAAATAGATGGCACAAAGCATTTTAGGAACACTGAACATCTCATTCAACAGCAGAACAATCATACAGTGGAGTCAACAGAATATGCATGTACAGAGTAGATGCTTACAGAGAAGTTGGAAGAAAGTTTGATTAATGTGGTCAAATAAGAGTGTGGCAATTTGAAACGGATGCAAGACGGAGTAATGACCTAAAGCAGGGGTATTCAACTAAAATTTTAAGAGGTCCAGTTAGAGAAAATTTCTTAAAGCAAAGGTCCGGAAGATCATAATGTCTAACTAGTTAGTGTGATATATATTATATACATTTTAAGTAGCCTAGTAGTTGTATCACTATCTGCATGGAATTGATTCCTGACTGTCAAATCAAACGAATTCAGTACAATTCAAAAATGTTTTGACAATATTTATTGACACGTAAAATAGAACTGAACAAATATGTATGACTGTAGATATAATGTTCTCTCATTAGCTAAATAAAATAGAGCTACATTTCAAAATAAGAGAAAATAAACAAAAAATTGTGCATGTTCAAACTTAAGCATGTTCTGACTTAAGTAAAGTTGGCCACATATTCACAGGTTCGAATCAATAACTCGTGAGCCAAATTACATAAATAACACCTCTTTTGAATTATTTCACACTCCACTGCTGGTTATACTATAACACTTATTTTGGAAAAATGTATTTTGCATTCACTTTTTTGTATTTTTTATTATAAAAAAATAATGAATAACTTATAACGTAATACACTGCACTATTGACATTTTTCCATAATAAGTGTAGTAGTATCTACTATCAAGACATCAGTGATGTGTGAACTGAATTTGGTGACAGTACAGTGTGTTACAGTGAAGTTATTACATGTATTTTTCATAATGAAGTTCATAATTTCTCAGTGAAGTTATTGAATATTTTTCATTATAAGAAAAATTATAAAATTATTAAAAAAATATATTTTTCCTAAAAGAGTTGTAGTATAACCAGCAGTGATGGGTGAACTGAATTTGATGACAATGCAGTGTGTAACATTGAAGATATTGACTGTTTTTGTAGTAACGCTTTTCAGGTTTTGCACTTTGCAGTCGGTCCCTTCGGATCAGTCTCTCAGCCGTCCGCGCATATAGACGTGCATTTTGTCCACTGCGGAGGGAAGCTTGTTTTAAGGAAAATTAAGTTGTAGCTGCTTGCCTTGCCTATGTTAAAAAGTTAATCTCACGAGTTTATCTACGTTTAGCTCACGAGTTATTTATCCGGAAAATTTAAATCTGTGAAAATGCGGCCAACTTTACTCTCCCTTTCTCCGTCTCACTCGCCTGTTTCTCGTTTCTCTCCCTTTCCCCGTCTCACTGGCCTGTTTCTCTCCTTTTGTTCGTCTCTGTCACTCGTCTGATTCTCCCCATTTGTTTTCTACATGTATCGCTATCTTTCTTTTTCCTTTCTACCGTCTTTTCATGTGTAACTTGCCTGTAACTTTTGCATCTGTCTGCACTATAGAGTCAAAGATTACCGCCTGAGACGCTCGGATTTGATTGGCTGAGTGGTATCACGTGGAATAGCTTAACTCGGATGCAATTGGTCTGTGCGTTTCTACCACTACCGTAAAGACTATAAAAGCTGCGTCGGTCAAAATAGAAGCGTCCCGTCAGGTTTTAAATCATAACCTTCTGTTTTGGCTGTAGGTTCGGGTCCGTACGGGGCGGCTTTTGGGTCCGGACCCGGACCACGGTCCGCCAGTTAGTGACCTCTGACCTAAAGTCAGAAAGTATTGGGCTGTCTGAAAAGAAGAGATGCTCAAGAGTTACTGATTAAATCTACTACTGACAGGCTTTTTGGTCCTTTTCCATCAATTCCAGTTACTCAAACACATTCAGTCCATCACAAAAGCAGCTGGAATTCCCCAAATAAGAGTATCAGGCTGTTGAGTAACTGATGCATGAATGACAGTGAGATTTCAATAATCAGAATCAAACTGGTGGAGGACAGAAAGAGCTCAATGCCAAATAATGCTAGAGCTAAAGAAATAGACAAAACTTTGAAAAGCCTAGTTTAAAGTGAATGTGCAACATTCTTGCAAATGCAATCTTTGTTTTCACATGAAAAAAGTTAATTAAGGAAAGGTAAAAGTTGTAAACATTTGAAGAATAGTTGGTGATATGGGGTCTGTCAAGATTTAGTGCCTCTTTTGAACCCATACTACAAACTTTATAGGCTGTTGTCCTTCGTTTACATGCAGGCAGGCGATGGGAACAGCCCTTGTCTCTCTCTCTCCGCTGGGCCATGAACTTATACAGCACTACCTTTATTTCCCTGATCTACAAGTCCAGACAATCCTCTCTGCACTAGACATTATAAAACATTTTTTGCTTCAGTATTGGGTCCTTGAAGTATACGAGTCTATGCCTCAGAGTGTGTTGCTGGATTGGACAAATACCAGGTTTATTCTTGTTCCAGATCAGTGTTAAAACAGACCACCGTATAGAAGACAAGCTGAGGCAGAGCGGAGAGCATGTGCAGTCAAAGTGTTCAGGGATTTATTCTGATTTCTGTACAGGTTCACCTTCAGAGTCACTTCATCGGAACGGTGATTTTGTCAGAAGATGACTCCATTATAATTCTATTATGTCTCATTTGGTGATGCAGTGAGTCTGTAGTTTGTGTGTCTGTGATAAAAGCAATGGGTAGACGAGTGTTTTTGTTCAGCGTTCACACAGAACGGTCTGCGGTGAGACGAGTCAACAAAGGTTAAGTTCTCAGAGAAGAGCTTTTGCTTTTAAAAAGCCAGATGCAGTGGGACGCAGAAAGACGTTTAACTGTGTAAGACTGGGTTTTATACGGCCTGATGTTAAACACTACCTCAGGGCTCCAGACTAACATTTGAGAGCAGTGGCGCTGGTACCACTAAGTTCTACAAAAGGTGGTGCCATTTTTTTTTTGTTTGTTTATTGTTAAAAGAGTTAATCAATCAAATTACTATTGTTTTGCATTAATAAGTGCAGTTACTAATAATATTACATGTTTATTTATTGGACATTTGACAGTAAAGCAATTTGTATTGTTATATATTGTATTGACAACTCATCAATGAAATATTTTCCATCTTATATTCTGCATAATTGGGTGTTTTTAAATAAACACTGACAAAAACTATTCAAGTTTTAGGACTGGATAATATATAATATATATATATATATATATATATATATATATATATATATATATATATATATATATACACACACACAAACAAACACACACACTACTGCTCAAAAGTTTGGGATCGGTAAGATTTTTAATGTTTTTAAAAGAAGTTTCGTCTGCTCACCAAGGGTGCATTTACTTAATTAAAAATACAGTAAAAACAGTAATATTGTGAAATATTATTACAATTTAAAATGACTTTTCTATTTGAAAATATTTTAAATTAATTTATTCTTGTGTTGGCAAAGCTGAATTTCAGCATCATTAATCCAGTCTTCAGTGTCACATGATCCTTCAGAAATCATTCTAATGTCAATTTGCTGCTCAGAAAACATTTATTGTTTACATTTGTACAAAATATTTGTGTACAATATTTTTTTTTTTCAGGATTCTTTGATGAATAGAAAGTTCAAAAGAACAGTGTTTATTTGAAATCTAATCTTTTGTAACATTATAAATGTCTTTACTGTCACTTTTGATTGATTTAATGCATCCTTGCTGGATAAAAGTATTAATTTCTTTAATTTCTTTTCAAAAAAATAAAAATAAAAATTCTTACTGACCCCAAACTTTTGAACAGTAGTGTAAAAAAACAAAAGCTTTGTATTTAGATAAATGCTGTTCTTTTGAACTTTCTATTCATCAACGAATCCTGAAAAGTTGTATACTTTTTTGTTTTCAACATTGATAATAATAAATATTTCTTGAGGAACTAATCATCATATTAGAATGATTTCTGAAGGATCATGTGACACTGAAGACTGGAGTAATGATGCTGAAAATTCAGCTTTGCCAACACGAGAATAAATTACTTTGTAAAATATATTCAAATAGAAAACAGTTATTTTAAATTGTAATAATTTTTCACAATATTACTGTTTTTACTGTATTTTTAATTAAATAAATTAAGCCTTGGTGAGCAGACAAAACTTATTTTAAAAACATTAAAAATCTTACCGATCCCAAACTTTTGAGCGGTAGTGTATATACAAAAAAACACTGATATAAGTGATCGCCCGGATTTAGACCTACCTATATTGTATTTATATAAAGTGTTCACTGGCAAATTTGCTCATGGATTACTGGATCTTTAGTAAGTTGTAAGCAACACTATCGAGCCCAACCTTTAGTGTAATCGTTTGTTTTACTCACATTTTCGCAGTTTCCCCTATTAAATCCAGTCATGCAGCAGCTCTTTTGCCACTCAGTCCAACTGAGAGGGGCGTGTTCTGGCGGGAAAGTGATGTCAATGCATGCATACTCTCTATTATTGCTCAGTGCTTATAAACAGTCCCCGTTTTCCCTACAAGTCAATCGAGACAAAAATAGTGTGCATGTTTATGATTGTTATATCGTAAAACGACAGACTTTGAGGTGTTTTTCATCAAGTTGATCAGCAAAGCCTGTCATTTTATTAAGAATGTTCTTAGAAAACTACATGTCAAATATTGTTTTTCATTGCATCTCTTGGGCATGTTTGTTTGTTTATTAGGTTTTTACACCATGTTAGCATCATGGCGATTTACATGGCAAACAAAAAGGTTAATATCATCCATAAAATTTACATTATTATATCAAACATTTCAACTTAAAATAAGATAGAAAATCTAAAATACATTCAGGTGATACATTTTGAAATATTCCATGCAAGCATGTTTCTGAATAAAAGCGTTTTCTAGCAGCATCATAAAAATTACAATTCAACAGAATATGCTTAATAGTCAAAGGAACTTCACATGAGAGACATAAAGGAGGAACTTCGCCTATTAATAAAAACCCATGGGTAAGTGTTGAGTGCTAGTCTTGATTTGAAGTTACGGAAGGTACGTCTTTTTATACTAGGGTTTATTTCATACAGCTTATTTTTATTTTCATCCCATTCTTTCTGCCACTTGTTAGTGATATATAAATTAATTACTGGTTTAAAATCAGAAGGTGGTATTTGACAGTCAGATATTTCCAGGTCAAGGAAATATAATACGGCTTTCAAATCTTCGGGTGATTGATCCTTAGATGTGTATGTGTTTTATGTTTTGTATGCTTTATATAAATTGTGCCTTGTATTTTCCTTATTTTAATGTACAGCACTTTGGATAACTTCTGCTGTATTGAAATGTGCTTTATAAATAATAAATACAAATACAACTGTAAAAATAACAAATTTTACCTCTTCCCATCAGGGAAAACCACCAACAATCAAGAATGCATGATTTTACGGTGTCATTGCTTTGCAATAAAAAAAAAAAAAAATGTTGTTATAATGGAAGTCAATGGGGCAAAAACAGCCACCAACAGTAAATGAGGGAGAAAAAATTTTAATCTGATGCTGCACAAAAACTAACAATGCATCAAAACCAATGTTGTTATTAATCTTTGACATGTCCAAGACTGTGATAAAAGGTAAAAAAATATCCAGTCCACAATCACTTTTAATATTGAAAATAAGTCATTTTGTGAGCATCCCTGGCAGCCGTGCACGCTTTCTCATTACCAGTAAGTCCAATGTGACTTGGAACCCAGCAAAAAATAATATTAAAGTTTTCCTTCTTTAAAAGATTAAATTTAGTTAAGATTTCAACAATTATGGGGTGATCAGTCTTTAGGGATTCAAGTGCTTGAAGACATGATATTAAGTCAAAAGCAATTAAAAAGTCCCGTTCTTGACCCTTTTAATGTATTTAATATTTAATATATTTTCCAGAACCAGAAGCAATTTCTGTTGGTATTCAATTGGATGAGTTTCTGTCTTTTTGTGCTGATTCAGAGTCCAAAAAATGGTTGGCTTTTCCAGAGCCCAGGGAGGTACAGGGCAATAATAGAGCTGTTTTATATAATTCATGTTGATATTTAAGTTCTCTAGATGTGGTTTAATCCATAAACCAAAAGGTCTAATATATTTCGGTCTAGCTTCATATAAGTAAAGATGTTCTAGTTGGAATACTGAAAGATAAGCTGGATTATTTCGATTTGCCTTGAGTTTGATCGCATATGTAAGGACAGTTTCAAAAGCCTGTTTTGGAGGGATGATTCTCCAGCTTCTATATAGAGGCTTTGTATGGGAGTAGTCCTGAAGGTTCCTAAGGCCAAACGTATTCCTTGATGATGTATCAGATATCCTTGTCAGTCCATACACTATGCTTCCATAATCCAGAGATCTTATTAGTACTCTGTAGAGGCGTAAGAGCACAGTATAATCTGCACCCCATTTTGTTTTAGTTAATACTTTTAAAAATATCCATAGTATTGGAGCATTTTTCCCATAAGGCTCTCATATGTGGAATAAAGTTGAGTTTGTTGTAAAAACATCAGACCTAATAATTGAGTTGTTTAACCCTTGTGTGTTGTTGGGGATGTTTTCATCCACTATGGGGTGTTTTTGAGTCTTAATTTGGCCACAACTTTCTCTGTGTTTCAGCAAATGGAATGATTTTTGGTGACAAATCTTATTTTGATACATATTTTGGGAAAATCCTTTGAAAATTTGAAACTAAGCTTCTTTTTTTTTGCACAGGCCTATCTAAAGGGTTAATGGTGCCACCTGGTGATCAACTATGATCAATGGCGTTAAATTTTCTGAAATTTAATGAAAATAAAACTGAGATTATGTTCTTTGGCTCAGATGGAAAACAGGGTACCACAAATTCTATTCTTGGACCGTTGGCTAAATATAATAAACCAGTGGTGAAAAATTTAGGAGTACTAGTTGACCCGGAATTTAAATTTGATAAATTAACTCCGTGGTCAAATCTTGTTTTTTCAACTTGAGACCCGTTGCGAAAATGAAACCTTTTCTTTCTTTTAGAGATTTAGAAATAGTTATTCATGCTCGTGTTCACACGTTTAGACTATTGTAATTCTCTTTACATAGGAGTTAGCCAGAAAGACCTGTCGCGCCTACAGATGGTTCAAAATTCGGCGGCGAGATTGCTAACAGGCACCCGAAAGCATGACCATATCACTCCTAATATATTTTTTCCTTAAATGGTTGGCGGTCAATTTTCGAATTGAATATAAACTTTTATTGTTTGTTTTTAAATCTCTGAATGGGCTGGCACCAAAGTATCTGGAGACCGTAGTGAACCGTTATACTTCTGTGAGGCCCCTGAGATCATCTGACCAGCTTCTTTTAGCGGTCCCCAGATGTAAACTAAAATTATGCGGAGATCGGGCTTTCTCAGTAGCTGCTCCGAAGTTATGGAATTCACTGCCCCTTTCTATTAGATCTGCTCAGTCAATTTCTAGTTTTAAATTTCTGCTGAAAGCTCATCTACTTAATACGGCTTTCAAATCTTCGGGTGATTGATCCTTAGATGTGTATGTGTTTTATGTTTTGTATGCTTTATATAAATTGTGCCTTGTATTTTCCTTATTTTAATGTACAGCACTTTGGATAACTTCTGTTGTATTGAAATGTGCTTTATAAATAATAAATACAAATGCAACTGTAAAAATGACCAATTTTACCTCTTCCCATCAGGGAAAACCACCAACAATCAAGAATGCATGATTTTATGGTGTCATTGCTTTGCAATAAAAAAAAAAAAAATAAAAAAAAATGTTGTTATAATGGAAGTCAATGGGGCCAAAACAGCCACGAACAGTAAATGAGGGAGAAAAAATTAAAATCTGATGCTGCACAAAAACTAACAATGCATCAAAACCAATGTTGTTATTAATCTTTGACATGTCAAAGACTGTGATAAAAAGGTAAAAAAATATCCAGTCCACAATCACTTTTAATATTGAAAATAAGTCATTTTGTGTGTTTTTCCCCACATCAGTGTCATCATTTATAAACTTGGCAATAAATAAGTAAAAAAAAATGTAACATTTAGCAGTTTTGATCAGGACTGAGGTTGCATGCAAAAGTGCATGCACACAGTCTTTGTTCTGGAGAATTTAAATCCATTTTTAATTGACCAGTCATTTATCTTGTTTATGCATAACTGTAGTTGCCGCTCAATTACGTTCATATTTTTTCCCCTGTAGCCTATACACAAGTCATCAACATACAAGCTACGAAAAATATGAGGTTCTATAACCTTGATTATACTGTTGATTTTGACACTGAAAAGTGTAACTGAAAGAAGGCTTCCTTGTGGAACTCCTATGTTCATGTGATAAAGTGGTTCCTATTTGAACGCGAAAAATTCTATTAGAAAGGAAGTTTGAAATGAAAATGGGTAGGTTGCCTCTAAAACCAATTTCATGTAGATCTCCAGGTGGTATCATAGGTCTTCTCTAGATCAAAGAATACAGCTACTGCATGTTCTTTCCTAATAAAACTGTCCCGAACAAATGATTCCAGTCTGACAAGATGATCTAAAGTCCTTTTGCCATGTCTAAAACCACACTGATCTTGTGCCTCGACTCCAGTGTCCTCACCAGACGGTCATTTACCATTCTTTCCGTAGTTTTGCAGACACAACTGGTCAGAGCTATTGGCTGATAATTATTTGCATCACAGTGGTCCTTACCCGGTTTGGGAACGGGACTAACAATAGCTTCCTTCCATGATGGTGGTATATCTCCTGTTCTCCATATGGTATTAAAGGTGCCATCGAATGTTTTTTTTTTTTACAAGATGTAATATAAGTCTAAGGTGTCCCCTGAATGTGTCTGTGAAGTTTCAGCTCAAAATACCCCATAGATTTTTTTAAATTAATTTTTTTAACTGCCTATTTTGGGGCATAATTAGAAATGCGCCGTTTCAGGTTGCGGTCCCTTTAAATCGCGTGCTCTCCGCCCCCGGAGCTCGCGCTTGCCTTAAACAGTGCATAAACAAAGTTTACACAGCTAATATAACCCTCAAAATGGATCTTTACAAAGTGTTTGTCATGCATACTGCATGCATGCATCGGATTATGTGAGTATTGTATACTGTTATATTGTTTACATTTGATTCTGAATGAATTTGAGGCTGTGATCCGTGGCTAACAGCTAATGCTACACTGTTGGAGAGATTTATAAAGAATGAAGTTGTGTTTATGCATTATACAGACTGCAAGTGTTTAATAATGAAAATACCGACGGCTCTTGTCTCCGTGAATACAGTAAGAAACGATGGTAACTTTAACCACATTAACAGTACATTAGCAACATGCTAACGAAACATTTAAAAGACAGTTTACAAATATCACTAAAAATATCATGATATCATGGATCATGTCAGTTATTATTGCTCAATCTGCCATTTTTCGCTGTTGTTCTTGCTTGCTTACCTAGTCTGATGATTCAGCTGTGCACAGATCCAGACGTTAATACTGGCTGCCCTTGTGTAATGCCTTGAACATGGGCTGGCATATGCAAATATTGGGGGCATACACCCCGACTGTTACGTAACAGTCAGTGTTATGTTGAGATTCGCCTGTTTTTCGGAGGTCTTTTAAACAAATGAGATTTATATAAGGAGGAGGAAACAATGGAGTTTGACACTCACTGTCATTTCCATGTACTGAACTCTTGTTATTTGACCATGCCAAGATAAATTCAATTTTTAATTCTAGGGCACCTTTAAAGATTCTCAGAAGAATTATTAATACTGTATAAGACAAATGCCTTAAACTTATAAGGAATTCTGTCAGGTCCAACAGCAGTATTATGAGATCGTTTAAGAGCACTGGAGAGCTCCTGTATAATAAAAGGCTGATTATATGGTTCAGTGTTATTTGAATAAAAATTTATGGGTTTCTGCTCCTGCTGAGTACGTATTCTGTTAAATTCGGGTCGACAGTTTTCTAGTGAAGAATTCTTTTCAAATGACATTGCAAGAGCATTAGCTATTTCATGGCTTGTGGTTAAAAGGGTGTCCTGATGTTTATTATGTTGTACTTGAGGACCTTCCCCTTTGTTTTTCATCTTTAGAAATAAGTCCCAGATTTTTTGTAGGAGTATTAGTTGTTAAATTTGATACAAATCTTTTCCAGCTGTCTCTTTGTATCATTTATACAATAACTCTATGTGCATGAGCTCGACATATTTTTAACTTGATTAAATTTTCCTTTGTTGGATGATTGTTGAAGATCCTCCCTGCTTTTTTCCGATCTTTTATAGCCTTTTTACAGTTGTCATTAAACCATGGATTAATCCCACGGCTTGGCTTTGACGATGTCTTTGGTGCAGTTTTTATTTGCCATTTCCATAAATATATCTGTAAAACTACTAACAGGGTCTTGACATTCATGAAGTGTTATATTAATTTTTTCAAAGCATTGGGTCTGAAAAAGTTTCCATCAAAGGTTTTTCTGTTGAAAGTCTGATCTTATGGAGGTAATGATGAGGGGGAAGCGATCACTTCCACATAAATCATCCCATTTTTGCCACAAGAAATCAAGTAAAAGTTCAGGTACACATATTGTTATATCAATTGCAGAATATGTTTCATGTCCTGGATGCAAGTAGGTATTTGAGCCATCGTTAAGAAGACACAGATCCTTGTTATTAATAAAATTCTTTTTTTCTTTCCCTTATGCATTAGTATAATTTCCACCCCATAGCAGACTGTGACCATTAAGATTTCCCATAATTATGAAGGGAGTTGGTAGTTGGTCAGAAAGCTTATTTAACTGTCACTGACCCACCGGTGGGCCCACAGCCATTACATATTTAAAACAGTACTATCCTATACTAAACCTAAACCAATCTTGACAAACGATATATCATTTGAAAGATTACAATCTCTAGTTTTCATATTTGGTTTTCAAAATAAATTACAGAGGAGCAGTAATTTATCAATTTGCAACAAGGATATTTTCATACTCATAAGGCATGTCCTTTATTTTGAAATAGCGATGAACTTGAAAAATCATTAAAGATTGGTTGAAACATGTTTGTTTTCATGCCAAGAGTTCAAAAGATAACATCCATTCAATTTTTTTGAGAAATAAAAGGTCTGAAAATGTTTTTAATAGAAAAAAAATACATTTATGATTGTGGCAGCGAGCTATAACCCACATGTTGTTTTTATGTTTATTAGAGGCTTAATTCATATCAAATTCTGCCAAACTTCCCAAACTAATTCTATATAGGATGTCTGCTTCATATATTGTATGAAAATAATGGAAATATATGGTTCAGATCACTCAAACCATATATGGAAATGGAGACGCCCTTATATGGTCAGTAATGGAGCTTGGTTGACATCTAGTGAAAAAGCGTGGTACTGCGCCCAAAGAAAATCTTACTGAAAGCTCATTTTTTGAGATATCAACCTGAAATTTGGAACACAACTTGTTCAGATTTTTGGCTTTGATTTCCTTGCAGTTTTAGAGTAAAACTTGTTTTGTAAAATATATATTTTATATAAAATATTATATTTTTACATTTTCATAAACTTAACTTGTTTTCTGTTTCACCTACATCAGTTATTTCACTTCTACAATAATCTGCCAAATCCTCTTTAAAAACAAAACCAGCCTTATGTCTATATTCCAAAGTATTCTTGAATTACAACCATTTAAGTTTAGATGCATTTTCATGCTTATAAAAAAAGTGGGGGTGACAGTTAACAGGTTAAATCTTTTAAGTGTCACTGGTACATCAGGAGATATATAAACAGAACACAGAGTGATGGCCTTATGAAGGGTAATCATACTGCTACTGCTTGTAGATTAGTGTCTATTGGGATCTGTATGGAGTCAAATTAATGCCTTAAAGTTTTGCACAAAAATAAAGTTTTGCAAAACAACAAAAAAGAATTGAGCAATAAAAAAAATGTTTTGCAAACAAAAATAAAGAATTGCAAAGGAAAAATAAAGTATTGAGCAGAAAAAAAATAAGTTTTGCAAACAAAAATAATAAATTGCAAAATAAAATAACGTAGTGCAAAAATAAAAATATAATCAATTACAAAAATCAATGACAGCTGTAATCCTATTTTATCTTTGCCACATATTTTTCATGTTCAAATCTACTAAATCATTTGCAACGCTCATTTTATTCTGCGTTTCAGTCAAGCGTGCGCTCACGATACCGGTTTTCCTTTGCGCTGCACTTTTCTGTGCGGATCTCTTTATGGCACTGGTTTGACGTGGGGGTGGAGTGGAGGCACGCCCCCGCGAAACACGTCATCGGCAGGAGGTGCAGATCGCAACAGAACAGATCAAGCATAGAGACAGAGCACATTTATTATAATCTGAAAACCACGCCCACCGGGGGAAAAACAATCCAACCGCCTCCTTTGTATTGCGTGAGGCTGCCTTCTCGTCTTTTCTGACTCATTACAAAAAACAGAACAATGCCTAAAGCTGCTGTGTGACAAGGTGTACAGCTAACAAGCTAAAAAACCCAGAAATAAGTTTTTATAAGCTGTCGACCCCAAAAAACGAATGTTTAAAGACACAAAAGTGGATACAGGCAGTGAAACAGAGCGCAACGGGTAATATTACTATAAGAAATGCATTGGAGGGGGTCGTAATCGGCGACAACATATGTTAAACAAACCGACAAAAACAAACCATTCATATTTTAACCAAAGAATTATTTCACCTGTCGCCGATTACGTTCCCCTCCAATGCATTTCGCGGGGGCGTGCCCCTGTTTCTTGACTCCACCCCCACATCAAACCAGTGCCATAAAGAGAACCGCACAGAAAAGTGCAGCGCAAAGAAAACCGGTATCGCGAGCGCACGCTTGACTGAAACGCAGAATAAAATGAGAGTTGCAAATGATTTAGTAGGTTTGAGCATGAAAAATATGTGGCAAAGATAAAATAGGATTACAGCTGTCACTGATTTTTGTAATTGATTATATTTTTATTTTTGCACTACTTTATTTTATTTTGCAATTTATTATTTTTGCTTGCAAAATGTTTTTTTTTCCGCTCAATACTTATTTTTCCTTTGCAATTCTTTATTTTGTTTGCAAAACATTTTTTTATTGCTCAATTCTTTTTGTTTTGCAAAACTTTATTTTTGTGCAAAACTTTAAGGCATTAATTTGACTCCATAGATCTGACTATGAATAATATCGTGTCGAACTAATATGGTTGAGCCACCAGAAAGTCGGTGTATGTTTGGACCATATGCATTAAAACTTACTAACTTTTTCAGAGACAGAGAACTGTTTGGTGTTAAATGAGTTTCTTGAAGGCAAAAAGGGTTGAGAATCATAACTAGTCGTTGAAGCTCTGCAAAATTTGCCTTAGCTCCACGACAGTTCCACTGAATAATACTGGTATCAATCATGTTGGTAAAATTGGTACTTGGCCTCTACTCCTACTTTTAGGAGAGGAGCTCCGACTGCGGGAAGCTACGGGTTCCGCCAAGTTTACGTCTTTAATGGAGTCAGCTTTCTGTGATCTATTCTCCAGACTAAACTTTTGTTGTGGAGCTCTTGTGCTGTGCTTTGTCATCTTTCCTTTTGAGGTCACGGGAATCTCCATTATTACACTTCAATTGTTTCAGTTTGTGTTTGACTAGAAGTTTGGGTGCTTTGTATTTTCTTTTTGATTAAAGATGAGGTTTTACTGATTAATTGTGGTTTTCCTCTTGTTAACCAGGTCAGATCTGTCTGGCACTCAGCCTTAAAGAAGGCTGCGCATAGTTCACTCTTTTAAGGCATTTCACTTTTTGAATCTTTTACTTTTATCCATGAGGGACAGTTCTCTTGGGCATGTTCATATAAATGAGCAACACTGCTGCTGTTCTGAGCATCTGCAGCAGGATAGTGACGATACTCCAGAGCACCAGCAGATGTCACTGTCCAACACACAATCTGGCCCTGTTTGCATTTTCCAATGTAAGAACAAACAGAGTGACGGATATTTGATTTCTGAATGGAATTCGAAACGAGGGAGCACTATGGATGTGTATCGGGCCTGGGTAGTTAAACTCTGTGCAGTAGGTCCATTACAAACATCACACAGTGGCTAATAAGCACTGAAAACAATAATCAGCATCCCATACCTGTCCCTTTGTGAAGAAATTGGGCAGGTACTTCATGGCGTTGCTGCGGAGGCAGGCGATGTTCTGGTACCGGCCCGGCTCAGCCGCCCGAAGGGAGCGAATGCGGTCCTGCACATAGTCGGACACTTTCACCCGAATCTCCAAGCCCAAAATCAGCTGGTTTGGGAAGAGATCTGATAACTGAACTGCGAGAGAAACATTCAAAAACAAAATTTAGAATCAAGTCTTTTAATGCAGTCGCAACTTAACAATCACACAGTCCAACATACAACGTTTTTAGCATTTTTCACAATGCAAAGCAGCTTTACAGATGTGTTTCAATGTCTTTACAGAAAAAAAAAAATGTCTTAATATCTTTGAGCCCCAGTGAATAAACCAAAAGTCACTGCGGAAAAGAAAAAAACAGGCATTGAGAGAAAAACCATGAGATGAACCAGAGCCCACAATAACATTTAGCTCTCTCTGATGTGATAATACAAGTCAAGCATTCAAAGAACAGTCCAAGTGAGGCCGTTATACATTATTAAGACAATAAACAAAAGGAGCAGAATGATTAAATTGCAGGGATAATGTCTTATAAGTTCACATTCAACAGGAGACAGCAGATGATGACTGTGTTCTTCTAAAGACTTCAGAATTAATTACAGAAATCTGAAACACTAGATGCAGGCGAGACGATTACAGATCCGTGGAAATGCTTCAATCTTGTGCAAGAATAAGATTCAAGTGTACATTTCAATACATTTTTATGTTCTTTCAAATATCACACTAACTACAGACACAAATGGATAAAGTGCTATAAAAGATACACATAAAAGTGTATTTTGGATGTTTTCTTTCCACCAGTAAATCTTCTCCCGTCACAGCACATGATTCTTCTCTTTCAAATTATTGTTTACAAAAGTAATAGTGTTAGAACAAATTACATCAGTGACGTCACTTTACAGTCAAACACTTTTTAATGAAGTTCACAGAATGAGCATGAGATGCTTTATGAAACGCCTCATATCTCAGTCAGCTGTGCATGTTTGAACGGTGCTGGGTTATACTCTCTGTAAACGTTGGAAATTCAAATTATTGTGCGTAAAGGCTTGTCCTAACAGCAAACGAATCTCCGTTAGACGATGCACATCAAAGAAAGTCAGTGTAAAATAATGTTGACTAAAACTGAGAAAAAACTGCTAAATTTCTACAGCGCTTTATACAGTTTCAACTGCGATTCTGATTATGGTTTCTAGATTAATCGTGAGAACTGATGATTGCAACGTTATATTTCAATTCAAAGCAAATTTAAGGCTTACATTTTCACAAATATCCACTTTTTGGTTACTATAAAAAACACTGGTAGTAGAGGTGAGTACTAGGCAAGGTTTCCTTTCGAATAAAATATCAGGCATATGTCTCATTAATAAAGTGATGCAGTGAAACTCATACTGACTGGAGCTCTATGAATAAGAGCGTGTATGAGAGGAAATACTTTGCTGGTAAATGTCGCCCTCTTTCAGTGCTATGATGTAACTGCATCAGCCAATGAGATTTAGTGATTTACTCACACTTTCACCCAACCAAAGACTAAAATGATCATGTGTTTTATAAAATACAAATGCAATACAACCGAGAAATAACACCAGATATGTAAATACCGGTACAGTGCAGAGCAAATATTGTTCATATTCCTGGACTAAGATTAGTAGGAAGAAATGATAATTGTTATGCATGACTTTATAGTGCCCTTATTATGCCTCTTCTTGGATAGACTTCTAAATATTAGATACCCTAAAGCACAAAGATAAATAAATAAAATGACATATTTATAACCGTTATTAATGCATAGAGACTTTCTAAACCATTTAAGCATATATACACTCACAAACTGAAAATAGCAGAAAAAACATTTTTATATTAAATACGTTATGATCCTAAGATTTATATGTAAACCTTATATTGTGCATTTTCTCTCTACACGTCTTAAATACAAATACAGAAAACCATGGGGGGGGAAGATCCTTTGGGAAATAAAAGAGCTTTGAAATACTCAAATAATAATGAAATAAAATAATGTTTGTTGGTTATTGTTAATATTATTATTAAAGGGTTAGTTCACCCAAAAATGAAAATTCTGTAATTTATTACTCTCGCTCATGCCGTTCCACACCTGTAAGACCTTCATTCATCTTCAGAACACAAATTAAGATATTTTTGATGAAATCGATGGCTCAGTGAGGCCTGAGCAATGACATTTCCTCTCTCAAGATCCATTAATGTACTAAAAACATATTTAAATCAGTTCATGTGAGTACAGTGGTTCAATATTAAAATTATAAAGCGACGAGAATATTTTTGGTGCGCCAAAAAAAACAAAATAACGACTTATTTAGTGATGGCCGATTTCAAAACACTGCTTCAGGAAGCTTCGAGCGTTACGAATCTTTTGTGTCGAATCATGATTCGGACCAAAGTCACGTGATTTCAGCAGTTTGGCGGTTTGACATCCGAATCATGATAACGCTCCAAAGCTTCCTGAAGCAGTGTTTTGAAATCGGCCATCACTATATAAGTCGTTATTTTGTTTTTTTTTGGCGCACCAAAATTATTCTCGTGGCTTTATAATATTAATATTGAACCACTGTACTCACATGAACTGATTTAAATATGTTTTTAGTACATTAATGGATCTTGAGAGAGGAAATGTCATTGCTGGCTATGCAGGCCTCACTGAGCCATCGGATTTCATCAAAAATATCTTAATTTCTGTTCTGAAGATTAATGAAGGTCTTACAGGTGTGGAACGACATGAGGGTGAGTAATTAATGACATTATTTTCATTTTTGGGTGAACTAACCCTTTAATAATATCATTTTGAACAGCATTATGAATTACAAAGCATATATAATGTGTAATGAAGTAAACATTATTGTTCAATGGTAAATTTCCCAAAGCTAAATATGAACACAGATTGGAGTAATGATGATGAAAATTCAGCTTTTTGGTCACAGGAATGAATTACATTTTACAATATATACAGCTATTTTAATTCTCAATAATATTTCACTGTGTTTTCCAGTATTTTTGAATAAATAAATGCAGCCTTGATGAGCAGAAGTGACTTTTTTCCACAAACATTTTAATTATTCCAAACTTGAGACCTCCAGTGTAATGATATTCATACTGTACAAACTTTACATTCTGTGCCTGGCCCCTAAACCAACCCTTACAGCTTTACTTTTTATTTTACACATCATTTATTATGATTTATAAGCTGTTTTGGACATTTTGTCCAAAAAATATCAGGTTTTACTCGCTTTTTGGGGACGTTTGGTCCTGAACCACACACACACACTCTCTAAAATAAAATGGGCCTATATTTTATATAAATATCTATTTTCTCAGACACATTAGATAAGTCGATATTACCCAGAAGTCCGCCATAGCCGCAGCCGATGTCCGCGAACTCCACCTGCGCGTCGCGCTTCTTCGGACTCCCGTTTTCATCCAGGTGCGTAAAGTACTGCGGGTAAAGCGGAGACCAGTCCATCTCCTCCGGGCAAACCGGACTATCAACACAAACACACACAGGCTGAATGCACAGAAAACACAACACACGATAAACAACATTAAGAGTGTTAGTCTTACTACTGGAACGTGTGGTCGGCCATGGGGTTGGAGTGCGCTCTCTGTCGGTAATAGCGCTTCTGAGGCATCGACACACTCATTGTGCTCGTGTGAAAAGTTTAATTCAAAATAAACTTGAGTTTACTTCTCTCTATAAATTCACATGTGACTTTCTTCTTCTTCTGTGGCGCAGTGTTGAAGCTGTCGCGTGCTGCCATCTGCTGGAGAGAGCCAATGGTGCATTTCAGCCCCCTTCTGTGGTGGAGTGTGAAAAACTAAAACTATCGACTAAATAATCCCATTTCCCTTAAAAAAGAGCAATGCACTCTTTTAAAAACACCACGAAATCAAAATGGACGACACTTATTTATAGGGGAATATTGCAGTGTTCATTCTAAATGATTTATCGGTGCACATCATTATTGTTTTAAAGGAATACTCCACTTTTTTTGAAAATAGGCTTATTTTCCAACTCCCCTAGAGTTAAACAGTTGAGTTTTACCGTTTTCGAATCCATTCAGCCGATCTCTGGGTCTGGCGGTAGCACTTTTAGCATAGCTTAGCATAGTTCATTGAATCTGATTAGACCGTTAGCATCTCGCTCAAAATGACCAAAGAGTTTTGATATTTTTCCTATTTAAAACTTGACTCTTCTGTAGTTACATCGTGTACTAAGACTGACGGAAAATGAAAAGTGGCGATTTTCTAGGCCGATATGTCTAGGAACTATACTCTCATTCCGGCGTAATAATCAAGGAACTTTGCTGCCGTACCATGGGTGCAGCAGGCGCAATGATATTATGCAGCGCCTCTCACAAATGTCTCCATGGTTGCAAGGCATGCTCCCTGTGCAAGCAGGGGGTCACAGGGGGTGCGTAATATCATTGGGCCTGCTGCACCCATGATACGGCAGCAAAGTCGTACCATGCAAAGGTTTTGAAAGTTTAATAAAAAAAAATAAATAAAAAATTACAACATGGCGTGAACGTAACTTATTTCATGTCAACTTTAAAGGGTTATTTCACTCAAAAATGAAAATAATGTCATTTATTACTCACCCTCATGTCGTTCCACACCCGTAAGACCTTCATTCATCTTCAGAACACAAATTAAGATATTTTTGATGAAATTGATGGCTGATGTCCGTGAGCCTGCATCCTTTTCCTCTCAAGATCCATTAATGTACTAAAAACATATTTAAATCAGTTCATGTGAGTACAGTGGTCCAATATTAATATTATAAAGCGACAAAAATATTTTTGGTGCGCCAAAAAAACAAAATAACGACTTATATAGTGATGGCCGATTTCAAAACACTGCTTCAGGAAGCTTCGGAGCGTTACGAATCTTTTGTGTCGAATCGTGATTTGGATCGTGTGTCAAACCGCCAAACTGCTGAAATCATGTGACTTTGGCGCTCCGAATCATGATTTGACACACTGATTCATAACGCTCCGAAGCTTCCTGAAGCAGTGTTTTGAAATCGGCTATCACTATATTTTTTTTTGCACACCAAAAATATTCTCGTCACTTTATAATATTAAGATTGAACCACTGTACTCACATGAACTGATTTAAATATGTTTTTTTTTTTTTTTTAATGGATCTTGAGAGAGGAAATGTCATTGCTGGCTATGCAGGCCTCACTGAGCCATCGGATTTCAACTAAAATATCTTAATTTGTGTTCTGAAGATTAATGAAGGTCTTACGGGTGTGGAACGACATGAGGGTGAGTAATAAATGACATTATTTTCATTTTTGGGTGAACTAACCCTTTAAAGAGCACATGAATTAAAAAAAATGATGTGCACAGATAAATAATTTTATAATAAATACTGCAATACTACATAAAAAAATAAGAACTGTCAGTTTTGATTTCGTGGAGACTTCAAAATAAATTAATCACTTTATTTTATTTTTACCTCAGAGCTACAGCACAACACGAAGCTGCCGCGTGAAACTGACACGTGATTACACGTGGTCTCTGGACTCTTATTTTGAAATGTCTCTCTGCTGTCGCCTGATTCACTCACTGTCACCTTCTCCGTCCTCATGTCTGGAGATTGAAGTAGAAGCAAATCTTCAGCGTCTTTCAATTAACTGAAGATCTTAACATCACCGGAGATCTTCATCGGGTGGGCGCTCTCTTCCTCTTCACGTGACTGTAATGTGAGTGATTCTGTGATTCAGTGATCGTGTCACATCAATGAAATCATGAAGATGTTTTACTTTTTCTCTCGGTACAGTGTGTAAAAGGAAATGTCATTGTGTGCAGAATGGATGAATTCTCTTAAAGTGATCAGCGCATCTTTTACGGAAGTTTTTGCTTTTTATTGATTGTGTCAACATATTATCCAGCAGAAATGGCAATGAAATCTAAACAAAAGGTGTTACTTAACAATTTATATATCAAAAAAGATACAAGAATATCAGGGTGAACAGATTACGGAGGGAATAGTGTTTGATTCCCACATACAATAAGAGGAAAATTGGCAACACTTTATTTTAAGGTGACGTAGTTACACAAGTTACATCTATTTATATAGTACAGGGTTCCTACGCAGTTAGGAAATTTGATTTGAGTAATTTCCAGGTCTGGAAAAATATGGAAAAAAGAAAGCAAAGTATGGAAAAATATTTGCAGTTCTAGGCAAAAAAATTAGAAAATTAAGAATTTAATGAAAATAAATGTATCATACAAGAAGTCTGTTTTCATGGCAGATGTTTAGTGATTCTTAGAAAAAAACGATTTTCTTTCTAAGAGCTATAATTAACAGCATATATAATAAAAATCTATTTTTCTTCAATGCAACATTTTATTTTCATAAAGTCAATAATAAAATAAGAACAAATAAACAAATTGCAAACAACAGCACAAATAAATGCAATAGAATAAGAGAGATGTGAAATAAACATGGCTTTAAGTTTTTCTTAATTTAAGTAATTAAATGTAAAATAACACTGGTTAGTCTTCATTGTAAAACTTAGATTAATGCTTACAATTAAAGTTACAAAAGTTATTCAGTCAAGAGCAGCGAGTGATTTTCTCTGTCTTTTTTTGTTTGAGTAATGATAGACATCAGCAGGTTTATTAGGCTGCTGTCACTTTAAGAGCGAATGCACGGATCCAATATACTGTTACACAACATACATTTACTTTCTCCAACGGTTTACATTCCAAAACTGACTGTATTTGCCTGAATATTCGGCAAGATGGGGACCGTTTAAGTGCAGTAAGCCTCTCATTTTGGTACTTTGCACCTCGTGAGCTGTTTGAGAGGCGGCTTTATGAAAGCGGCGCTTGTATAGATCAGTGGTGCACGCACTTTTGGTGTGAGCGCGAAACCTGCGGGAATGACTAAAATTATGCGCAATACAAGCATTATTCAACCAGAGCAAATGAGACGAGTGAGTAGGGCTGGACAATTAATCGAAAAGTAATCGAAACAGAAATTCGGAACCTCTAACCGACGTAATTTTCCCATGTCGGTTATTTTGTTTTTTTTAATCCTGTTAATAATTCCCCCTTAAAAACATACTACCGCGTGTGTAGCCACGTGACTCCGCCCCAGCGCTGTCCTGTGATTTATCACTAAAGTAGCTTAGAAACTCAAAACTTATTATAGCATATATTTTTCAATTTTGAAGGAACTATTTACAACCCACAGCTTCACAATTAATGGAGAGACGGTATGACTATTGACACACGCAATCGCTCTTATTACTGGCACTGAGCTAATTTATCTATCTGATTTACAACGAGCAGAAATCTGTAAGAAGTGTTACGAACCATAGATAAAATAACTGCTGAAAGTGAGCTGTTATGTCAGATTACTCTTTCAATTGGAAAATATATCCCACCTTTTAATAGTCAATCATATTTACAGTAGCATTTCACGGTGTGGTTTCTCGGCCTCCACAGAGTATGCATTAAAGGTGCCGCAGAACGTCTTTTCAAAAGATGTAATATTTTAAGTTTAAGGTGTCCCCTGAATGTGTCTGAAGTTTCAGCTCAAAATACCCCATAGATTTTTTTAAATTAATTTTTTTAACTGCCTATTTTGGGGCATCATTAACTATGCGCCGATTCAGGCTGCGGCCCCTTTAAATCTCTCGCTCCCTGCCCTCCCGAGCTCTCGACTATAAGTGCAGTTATACAGTGCATAAACAAAGTTCACACAGCTAATATAACCCTCAAATGGATCTTTACAAGATGTTCGTCATGCATGCTACATGCATGGATCGAATCATGTGAGTATAGTATTTATTTGGATGTTTGCGTTTGATTCTGAATGAGTTTGATAGTTCTCCGTGGCTAAAGCTAACATTACACACTGTTGGAGAGATTTATAAAGAATGAAGTAGTGTTTATGAATTATACAGACTGCAAGTGTTTAATAATGAAAATAGCGACGGCTCTTGTCTCCGTGAATACAGTAAGAAACGATGGTAACTTTAACCACATTTAACAGTACATTAGCAACATGCTAACGAAACATTTAGAAAGACAATTTACAAATATCACTAAAAATATCATGATATCATGGATCATGTCAGTTATTATCGCTCCATCTGCCATTTTTTGCTATTGTTCTTGCTTGCTTACCTAGTCTGATGATTCAGCTGTGCACAGATCCAGACGTTAATACTGGCTGCCCTTGTGTAATGCCTTGAACATGAGCTGGCATATGCAAATATTGGGGTCGTACATATTAATGATCCCGACTGTTATGTAACAGTCGGTGTTATGTGAGATTCGCCTGTTTTCCGGAGGTCTTTTAAACAAATGAGATTTACATAAGAAGGAGGAAACAATGGAGTTTGAAACTCAATGTATGTCTTTTCCATGTACTGAACTCTTGTTATTCAACTATGCCGAGGTAAATTCAATTTTTGATTCTAGGGCACCTTTAAAGCAGTCCTAAGGTCTTGAAATATGACGTGCTGCCCTAACGAAAGCCAAATTTTGAACACTTTTTTTTTTTACAGTACACTCTTTTTTATAGACCCTTTAACTTGGCATCCTGATAACAACTTTTGATCAGGCATTACTGCCTGGGTCCTAAAGGAGACCCGATTCCTTTGGGGGGACTTGATTTCTCATGACACCGCCACAGAGGATGCGTTATATTGGACACTAGGCCTTTAAAGCATAATTTGGCGCAAATGGATATCTATTAATTCATGTGCACCAATGCTCTCATTTTCTTCATAGTAAGATGGCAGTGACACACAAATAATATTGGTTATAGTATATATAAATAAAACTAGAAATTGTAATGCAAATTTTCTCAAATGCATGAAAAAGTTTCTCGTGTGCATGCAAAAGTCTGCATTTGGGGCTCTGTATGTTGTCTTTGTAAAATATTTACAGATGGCTGTATGATATACCACATATAATGCTGTTTGAACCATTTATGTTAAATATGGTCTGAAAATCTACAGAGAGTATGCATATTTGAAATGTAAAATACGTAGGAGCCCTGACTGTAATGACAGTAAATGGTGTATAATTACAAGCAATTAACCCTAAACCAAACCTTAACCCTTGTAAGTACATGTTGTTAATTAATATTACTTTGTAAGTAGCACACTGTCAATGTTACCTTAAAATAAAGAGTAACTGGAGAGTTTACACGGTGTAGTTACACATGACTCTGAGAAAACACGTCCTGCTGAACGAGTTTAGCGTGATTTTACCATGGCATCTTGTCCAGTGAGTTTGTCCACACTGGTGTGTTGTTGATTTATAACAACACTTTATACCTCCTAGCACTGAGAGAGTTGTGACACATTGTGTTTGTTTAATAAAGGAGAGACTCGAGTTGCAACATTCTGTCAGTTTCCCTGAAGTGCGTCACTTCTGCACTGTTGATATTGCGTAATGTGAAGAACTATTGCTGTTTGATTCATCATCCAGTATGTTATCATAGCTTTATATGTTCACAGGTCGATATGGACGCTTGTTTCTGGCACAGAATAAAAAAGATAATTGTCACTCACAATTCTGAGTTTGTATCTCTCAGAATCGTGAGATAATTACAGTTTTTATTAGTTTATTCTGTGGTGGAAACAAGCGTCCGCAGGTTGCAGGTTTGACGGTGGTGACCAGAGAGATCCAAATCTCACATCACGTCACCTCTGCGCTCAGATCAGCCTAATGAACCCACTAAAGACAAGTCCAGTCACGCCAGTGATGTTTTCTGTGATTCCTCTTGGGATCCAAGGAAAACAATTTTAGAAGTTTTCCGCCATGTCACTGTAGTGTAGCATGACATGAACAAACATACACTGATCAGGCATAACATTATGAGCACCTTCCTAATATTGTGTTGCTGCCAAAACAGCCCTGACCCGTCAAGGCATGGACTCTAGACTCCTCTAGACCCCTGAAGGTGTGCTGTGGTATCTGCACCAAGATGTTAGCAGCAGTCCTGTAAATTTACGGACTTCCGATCCTCCATGGATCGGACTTGTTTGTTCAGCACATCCCACAGATGATCTATTAGATTGAGATCTGGGGAATTTGTAGGCCGAGTCAACACCTCAAACTCGTTGTTGTGCTCCTCAAACCATTCCTGAACCATTTTTGCTTTGTGGCAGGAGCATTATCCTGCTGAAAGAGGCCACAGCCACCAGGGAATACCAAATACCGTAGGTGGTACGTGTCAAAGTAACATCCACATGGATGGCAGGACCTAAGGTTTCCCAGCAGAACATTGCCCAAAGCATCACACTGCCTCCGTCGGCTTGCCTTCTTCCCATAGTGCATCCTGGTGCCATGTGTTCCCCAGGTAAGAGACGCACACACACCCGACCATCCACGTGATGTAAAAGAAAACATGATTCATCAGATCAGGCCACCTTCATCCATTGCTCCATGGTCCAGTTCTGATGCTCACTGTTTGGCTCTTTCGGTGGTGGACAGGGGTCAGCATGGGCACCCTGACTGGTCTGCAGCTCCATACGCAACAAACTGATGCACTGTGTATTCTGACACCTTTCTATCAGAACCAGCATTAACTTCTTGAGCAGTTTGAGCTACAGGAGCTCGTCTGTTGGATCGGACCACACAGGCCTGCCATCAATGAGTCTTGGCCGCCCGTGACCCTGTCGCCGGTTCTCCACTGTTCCTTCCTTGGACCACTTCTGATAGATACTGACCACTGCAGACCAGGAACACCCCACAAGAGCTGCAGTTTTGGAGATGCTCTGACCCAGTCATCTAGCCATCACAATTTGGTCCTTGTCAAACTCACTCAAATCCTTACGCTTACCCATTTTTCCTGCTTCTAACACATCAACTTTGAGGACAAAATGTTCACTTGCTGCCTAATATATCCACCCACTAACAGGTGCCGTGATGAAGAGATGATCAGTGTTATTCACTTCACAGTCAGTGCTCATCATGTTATGCCTGATCAGTGTACATGAACCAGTTGGGTTGAAGCATCACACATGATTTGGACCAACTAGAGATTGAACAGGAAACGGTGATCAGGTGATCAGTTGTGATCAAACATGATGGGACTTGAATTGAACTTGCATTAAATTACTTTAACTACTGCGACCTTGTTGTAAAGTGTTACAGATTTTTACACGTATAAAGACACCTACTGTAAAATATAGTGTGACCGAACATAATAATATGCTTTTCCTGAGCTGTTCATTTCCATGATCGTTGTAAAATAATACACCTGCTCTTCCTCTGCCAATAAAACCGTCTGGATCGTGAGTTTATTAGAGCGAGTTCTTCTCAAACTGTCTCTCGGAAGTCATTGTCTGTGTCTGCACTCGTGTGAGTGTGTGACGCTGGGCGTGTCTGTGCCGTTGGGTTTATCACAGACCTTTCTTGCTGCTTTTCACAGATTAAAGCAGCCGAGGTCACGAGCGCTTCCTCCGTTTCCCACAATCCTTCACTACAGAGCAGTTGAATGAAATCGCTCGCTGTGGCGTGCAGTGCTGGTCTTCATCTCGCAGTGGATCAGTGATCTTCTCTTGGGTTTGTCTGTAAGTAGACTTTTTGCTTTCACACTCACACACAGAGCTCAGAATAAAGCCATTCATGCGGCTGCATATAGTAGTGTAATTTCAACTTTCTTTGAAGTTTTGTATCCGCTCGTCATTAGCAGAATCGTGTGTGGTCCGATTGTGTGCAGTTTTCTGAACAGCTACATTCCTTAAGAACGTTTTGCTGATGTTCCCATTAAGTTATGAAAGCATTCTGAAAGTACAAGTAGCAACATTTAAAAAAAAGTTAGATGAACGTCCAACTAAAACATTACAGGAAAAACTTTATTAAAGACCAGATCACTTTGAATTAATGTTACTGGAAGAACTTTTGTTCATTATTTTGAGAGAACCTTGCCTGGGTTTGTTATAATTGGTGCTCCTGGTGGGAAATCCTGTGTGATTTTGAGCTTATGGGATCTCCGCTGTGTTTGTGTGTCTTTTATTCTGTGCAGGTGTTCCCTTAAAACCCACCAACATCATACATAATAACAAATGTGAAAAATTATGTTTTTTTTATTTCAGAAGTTTGATGTTAGTGGGCTTAACACAGAGGTTGTAAAGTATGTGAGTAATAGTACTTCACTACTATAAGTGTTATTTTTGTGATTCTGTGCTAGATTTGAGTTCGACCGAATACTTGTACTTTTACTCAATTAAATTTACAATGAAAAAATATATACTTTTTACTCCTTTACAATTTTATGTAAATCTTTCCTCAGTAAATGAGATGAAATGAGAAAATCTTAAAATTCAAATCTTAATGAAAAAAGCTTGAAGTGTTTACTTTTTGCTTTTTAATTACTTCAGTATATATAGTTAGTTTAGATAGTTTCACTCAATTTTTTTTTTTTTTTTGGTACTTAACCGTTTTACTCAATTAAAATTCTTAACAGCATCTGTAGTTTAACTTAAAGGTGAACTTAAAGTTCACCCAAAAATGAACATTCTGTCATTTACTCTCCCTCATGTAGTTCCACACCCGTAAGACCTTCGGAGCACAAATTAAGATATTTTTAATGAAATCTGAGTGATTTCTGTCCCTCCACTGACCACTATGTAACTACAACTTCATAAAGAGATTGTAAAACTAATCCATGCATTGAGCTGTTTAGTCCAAATTTTCTGAAGAGACTCGATCACTTTGTACAATGAACAGGTTGAATTTAGGCTTCTATTCACATATAAACATTCATCAGAGAACATAAACAGAAGCTCAACAGAACTTATTTGACAGCCGGTTCTTGAAGCTCAAACTAACACGAGAATGAACTGAAGCTCAAACCGTAATGAACCTCATTGGTTCTCGCTGAGCTCAAAAACACGAGAATGAACCTCATTGGTTCTCGCTGAAGCTCAAACGTGCTGTGTACATGAGATGAACCTCAACTGAGCTCAAAGTGCTGCGTAACATGAAATTTGAAGCTCAATGCGTTGAACCTGGTCAAACGAGAGATGAACCTCATTGGTTCTCGCTGAAGCTCAAATGTGAAACATGAGAATGAACCTCATTGGTTCTCGCTGAAGCTCAAACGTGCTGCGTAACATGAGAATGAACCTCATTGGTTCTTGAGAAGTGCTGCGTATGAACCTCATTGACTGAAGCTCAAACTGATGCGTAACATGAGAATGAACCTCATTGGTGCTCAACGTGCTGCGTAACTGAGAATGACCTCATTGGTTCTCGCTGAAGCTCAAATGCTGCGTAACATGAGAATGAACCTCATTGGTTCTCGCTGAAGCTCAAACTGCTGCGTAACACGGAATGAACCTCATTGGTTCTCACTGAAGCTCAAATGATGCGTAACATGAGAATGAACCTCATTGGTTCTTGTGAAAGCCTCAAGCTCAAAACGAAAACGTGCAAGAGAATGAACCTCATTGGTTCTCGCTGAAGCTCAAACGTGCTGCGTAACACGAGAATGAACCTCAAGCTCAAATGCGAAACAAAGCTCAAACGTGCTGCGTAACACGAGAATGAACCTCATTGGTTCTCGCTGAGCTCAAACGAGAATGAACCTCATTGGTTCTTTGAGCTCAAACGTGCTGCGTAACACGAGAAAACCTCATTGGTTCTTGCTGAAGCTCAACGTGCTGCGTAACACGAGAATGAACCTCATTGGCTGAAGCTCAAACCTGCGTAAGAGAATGAACCTCATTGGTTCTTGAAGCTCAAACGTGCTGCGTAACACGAGAATGAACCTCATTGGTTCTCGCTGAAGCTCAAACGTGATGCGTAACACGAGAATGAACCTCATTGGTTCTTTGAAGCTCAAACGTGCTGCGTTGAACCTCATTGGTTCTATTGAAGCTCAAACGTAACATGAGATGAACCTCATTGAAGCTCAAACGTGCTGCGTAACACCCTCATTGGTTCTCTCAACGTGCTGCGTAACACTGTCATTGGTGAAGCTCAAACGTGCTGCGTGATGTCTATCAAAGCTCAAATTTCATTGGTTCTCGCTCAAAACACGAGAATGAACTCGGTTGCGTTCCTCACTCACATGTCAAACAAATGCTTGAGCTTCCTTTAGCACAGCAATTAAATCTGTTCATCATGTAACAATCGTGTCTCTTCAGAAAATTTGGACTAAACCGCTCAATTCATATGAATTAGTTTTACAATCTTTTTATGAACTTTTTGAAGCGTCAGAGTAGTAGATGCATAGCTGTCAATGGAGGGACAAAAATCGCTCAGATTTCATCAAAAATATCTTCATTTGTGTTCTGAAGATGAACGAAAGTCTTACGGGTGTGGAATGATGACAGAATTTTCATTTTTGGGTGAACCATCACTTTAAGCTCAATTTCTTAGTCCTCCTGACACCTCTGGAGCTCAGCGATCTATAGCATGTGCAACACTTACTGCCTCATCATCATCATCATATTATTATTATTATACACTTAATTTCTGCAGAGTATAATTGTTTTCCAGTAACTCCTGTTCGTCAGTGATGTGTCTGTGTTTTCTGTCCTTCAGTCTAACAGAGACACTCGTGGAGCTCATGAAGACAGAACGGGATGGGGACGTGCTGGAAGGTAAGACACGCATCACATCCTGCCGCCTGACACGTGACCCATCTGTACACACATTTGTCTCCTGTGAGCGCTTCTGATTGGCTGTCAGTTTCTGCGGGTCTCGTCCAAAATGAGCAGAGTTTCAGTACTCAATAGCTGACCAATTAGATGGTTTAACACTCATTTGAACACTGACAATATTGCTGGACTGTTTCTCAAATAATTAAAGGCAGCCATTGATTTGATGGACGTTAAGCATCCGTACCTCTAAGAAGCGTGTGTGACTCGTTAAGCTGGGCTTCTTGAACTCTGACTAGTAGATCATGTATTTTTGCTGACAGGAATTAAGTGTTTAAAAGCCCTTATGTGTGTAAAAGTGAGTTTTATGAATGGCTGTCATAACCCTGCAGCCCTGAGAGGAAGTTATCTGCTGTCATTTCCTCGTGTTTTAATGTGAACGTTGTGCTTGTGATGTCCTGTCCAGATTTATGGTGTCATATTCTCACATGAACTCACTGACTCCGTTTGGCTCTGCCGTTTCCACACAAACCTAAACAGTGTTGGGGAAAGTTGCTTTTAAAAGCACAATATTGTGTGACTTCCTACAAAAGTAACTAGTTACATTACCTAGTTACTTTTTATGGAAAGTAATGTTAGTTTTGCTTTACTTAAATCTGATTACATAATGCACATTACTTACATTACGTGTTTGCTTTCTTGGCATTTTTTTTTTTTGGGTTTGATCATGACCGTCATGGATGGAAATGAGTTATTGTTTTATTACAGGAGATGTGATATCTCTGGCTCATAAATGCTTGAGTATAATCAGCTGTGCAGGATGTTTTAGTCTTAATTTGTGTTTATGTGTCCAAACCTCATCTGAGGCTCATGTGACTGAAGCGTGAGTGTTTCTGCCACGTCTCAAGGCCACATCTCGCCTTGACGCTCTAACGATGTCTTTATCTAATCTGTGTTGTAAGTGTGGCAGTGAAGCGTGTGATGTGTGTTTGTTTCAGAGAGCCAGCGGGAGCCTGACCTCTACAGTCCGGTGTCTCCGCAGGACCAGCCCATCTCCACATATTTCGAGGAGAAGGTTCCCATCCCGGATGATGACACGGCAAAGGTAGCTCACGCAGAGCGCTGTGGAGAGGTCTTCACGGGTCCACTTCCATCCGAAACCCCAAGGTCCGACCCGAGTTTGGGTCTGATATTAGCAGCATTAATGTGCTTTAACTGAATGGACCCGAGAAGACCTTATTATTTAAAACAAATGCATTAGTGGTGTCAAAATTAGCGTGTAAAATTTTTTTTAGCGCAAATCCAGCATCTGTTGCATCCGTGCACAAAGATGTGCGCCAGAATCGAGTTCTCTTCCATGCTTGAACAAACAATAACACACAGAAATATGCAAAAATGCTCATTTTGTCAAGTATCCTCATAAAAACAGTCTTAAAAGAGTTAAATAATGTCTTAAATGAACTTAAAGAGTTCCGAGAAAGTGAGACGCTCATCAGATCCGCGTCATTTTCGGCAGCGGCAGCTCTTAAAGTGACAGCAGCCTAATAAACCAGTTGCTGTGATGTCTGTCATTAGTGTTCATCAAAGAACAAAAGTAACTTTAGTAGCTTTAAAGGTGCAATATGTAAGAATTTTGCAGTAAAATATCCAAAACCCACTAGGCCAGTGTTATATATTTGTTCACTTGAGTACTTACAATATCCCAAATGTTTGCAACTATTTGTAAATTGTGAGAAATTGCAATTTTAACCAAGGCTCCGGGACGTGTGAGGAGTCGCCTGTCAATGGCGTCATACCCGCGTTACCCTCGGTTTCCGGTTTATTTTGTAGAAACCATAGAAACACCAAAGACGCTTTAATATTTACATGTTTTAATAGACAAGGGAACAACTGTTTTGATATATTTATAGACAGAAAATGAATTGTTATATAGCTCAACACGTTTAGTCTTATTGTTTAAATCTAATGTTCTTGATTTTTGTGAGTCCATGCTTTACCATGCCTCAGAGAAAAACACTATTTTGTGAAGTAGCTAACATAGCATAATCAGATGCAGCTTTATTTTTAGTAACAGTAATACAGCATTTTCTCCATCATACAATATGTTTTAAAATTAATTGCATGCCATTTATCAACACAATCATCCAGCATTTAATATGATATTGTAAAATCGATCTATCTTACTGCAGTGTGTAACAGTGTCTCACAGCAGCCGCCGAGCGAACGCACAGAGTAACGTTATAACATCATTTTCAACACTCTCAAATGTATCTAATATGATAAACAGAGCTGCGTTACCTCATACTCATGACCGGAAAAGCGGCAGCGGCGCCGGCGACTGTGTCATAATAAAAGTCCCGCTGCTCGTGAGGCGTGACAACACTCGCTCCTGCTCTGCTTCATACTACAGTAACGTTAATAATCACATCCATGAACATGATTTCTTCCCGAGTCCAATCCCTATTCTTTTACACCGTCCGTTGAGGTGCAGATCACATGTCACAAGATTCCACGCTCAAACTTGGCGTCATCAAACTACGCCTTTGTTTTGAATAGGCCTCTAGCGACCTCTAGTGGACATAAATCCTACATACTGCACCTTTAATAATGATTAATCTATATGTAATTTATAATTTATGCAGTGAAGACTGTAAAGTCTTTATTCAATTTCCTACCTGTTTACCTACCTGTTCCTACCTACCTTCTGTTTATGTGAAGATTGTTTTAAGTTCACTTAAAATCTGTTATTTTTTAAAGCCTAATAAATGTACTCCATTTAAACATTAAACAGAGGGTGTAATAACTTCTTGATGGATTTATTTAAACATACATTAAATATTGATTGAAAAAAATGTAATATAGTGTATATATTTATCAACATGCTCCTCTCAGTATAGTTTCGTGAGAGTGAGGGATCTGTTATCAGTCACATGTGTGCGTAAAGGGTGATGGGAAAGAACACAGTGCTTTGTTTATAATTGTAACATTCTTCCTCATGAATTAGTCTAAAAACATCATGAATCTTGATTTCTTCAAGCTCAAACAAGAGACAGACTAAAGAAACAAGTGGAAAAATAAAGACAAATGGGACACTCATCATGTGTTCTTCAGATGGATACGGACATGACACAGCATGTGCTCAAGTAAAAGCAACCATGTGACCTTGTTTAGGGACAGTTTGTCTGTATCAGGATAGTAGAGAATTGAAACCCCACATCTTTCCCTGTGTTTCCATCCAAAGCTGCGAATTTAATGCAAAATATCAGCAATAAAATTGGAAGTTCCTGCAATCAGGTTCTTTTTTCCTCCATCATAAATGACTTTCGTCTCAGAGCGTCAGATGAAACACGATAAACGCTGTCATGTTCTCTTGCGTTCGGATGCTGGTGTTTGGGAACACAATCGTGTGAGACGCTTCTGGAGGGAATTAAACCAAATCATTCTGATGACAGACTTTGAGTTTCAGAACCACCAAACCAACATTTGAGATGCTGCGATGCGATTGGTCCGCTGGTTAGTCCAGTTATCCAATCACAGGCTCTGCTGAGGCAAAGGGTTTTGAGGGATTTTTTCAGTAAATGTGTTTCCATCGTAGTTTATATGTGCATGTCTTATCGGATGAAAAAATTATCTGCGTCAACTGAGCGCATAAAACATTTTTAGGATTTATGTGCATCTTGCCTTTTTCATCTAGTGTTTTTTTTTTTTTTTTTTATATGCAATATCCTGAAATTCGTATAAAAATAGTGTCACATGACATGTACAGCTCAAGAACGTTCTGGAGTCCAGATTGAGATGAATGTGAATGTTAATAGATCACTGTGTTGACTCTCGTTGCTCTTCCTCTCTCTAGATGTTTAGCTTTCGTAAACTTTGGGCCTTCACTGGACCGGGTTTTCTGATGAGCATTGCATATCTGGACCCTGGGAACATCGAGTCGGACCTTCAGTCCGGGCTAAAGCAGGTTTTAAGGTGAGTCCAGATTTCATCTTATTTCATCTGAATAACACTGTGGTCATTTCTGATGTTGATGGCTTTGTTTGCACAGTTTTTCTGTTAAGTTGCTGGTGACAGAAGTCATAAAAATCATGAAGAACTGAATGATTCTGATTCCAAATGATGAGATCCTCATTTTCTGTAGATCAGACGGTAGATCAAACAGAGGGTTCGATTCACAGGTCACTTGGAATAAGTGTTGCCAAATGTCAGATCAACAGAACAAATCAGAAAACTTATTTCACAAGGTGTTTACACATTGTAGAGGTGGCATAAATGAAGTCAAATAATTGCTCCTAACTTAAAATACTAAACAAAAAATGTTGCAACACATTGTATTACTTCATGCATTTATATAAAAAAAAATTAATGTGTATCTTTAACTACACATTGTCATGAAGAACTGCAGTCTGAAGTAAAATAACACAGGAAAAGCTCCTGTTTCATCATTTATATGATTTAATTTGAGACTTTAAGAGAATTACACTGCAGCTCTGCATTTCATCAGTTCCCTGGGAATCGAACCCTTGATCTTGGTGTTAACTGCAGCACATGACAAAACATATGTAACTTACAGTTCGGTGTGAGTCAGATTAATTCAATAACTGCTCAATCTAATTTATGAAGGATTTGATTCACTAAAAAGAATTTGTTCAAAGAGTCATTTGACGAGGAGTCGGACTACACCGTTCGCTGTAGATTCTCAATAGTGCAGGAAATACTTTCAGAGTATTTCAGGACATCATGTGATCAAAAATACATGTGTGAAAGAACTATTAAAGGAATCAAACGTCACAAGAATCATTCCGTTACAGTATTGTATTACTGAATGAAACCGGTTCTGAATAAGCCCTTTATATTAAGTGTCTTTAACTACTTTGTACTAACATTTACATTAATCATTTGATACAGTGCACTTTTTGTGTACATGCATGTTTTCACACTGTACTTATATTTATAAAATACCTGCATGTAATTACATCTGTAATCTATAATCATCTATAATTACACCGTATCCTCCACCTCAATAACAGCACAAGTGATTCACAATACAACATCAACACAATAAGCACATTGTACCTACCTTTTTTTTTTGTAAGTACATAGTAGTTAAAGACACCCAATATATAATGTGACCAAACCGACCAACAGAAAGCTGCTTGGTTTGAAAGTGAATCTGTGTGAGCTGTGATTCATACAGTGCTACACTATTGGACATGGACATTTTCTGCACGCTAAATATCACTAATGTGCACACAAATTAAAAGAGTAGTTCACTTCAGACTTAAAATTTCCTGATAATTTACTCGCCCCCATGTCATCCAACATGTTTATATCTTTCTTAAGATGTTTATGTCTAATCTTAATAAATGAAGGTTTTTGAGGAAATCATTCCAGGATTTTTCTCCATATAGTGGACTTCACTGGGGTTCAACGGGTTGAAGGTCCAAATGTCAGTTTCAGTGCAGCTTCAAAGAGCTCTACATGATCCCAGACGAGGAATAAGAGTCTTATCTAGAGAAACCATCTGCCATTTTCTAAAAAAAAAAGAAAGTATATACTTTTTTTACCACAAATGCTTGTCTTGCACTGCTCTGTGATGCGCCACGCATGATGTAATCACGTTGGAAAGGTCACGCGTCATCAGTGCAAGCACAGAGATGTGCCCTACAGTCATGTGGTCATCGTGAGGTGTGTGACGTGTGTGTGTCCGTCCCTCAGCTGCTCTGGGTGCTGCTGGCCTCCACCATCATCGGGCTCCTGCTCCAGCGTCTGGCCGCTCGCCTCGGTGTCGTCACAGGGATGCACCTGGCCGAAGTCTGCAACCGCCATTACCCCACGGTACAGTTATCAACAAAACCAACATACACAGTGCCGGCCCTAGCCTTTTTGGCGCCCTAGGCAAGATTTTTTTTGCCGCCCCCTTATATTGCAATTTATATCACCAAGTATTTAGACAAAATAATAAAAAAATCATAACACTTGTAAAAGTATGATGCAGTTTACCAAGCAAAATGCATTAGAAATTCATGCAAAACTCTGTAAAGCATATATTGTAAATATTAGAACAACACAGTCCAGTGTCCACAGATTTGATGTAACACAAGAACAGAAAATAATTATTGTAATAATTAATATGCAAATAATGTAATGTTAAATAAATGAATAGATAATACACATAAAAAGTATTATAAGAAGTACAAAGAGATTTTTGAAATAATCCAACATAAATATTACCTGTCTACGCCTCTAGACTCACTGCTCATTTTAACATTCTATAATCAAAGATATCACTGGTAGGTTTCCACCTAGAAATATCCATCTTGTAGTCTTAGATGATGATTCTGAACAACTAAATGATTCTACTATTATGCCAAGGTGATAAATCATCTCTTGCCTGCTAATATTGTCTCATATAGTGAACAATTAAATTATTAGGCCTTTTCTAACTGCGTTTTTATGTGCCTCTAACTAATTACAGAGACATTTCAAACCAATTGGCATAGCATAAAAAATTGACAATGTTGTTGGCCTTAAAAAAGGCTGCTTTTCAAGCCATGGTAATGCATGTTTTTGAAGGATTGTATATCAGTCTGTTTATGTAGATATTCATCTGTAAAGTTATCTGTTTAAGCTTAGTGCACGCGCACAATTAATTAATTCAGTGTTTTCTTCACACAGTCTTACCTCTCTGGCTTTTTCACGTTTTTCCTCCTCTTCTTTTCGTTTTTTTCTTCCTTGCGCACCAGATAATTTATGAGGTCGTTTTGACATGTCGCCCCTCTGCCCCTCGCTGATAGCACGCGCACACATCCAGCACAAGCCATTAAACAGAAAGTAAACAAAATCGGCTCACGGGGCCTGGGTCTCACCTCACTCCGGCCATCCTTCAGCCAGGTGTCAATCAATTGGGGGCGGGTTCCTGTAAATGCCCTTATTTTGGATTTTTATATAATACAAATTATTAATACTAATTCGAAGTTTAGTTTGCTAAAGATATCAGCAGTTTGGTTATGTTTGTAACTTTTATTTATTTATTTATTTATTTTCCCTTAATTGGCTTCTTTGGCGCCCCTAGCGAGATTGCGCCCTTAGCATTTGCCTATACTGCCTATATAACGGGCCGGCTCTGAACATACATGTGCTTCAAATGATTGCTTTCAGAAAATCTGCTCTTCAGGCATGTGACTTTCATACCACAGTAATTGCTTAAAGGATTAGTTCACTTTCAAATAAACTTTTCCTGATAATTTACTCACCCCCATGTCATCCAAGATGTTCATGTCTTTCTTTCTTCAGTGGAAAAGAAATTAAGGTTTTTGATGAAAACATTCCAGGATTTTTCTCCATATAGTGGACTTCAATGGAGCCCAAACTCTTTCAGACAGATTTATTGATGTAGAAGTGTGCTTTGTTTTTTATGCAAGGATGTAGTGAAATAAATAAACCAATAAATAAATTTCAGTTCTGTTTATCGGTTATTGGGCACATGAACATGCAAATAATAGGTATCAGTTATATAAAATCGGTATCGGTTGATCTCTAAATTTTAACTTAAGCGATGTGGGAAGTCGTGCCTGTGGTGAAGTGTTTCCTGTTCCTGTGGTGTGCAGGTGCCGCGGATCATCCTGTGGCTCATGGTGGAGCTGGCCATCATCGGCTCTGACATGCAGGAGGTCATCGGCTGCGCCATCGCCCTCAATCTGCTGTCGGTCGGCAGGTACATCATCATGACCAAACACTGTTCGACGGATGTAGTGCTGCGTCAAACAATTATTCAAACATTTTAATGCAAATGTATGTGGCACCAGATTCTTTGCATGAAATATGCAAAGATCCACATGCAGAGATTATATTTTACTGTTTTGAGTGGAAGCACAGTGTTTGCTAGATATTATTATGGCACATCTGTGGCAGAGATGTGAAATATATCACAGATATTATTGTGCACATTGTCCATTTACCCACACACTCTTAATTTCATATCTATAACTTTGATAAAGAGAGAATCAATTCGGTTGCATCATCAATGTGGACGTTTTGATATATTTTTGAACAAACTGACTTAAAGGGATAGTTCACCCAAAAATGAAAATTATCCCATGATTTACTCACCCTCAAGCCATCCTAGGTGTATATGACTATCTTCTTCCAGACAAACACAATCAGAGTTATATTAAAAATATTCTGGCTCTTCCAAGCTTTATAATGGTAGTGATATAGAAATAATAATATAATAGCGAAGCAATGCATTTTTGTAAGAAAAATATCCATATTTAAATCTTTATCAACTAAAACTAGCTTCTGGTAAACGGCCTATGCAAATCGATTTGCACCAAAAGAGTAATCTCTGACCCGATGCATGACGTATTCGCATGGATTACTTTTATGATGGATGGATGCATTTTTTGGGCTTCAAAATCTCGGTTACTATTCACTCCCATTATAAAGCTTGGAAGAGGCTTTTTTTTAATGCAACTGATTGTGTTCATCTGAAAGTTAGTTGAAGTCATATACACCTAGGATGGTTTGAAGGTGAGTAAAATATAGGATAATTTTCACTTTTGGGTGAACAAACCCTTTAAGAACTCAGAAAACAGCTGAAGTTGTAAATCTGATGTATAATAATGAGCTCTTAACAACAGTCAGTTTTTAATGAGGGTTTTAATGTCTGCTATTTGAGTTCATTCAGCATGTGTAGAAATGAAGTTTATTTATTAGAGATGATCTTGTGTTATTTTGCAGGATTCCTCTGTGGGCAGGAGTGTTGATAACCATCATCGACACTTTTGTGTTCCTGTTTTTTGGACAAGTACGGTATGTCAGCAGCACTAAAGCAGTGTGAGAATGAGAAGAGCGACCCGTGTCTTGGCTCTGATATGAATGTCTGGTTTGTTTTCGTCAGGTCTGAGGAAGCTGGAGGCGTTCTTCGGGTTCCTCATCACCGTCATGGCTCTCAGCTTTGGTTTCGAGGTGCAGTAAAGCCCCAGCATGTTTTCTGTAGATCGGCTCTTTAAGCGCAGCAGTGTTTGACAGTCTGTGGTTGTTTGCAGTATGTGCGTGTGGCTCCGGACCAGGGGGAAGTTCTGAAGGGCATGTTTCTGCCGTACTGCCAAGGCTGTGGACCCACGCAGCTGGAGCAGGCCGTCGGGATCGTGGGAGCCGTTATAATGCCTCATAACATCTATCTGCATTCTGCTCTGGTTAAGGTAAGTGAACTGCATGATTAGATCACATATGTTGGTTTGAAAATATTCCAGGATTTTTCTCCATATAGTGGACTTCACTGGGGTTCAACGGGTTGAAGGTCCAAATGTCAGTTTCAGTGCAGCTTCAAAGAGCTCTACATGATCCCAGACGAGGAATAAGAGTCTGATCTAGAGAAACCATGGCTCATTTTCTAAAAAAAAATAAAAAATTATATACTTTCTAACCACAAATGCTCATCTTGCACTGCAGCGATCCGCAACGCATTACGTAATCACGTTGAATCCCAGTGAAGTTCACTATATGGAGGAAAATCCTGGAATGTTTTCCTCAAAAACCCTAATTTCTTTTCGACTGAAGAGTAAATTATCAGGAAAATTTAATTCTGAGCTAAACTAATCCTTTAAAGGCCCCAGTATACTGAATAATGAGCTGATGTGACGTAATTTCAAAGAAAATCAGGCCAAATCTAAACGTTTTTGTTCGTTTCGGTTGTTCAAAACTTTCTGAAAAAGTTCGCTCTGACTGTTAAACACCTCTAAACTCTTATTGGTCTGTAGCGATGATGTAATAGGTGAGTGTGGCTCTGAGGCTCCGCCTTCTTTGAGGTGTAACTCTTCTCTGGTTCATTTCCTCTGTTCAGTCCGTCGAGGTCAGACGTGGGTAAAAACATGAACACACCGGAGAGACGCTTTATAGCAGAAACTGAAGTTTATTCTAAAAAGGGTCTTTATTATAAAGACAGTCCAACTAAGCAGAAAACACATCATTTCATACTTAAACATTTGTGTTATTACTGTAATTGTTTTCACAC
Source organism: Culter alburnus (assembly GCA_028476615.1). Taxonomy (NCBI): domain Eukaryota; kingdom Metazoa; phylum Chordata; class Actinopteri; order Cypriniformes; family Xenocyprididae; genus Culter; species Culter alburnus. The sequence goes on from JAOTNS010002633.1 coordinate 66,751, forward strand.
CTGCGCTGAATCCGTCTGATGTGTTTAATCGGACATTGGTGTTTTTTCTTTGCTTCAGTCACGAGACATCGATCGAGGCAACAAGAGAGAGGTGAAGGAGGCCAACAAGTACTACTTCATCGAGTCCACCATCGCGCTCTTCGTCTCCTTCCTCATCAATGTTTTTGTGGTGTCCGTCTTCGCCGAGGCCTTTTATGGCAAGACAAACATGGAAGTGGTGAGCACTTTCATATCTGCTTCCTGTTAGAGATGTTTATTTTGGTTTGTTTGAGTGAGTGAGATCTTATATAGATGTATAATTGCGGTTCAGCTAAGCTCTTCATTGACTTGTTCCCTTCAGGGCCAGCAGTGTAATGAGAGCGGAAGTCCTCACAGTGACCTCTTCCCAGCCAACAACGAAACGCTGGAAGTGGACATCTACAAAGGGGTATGACAGAAACGATCGTTTTACATTGAGTTCTTTGGAATAATTTCACAATGAATACAGTGGTGTCCAAAAGTGACATCCGGAGGGGATATTTGTTTTTAATAAGCTTGATTAAACTAAAGTCAAGTTTATTTCTAGAGAACATTTATAATAACAGAAGTTGACTGAAAGTGCTGTACATCCAAAATCATAAAATAAGCAACAACAAACAACTCTCAAACTGAAATAAATGTCACAGAATAAAAGTATGTTTTAAAGGGGTGGTTCACTGTTTTTTTTCTAGGCTAGATTGTGTTTATGGGGCGCAGTTTAACATGTCTTAATGCTTAGTTTTTTAAAAACGCTGTATTTTTAATATATTTTACCTTTATTCCGAAATACGCAATGGGCTCAGATTGGTTAGCTGGCACAGTGTATTATGATTCGCTGAATTGTCTGGTAACGCCACGCCTCTTTACCATTAGTTGTAACATGTGCTTCAGTGGAAATGTAAATAATGGCATCTATATTGCTGTATCAAATTGAGCCTGAATCAGACCCAGATGAAGAGGGTCAAGCAGAACCTCTGCAAGCGCGGTTTTTAAAGGACGTTTATTTCCGTTTGTATTTGTGTCAAAGTGTTTAGATATGCTTGCTGTCACTTGTAAATGTTACTGCTGTTTGTTAGCTTTCAAGATACGGTTTATATAAAAATCAGTGAATGATATATGAACAAACCTTCAGAATAGGGCTGCACAATAATGGTTAAACTGATAATCACAATTATTTTGCTCAAAATCATAATCACAATTATTTATCTCAATTATTCCATCAAAAAGGGTAATGTAGTTATGGCCATTTTGCACGTTCTGTGCACGTTTGTGCCTGTAGGTGGCACACCGACTTCATTTAACCAACTATGAATATTTACTTAGATGGTAAATCAATACAAAACACATGGTTTTGGTCAGCGCTTTGTAATCTGTTCATATTAGATTTCCCTGGCTAGGGACATTCTAAAATGCTTAACGTTGAAAACGCTTAACGTGGCTTAATGTACTGAGCCTTTACTTAAGTATTTTTCTGTATAGTGTGCTTTATTAGTATAGTGTTTACTAAGTTTGGTCTTTTAATGTCACTGTCTTAGTACATTAATCCACATTAAGCGTTTTCTTTATGGGAGGAAAATGCTTAATCAAACGTGTTGCGTTCATATTCTGGGCTCGTCTGCTTTTCTGTACATAGCATTGTTTATTAGTATGGTGTTCACTAAGTTTGGTTTGTTAATAACACTGTTTTAGTAAATTAAGCCACGTTAAGCGTTTTCATGTTAAGCGTTTTCGAACGTCCCAGTGGCAATTTGATACGATCAACTGATTAACATTATGAAAACTGGTAAAACTTTTGGGAACTTCAAAAGATAAAACAGTGAAACTCCTAATATTATTTCCAATAATTCCAGACTATGTTCATTTTCCAGATTGAATTGTAGGTTGCAAAAGTGCATTTTGCAAACAGATCCGTGTTGCATTTGTTGAAATTCATCGCTGAAGGTTTGATCAAGGCAGACTTAGTCAAATAGTACAAGTGGCTTGTGAAGAAACAAAGACTGGCTGTATGACACTTTCACTGAAGCAAAATTTCGAGATCGCTGAACTCCAGCGCACATGTTTGTTTTCAGATCATCAGCGCTTCTTCTGCATTTAGAGGGAGCGTGTGCACAGAGTTGCCAGATTGCACAGATTAAGTAAAACACCGGCAAGAAAGTATATCCTTTTAGGGGGAAAAGCTCTATTTGGGGGATTTAAGCTCTTTGCATCTGGCAACCACAAGCATATCCCAAAGAAAAACACGTTTTCAGGATAAATAACGAGCGCGCCAATATCGTGCAGCCCTACTTCAGAATATAGATATGAATAAAACTGTACAGTTTGGTGTGTAAAGCTGTTGAAGTGGAGATTTCTGACTCAAACTCTCCGCCTTAAAAGATCTACAGACGCAAATAGATCAAGTGCATTAAAATAAACACTTAAATGTGTATTTTGGATGTTTTCTTTCCAGTAGTCTGAAAGACATGTTTTGGAAACAGCCCTAAATTTACCAGTGCATTTACTCACTTTGCTTTACCCACTTTAATTAAAATAATCACCATCACCACAATGTAATATTCAGTCCAATATTGATGTGGTTCATATGAGCTTTGTGTGTTAATGAATGAATTGAACGTTTCTTTTGTCTTCCTGTGATTGAAGGGTGTGGTTTTGGGCTGTTTTTTTGGCCCCGCGGCGCTGTATATTTGGGCGATTGGGATCCTCGCGGCTGGACAGAGTTCAACCATGACTGGAACCTACTCTGGTCAGTTTGTGATGGAGGTACGTTCATCTACAGCTTTCATTCCTCTGTATTTGTTCCTGTGTGAGTGTGCATCTGTACAAGCTGTTTTTTCTCACAGGGTTTCCTGAACCTGCGCTGGTCTCGCTTCGCTCGGGTGTTGCTGACGCGCTCCATCGCCATATTACCCACTCTTCTGGTGGCCGTCTTTCAGGACGTGCGGCATCTCACGGGCATGAACGACTTCCTGAACGTGCTGCAGAGCATGCAGGTACGTGTTTGACACGCTGTAGACCCGCTGCTGAACGTGTGCAGCTCTTCTGATCTTCTGTGTTTCCAACAGCTGCCGTTCGCTCTGATCCCCATCCTGACCTTCACCAGTCTGACGTCACTAATGAACGACTTCGCCAACGGACTGTGAGTATCCATACTCTATTTAACTCTGAACAACATGATAATGATGCTGGTTGTCACATGATCCATCAGAAATCGGAGAGAAGAGAGTGAGAACGCGCGGCTGACGTTATTGCCTGTCGGTCACCTATCCGGGATGATCACGAGGAAAATCGGCCGAGTGCAATTGCATTTCAGCCTAGTTGTGAAACAAGTTCTCTTGCATATTTTGCAAAATATTGTGCTTAATTGTTGGAGGTCTGACCACTTACATAACCAAAACCACTTCCATACTATTGAAGTAGCTCCCTTTTTAGTTACTAAATCGTCATCGGAGGCTGACATGCTGCTCTTACTCTCAGACAGGTGTTGATGTTGTGTGCGCTAGGGAACGTAAATGCGCCATACGTAACCGTGTCGATATATCATTGATATCACGATATGACACTTTTTTTATCATGTAAAAATTTATACTGGTATTATCGTGGACGGTGTGATATGGCATACCCCTAGTGGAAACAATGATACTATTCAAACATTTGTGGTAAGATTTAAAAAAGAGAGAGAAATTAATACTTTTATTCATCACGCATTAAAGTGATAGTTAGTGAAGAGTTGAAAACATTTAAAATGTTACAAAAGATTTGTTTAATAAATGCTTTAATAAATGTAAATATAAATGCTGTTCATTTGAACTTTCTATTCATCAAAGAATCCTGAAAAGTAAAATGTATCATAATTTCCACAAAAACTGTTTTCAGTATTGATAATAATAAATAGTAAATGTTTCTTGAGTATCAAATCATATTAGAATGATTTCTGAAGGATCATGTGACACTGAAGACTGGAGTAATGATGCTGAAAATTCATAATTCTTTTTATATTAAAATAGAAAAAAGGTGTTTTTTTTGTAATATTTCACAATATTGCTGTTTTTAGTGTATTTTTGATCAAATAAATGCAGCCTTGGTGAGCAGAAGAGATTTATTTTAAAATCATTAATAATTATAATGTTTCTAGTCTTTTGATGGGTACTTTATTAATAACAATTCTATTAATACTTTTATATTATATTATATTATATATATTATATTATATTGTTATCATGGTTATTAAATACTAATTTTTATTTTTACAGGACAATAGTATGTATTATTATTATTATTATTATATATTTTAAAGGTGCAATATGTAATATTTTTGCAGTAAAATATCCAAAATCCACTAGGCCAGTGTTATATATTTTGTTCACTTGAGTACTTACAATATCCCAAATGTTTGCAACTATTTGTAAATTGTGAGAAAATTGCATTTTTTTCCGGTTTTATTTTGTAGAAACCATGGAAACACCAAAGATGCTTTAATATATTACACGTTTTAATAGGCAAGGGAACAACTGTTTTGATATATATATAATATATAGACAGTAAACTAATTATTGTTATATAGCTCAACACGTTTAGTCTTATTGTTTAAATCAATTTTCTTGATTTTTTGCGAGTACCATGCTTTACCATGCCTCAGAGAAAAACACTATTTTGTGAAGTAGCTAACATGGCATAATCAGATGCAGCTTTATTTTAGTAACAGTAATACAGCATTTTTCTCCATCATACAATACGTTTTAAAATGAATTGCATGCCATTTATCAACACAATCATCCAGCATTTAATATGATATTGTAAAATCGATCTATCTTACTGCAGTGTGTAACAGTGTCTCACAGCAGCCGCCGAGCGAACGCACAGAGTAACGTTATAACATCATTTTCAACACTCTCAAATGTATCTAATATGATAAACAGAGCTGCGTTACCTCATACTCATGACCGGAAAAGCGGAAGCGGCGCCGGCGACTGTGTCATAATAAAAGTCCCGCTGCTCGTGAGGCGTGTGTTGATCAATCGCTCCAGCTCCTCGTTCAGCTCCACAACACTTGCTTCATACTACAGTAACGTTAATAATCACATCCATGAACATGATTTCTTCCCGAGTCCTATCCCGATTATTTCCACCGTCCGTTGAGTTGGAGATCACATGTCCCAAGATTCCGCGCTCAAACTTGGCGTCATCAAACTACGCCTTTGTTTTGAATAGGCCTCTAGTGGATAGAAAATATTACATATTGCACCTTTAATTTGATAATATAATTTAAAAATAATAATAACGTTAGGCGCGTGGCTTGGGGGCTTGGTTTTGCCCTCCAATGTAAGCATATGACATCACATGAAAACTATGAATGGCACTTTATTCAGTACAGATTGTTTCAAAGCAGCTTCACAGTAGGAAAATCATGATCAATGATGCAAACTTCATCAGATCAGTCACCTGCTTTCCCATGGTTGATTTTAAGCTCATGTTGCAGTAGAGATCTGATCAACACTGTTCCAGTCCGGTCATGTTCTCCTGGCTCAGATGGAGTGAACTCTGTTCTGTGTTTGCAGCGGGTGGAAGATCAGTGGCGGTGTGCTCATCCTAAGTGGTGTGTGCCATCAACATGTACTTCGTGGTGGTGTACGTGACGGCTCTCAACAGCACCATCCTCTACGTCTTCTCTGCCTTACTCTCCATCGCCTACCTGAGCTTCGTCATCTATCTGGTGAGATCATCTGAACACTATTAGAGTCAAAACATCCTTCATTTCACATCATTCACTGAAGGGCTCAGTTGTGCATGTCAGCAGCTCGTCTGCTACCGCTAGTGCAACCAACTAGGGCTGTCACTAATGATTACTTTGGTAATTGAGTAATTGGTTGATTAATTTATTAAGCAATCAGATTTTTTGTGTGTGTGGTAATAAAAACAGACCTAAGCAAACAATAGCCTTTAAAATGACTTAAAATACACATAATAACAATATTTGGTGCAAATCATGTATCAAAAGCAAGTAATCATATGGTTTTACAGAACAATCATCTTATGTATTTTATGTATTATAACAGATGCCTGCAGAGGGCGCCAACGGCCTGGTGTTGTTACACTTTACAGCAGATCAAATCCTTGTTTAATATTGACCAAACGACATTTAATTCAAATATTCACTTAATCTTTAATATTTGGCCACTTCTTTATGATGGAAATGCTTCAGCCACTGTCATTTCTTGAACAAGAACATGGCATCAAAACATGCAAACTCGGAGGGAGGGTTTGAACTTTTATTATGAAAACGCGATGAACAGTTTGCATATTTAGATATTTTTACCTTACAAATCTGATGAAATGTGCACATTGTGTTCCAAGATGAATGTTATAAGTGACCCAAACTATAGTAGCCTATGCTTTTAAATGGTTTCGTGCACGCTAGTGTCTGCGCACAGTTGAACTCGCAGCATTGCAAAGTATATCTAATTTGACTCGTACGCATACACAGGCGTTCGATGCATGCACAGTTTTGAGCAATCTCTCGCCATGAGTTACAACCCATGTAAACATCTTTATATTCTTTCATGCTAGAGTTGTACAAATGAAGGTACTTTCTAACCTCTTCACACAATCTCTCATCTATGTAGGCCTCCATTGTCGCTGTAGCTTGCATGTGTTCCGGTCTGTTCTGTTTATGCAGTTTTTCTTTGACTACCTTGTGAATCGACGCCCCCAGGGCACGGCTGCCACCTTGTGGATACACTAATTACTGCAAAAAATAAATAAATGCACATGTGCGACCTGTGTGTACAAAGTACCTTGAAAATCTCCCCTCAAAATCCGGTCTCCATTAGGACCCTGAGCGATCTCATTGGCTAAAATTACTTTTAATAGGATCATAGGATTTAATAGGATACAATGATTCTGGACCGATCCTTTTTTTTCTTTTTCTCTCTCAAATCAATTCTGAGTTTTAACAGCAGATGGCGCTCCAGGCTAGTTTTTAACCACACATTCAAATGCTCATGAAGAAGAGTGCTGGAGAGTGATTGTGATTTCGAGTCATGTAAATGTTTAAATATACCTGCACCTTGTCTCAGAATACTTTTATGACGCAAGATTAATGTAAACACGGCCCACTGCGAACACACTTGTGATTCGCTTCAATCTTTTCAAGCTTTATGAATGATTATTTTAGGTTGAAGTGGTGTGTGTAAGCAACTGGAAGCAAGCAGAGTACGAGTGTTTCCAAAGCATGTAGTGCCATATGCAGTTAAAAACTAAGCTCAGAATCGATTCGAGAGAGAATCGCGATACATTAGGAAAATATCAGAATCGTTCCAGATTCATTGTATCGCAAATCGAGCCCTACTGATTAGCTTGATAGCTTAGTTTATACACATATTTGCACCCTGGATGTATTCACAATTATTTTTAATTTAATTTTGTGTTAAAGGTGCAATATGTAATATTTTTGCAGTAAAATATCCAAAAACCACTAGGCCAGTGTTATATATTTTGTTCACTTGAGTACTTACAATATCCCAAATGTTTGCAACTATTTGTAAATCGTGAGAAAATTGCTATTTTAACCAAGGCTCTGGGACGTGTGAGGAGTCGCGTCAATGGCGTCATACCCGCGTTACCCTCGGTTTCCGGTTTTATTTTGTAGAAACCATGGAAACACCAAAGACGCTTTAATATTTACATGTTTTAATAGACAAGGGAACAACTGTTTTGATATATTTATAGACAGAAAACTAATTATTGTTATATAGCTCAACACGTTTAGTCTTATTGTTTAAATCTAATTTTCTTGATTTTTTTTGCGAGTACCATGCTTTACCATGCCTCAGAGAAAAACACTATTTTGTCAAGTAGCTAACATAGCATAATCAGATGCAGCTTTATTTTTAGTAACAGTAATACAGAATTTTCTCCATCATACAATACATTTTAAAATTAATTGCATGCCATTTATCAACACAATCATCCAGCATTTAATATGATATTCTAAAATCGATCTATCTTACTGCAGTGTGTAACAGTGCGTTCACAGATGTTTCTCTCTGTCCACAGGTCTGGCGCTGTCTGATCGCTCTCGGCGTCTCTCGTCTGGATTTCCGAGGAACAGTTCAACACCCACCAGCCGTTCTCATCGACGAACAGCCAGAGTTCGATTCCTGAACGAACACATGATCACATCCAAAGTATGAACATTTGTTCTTCTGACGTGAGGAACGTCCTTACTGTGACAAACAGTAAAATCCAAATATTTTCGTCTCTGTGTCCTTTCCTGATCCGTGGCTCTTTTCCTTTGCCACGTTTTATAGATCTACTATTGTAGGTCCGTCAGAACTGATAGTGTAGATCAACTGAAATAAGTTATTTACTGCAATATGCGTTTAGAATAATTAATCATTACACAGAAGAACAGTCTGTGAAGGTAATTAAACAGTACAGAGTCAGTTTATGACTCACTAACTTACTAATGACTCATTTTCTGATGAACAGTAGACTGGATGATTTGAACAGTTATTTAAAGGTTCTTAAACGTTAATAAACCGATGAAGTGTTTTATGACATGTAGGAATATTTTCACCTTAAAACGTGTGTTTTATAAGTAAATAGCTGAATCAAAGAGAAATGAGTATTTATTTTATTGAAGGAATGGCACAAATGGCATTGAATGCAGGAACTGCATTAGACGCCCATCAGCTCATGAATCCCGGTGTCTGAATCTGCTGTTCCTCTGAATCGACAGTCTATTCAAAGCGATGCTCCAAATCTGGGCTGAAATCAAACATTCTGGACACACTGGGCTAAAAACTGACAACGAATGACCTTGTTTCTGTCAATAAATCTTTCATCCATCATCGTTTTTATTGAATCTTTTTGCATCAACTGAATCATTTCACATCCATGCTGATTTTTTCCATTTTAAAGAATCTGTTATTGTGCATGACTACTTTAAACCTTCATCTGTTTGCTCAACAGATTTGCTGCCATCATTTGACAATATAAACTAACAGGTGAGGCGTTTGAGAATGAAATGGGATTCTGATTGACGTTTAGTTCGATAAGATGCAATACAGTTGATGCAGCTTTTCAAAAACCCTTCAAGAAGCCACAAAAGTGCCTTTAAATTAATTTGACAAACTGCTTGTTTCATGTCATATTCTAAATTCTGGTGTTTTCATTGCGAGACGTTCAATGCAAGTTTCCTCTCCGTGTGGGATCATTTTATTCATGTTTCAGCTCACCGTTGCATTTGTGTTCTGAAATGAACTTGATTTTCTGTTTGTGTTTTTCTCGTAATAACAGATGTGAGTTATTGTGGCGTAACTCAGTTACTTCTGTTCCGTTCTGGGGTTTGTTTTAAACACATTCCATGCTTTAAAACTTGAACAATTCAAATGGAAGAAAGAATGGCTGAGATGTATTTATGTTTGGAAGACATGATCCATCCTGATAAACCTGATGTACGTTATTCACACTGTACATGCTGACAAATGAATAATAAAAGTCCAGAATGACACCACTTTGAAGATTGATGTGTTATTGCTGCAGGAACAAACAACTGAGGTGTGAATCTGCACTCACAACATATCGTGTGCAAACAGACAAGATTGTGCAGAAACTAAAATAAATGAGATCTGATTGTCTTTTGGGTGTCAGATTAATTTCAAGCCAATCAGATCCCGCTTCATAAGGAAGTGAGTATGCATACTTCAATAAGATGTCAATACACTGATGCGTTCATGTGATGAAATGACACTAGACAGTAAGTTCTGTTTCTTTTGGCATGGAGACATTTGTAATGAAATGGCAAATTACTACATTTAAAATATATTACTTTAACCCCCGGTTACAGACAAGGTTTAAGCCTGTAGTCTCAGACTAAAATGCATGTTTGAGCTGTTTTAACTGAAAGCAACTTTTCAAGTGTTTTGTCTCAAGATTCACTCCAGTACTTTTTTTTTTTTTTCTAAGGCACATTTATAAAAGCTACTTAAATGTTCTAACTGAACTAAGGCCTAATCCTGGCTTAATCTAAGCCCTGTCTGTGAAACCAGGCCATAGTGTAATATAAAATAACACTTCAGTTAAAATTACCATATCAAGTACTTTACATGTGCTTCAGTGTGTTAGTCGACACATCAGAATAAATGCATTTTTAAAGCATGACAAAGATTATTTAAACATTATTTAACCCTTTCGCGCATAGAGCTCACTACAGTGGACAACTATTCAAAAAGCATTTTCTTGCATATACAGTGGACTGTAATGCATTATCCTATACATTGCCACCAAGTGGCAAGCTGTTGTATGTCGATTTTTTTTTTTTTTTACTCCAAACCAAGTTGGCCGATGGCCAGAAATGCCAAGTTGCTCCGGAATATCCATCCATTCCTTCTATCCAAGGAGATTCTTGGGCAGGTAAAAAAAAAAAATGTAGCATCAAGCAATATCTAATGAGTCATATCACAGTTACATTTTTTTTCAAGTATTGATTTTAGATTGGGAGGAAATTCTGATTAATCAACTGTCCACTAAAGTGGACATCATGCATCAGTAGCTATACTTCAGCTACAATTCATACTATTACTGTGACTGTTTTTTTAAATACTTCATATGCAGTAACTTTTTTGATAATAATAAACTGTAAATAAATTGAATAATTTATATTATTAAATATTAAATAAATTTACATATTAAATAATGTGGTGTTAGAATGTAATTTGCATTAACATCAAAAAAGTAATGTGATCAAGTAATGTACATTACTTGTAATGCATCTCTTTACTCCTTACATCAAAAAGTATTCTGATTATGTTATGCACTTTACTTATAATGTGTTACTTTACTCCTTCCATCAAAAAGTAATCTGATTATGTTATGCACGTTACTTATAATGCGTTACTTTACACCTTACATCAAAAAGTAATCTGATTGTTATGCACATTACTTATAATGCGTTACTTTACACCTTACATCAAAAAGTATTCTGATTATGTAATGCATGTTACTTATAATGCGTTACTTTACTCCTTACATCAAAAAGTAATCTGATTACATTATGCATGTTACTCGTAATGCGTTACTTTACTCCTTACATCAAAAAGTATTCTGATTATGTTATGCACTTTACTTATCTTTACTCCTTACATCAAAAAGTATCTGATTATGTTATGCACGTTACTTATAATGCGTTACTTTACACTATCTGACACGTTACTTATATGCGTTACTTTACTCCTTACATCAAAAAGTATTCTGATTATGTAATGCACGTTACTTATAATGCGTTACTTTACTCCTTACATCAAAAAGTAATCTGATTATGTTATGCACGTTACTTATAATGCGTTACTTTACTCCTTACATCAAAAAGTAATCTGATTATGTTATGCACGTTACTTGTAATGCGTTACTTTACTTACATCAAAAGTAATCTGATTACGTTATGCATGTTACTCGTAATGCGTTACTTTACTCCTTACATCAGTTTACTTTATAATGCGTTACTTTACTCCTTACATCAAAAAGTAATCTGATTATGTTATGCACGTTACTTATAATGCGTTACTTTACTCCTTACATCAAAAAGTAATCTGATTATGTTGTGCACGTTACTTATAATGTGTTACTTTACTCCTTACATCAAAAATTAATCTGATTATGTAATGCAAGTTACTTGTAATGCGTTACTTTACTTCTTACATCAAAAAGTAATCTGATTGCATAATGCATATTACTTGTAATGCTTACTTTACTCCTTACATCAAAAGTAATCTACGTATGCATGTTACTTGTAATGCGTTACTTTACTCCTTACATCAAAAAGTAATCTGATACGTAATGCACATTACTGTAATGCGTTACTTTACTCCTTACATCAAAAAGTAATCTGACTACGTTATGTATGTTACTTGTAATGCGTTACTTTACTCCTCTCATCAAAAAGTAATCTGATTGCCTCATTCAGGTTACTTGTAATGCCTTACTTTGCTCCTTACATCAAAAAGTAATCTGATTACGTTATGCATGTTACCCCCTATCACTGCTCATTTCAGATGGTTTTCACATGATTTTATATAATTTTATTAATTGGTTTGTTAAATACACACAATATTGCTATGTTATTACTGTATTATGTTTAATACAGTATCTCTTCAGTTTAAATGCATACTGTCTACTCAAGTGGACATCTGAAAATCTCTTGTAAAAAATTGTGTAAAAAATTGTGTAAAATATGTGTAAAAAATTACATTTCAAATCTTGTTTTTCATGCCCTAAGAGCAATAAAAACACAGGAAAAACTGACTGAGGTTGTCATAATTTTGCCTTTCATTTCATTATAATGTTGCCTTTTAATTCATTATAAGTACAATTTAAAAATAGGTTTGACGTGCACATTTAATACATAAGTGCACTTCTTTTTCACAAGGGTGCATGGAGACATATATAAGCCTGCTTAATTCCTCCATGAGATCAGCTGTAGAGATTTCTGAGTCTAAAAGCTAGTAGCTCAGTGGCTAAACGATCATTTGTGGTGAACTAAGAGTCCGGTCTAGTGTTAAGCATTATCAGGCAATACTAAATCTCTCATACAACAGCGGTTTCCCCGAGAGACATCGGCTTCAGTGTGATGACGTGTGCAGCGGCTTCTGAGATTTACAGAATGTTCCATCATGTTTGTTCATTCACACTTTCGGCAGATGCTTTTATCTAAAGTGTCTTACACTTTCATTTGACAGTAAAAGGCATCACTGTCTTAAAACTGCATCAGTTTCATTCATGATGTCTAACAGATGTCAAGATGAATGCTAACCTTTGTATGAACAGAACATTTCAGACTCGACTGTGCAGTAAGCACTTGATTCAAATTTACAGCATGGCCATTGTCTGTTTTATGCAGTTTTAGTAATTTTGCTGTGATAAACAAATTCATCACTGGACATAGACAGAAACAATATCTTATACACCTTAAATACACATCAATGCTTCAGTCTGTAAGCCTATTAGTTGTCATGGTGGTTAATGGATGTGTTGCGTAGGTTCGTCCCTGATGACATGACCAGCACTTTAATGGCAGATTTGTGTTTTATCCCTGTGTGTGTGTGTGTGTGTGTCTGTGACTGGGTGTTCACGCTTCAGCTGGTTAGCAAATGCATTAACTTATGGGAGTATGGAAGCTTATGGAAACTTGTTTCCCAGCTAAAAGGGACGTTTAGCTAACATTCTGGCAAGGTTCTCTCAAAGTAATGAACAAACTTACTTCCAGTATGTTCACAGTTATCTGGCCTTTAATAATGTAATTAACGCATTAGCACAAAAACATTAATTATACATCGTTCATAGATCATTTTTTTATGAAACTCTTTAAGTTGGGTGTTTGTCTGTTTTTTTATGTTACTACTTGTTTCAGAATGTTCAGAGAACATTCAAAAGTAACATTCCCATAATGTTTGAAGAATGATACAATAGAATGTTCTGGTAACGTTCACATAACCAAGAAAAAAAAAATGTTTTAAAACATTTAAAAAACTGGACATTTTGAAAGTTTGGAGAACATTAGAAATAACATTTTCATAACTTAATGGAAACGTTAGCAAAACGTTCTTAGGACATATTTTTGTTAGCTGGGTTCCACCACAGAAAAAGGTAATTGCTACTTGTAATCTCAGAATGCTGACTTTTTTCTGACAATTGTGAGTTTAAATTTCTCAATTTTCAGAAAAAAAAAAAAGTCATTCTGATGACATTCTGAAGTCATTGAGACTTTACTTTTGCAATTTCAAGTTTATATCTAAATGATATAAACTTGGAATTGTGAGGAAATTGTCATTTTGTCTGAGTTCTCATTTATTGTTAGTTGCTATGGTTTTTAATTGAGTAACTGTACTCACCTGTTCACTGTTCTGTTAATAATCTTCCCTTTATAAGTCTTAGTTTTCCTTAGTTCTTTGCCTTGCATAACGTCATGTTAGATGTTGTTGTTCTAGCTCTCTGTTTAATAAATATTGTTTACTTGTCATTCTGTAACACACATTTCTTTTTGTTTGGGTTACACTACAGCTAACCATGACAGATCAACCTAGAATATAATTAGCTGGATAGAAAAATGGATTTACCTGCTGTATGCCTGCTTTTGCTCAAGCAAGGTGATCGCTCCCTCGAGGACCACACCAGGGACTTTCTAGATCTGGCATGCCTCACCCACTACCCAGCCCTGCCCATGGACAGTCCTCGGGGGAGTTTCGCCACTAATGTGGAGTGGGTGCTGGTCCAAAATGATTCTCTGTTCACCATCTGCCTCGGATATGAGGCCAACTCCAGCCCCACTCCGGACCCAGAGCACAGTCAGCCATCAACCACGGCCATCACAGACCAACAGCCTGAGCCCCCCCCCCGAGTCGATGTCTGAGCCCAACTTTGTCCCAGATCCTGAGCCCAACAGGAAGTCTGACCAGGTGCAAGAGCCGGCAAAACCGTCTGTTCCTGTGGGTGTTCTTATGGAGTGGAGCACCGCCCATACTCCCACCAGTGAGGATGTGCTATGCCTAGTCCCCACACAGTTATTTGAGAAATGGGAAAGGAAAGTCTCCCACTGTCTCCTTTGTCGGTGCTTTTCCCACACAGCTCTAAGTCTCCTTTGTCACTGATGGTCCCACTCAACCTCCCTCTCCCACTTCCTCTCCATAAGCCATCCAGTTCCTCAGCCCCGCCTCCACTGGCTCCCTTCAGTCCCTTGGCTCCGCCTTTGGTGGCTCCACTCTTTTGCTCAAATCCTCTTCAGGCCTTCCAGTCTCCAGCTCCACCTTGGAGCGTGGATCCCTTAACTCCGCCTTGTGTCACCGAACCCATCACTCCACCTTGGCCCGTCGACCAGTCGGCTCCACCTTGGCTCCTCGCACCCTTGGCTCCACCTGGACCGTCATCCTCGCAGCTCCACCAAGCTCCCACGTCCATCCAGCTCCTCTTTGGTCAGTTGTCACTCTGCCTACACCACGGACTTCCAGGACTTCCACTGCTCCTTGTCCCTCTACCCCTTCAGCTCCGTCGGCTCCTCCTTCCCTCCAGCTCCGCCTTGGTCCTCTCTCGCACCCACTCTGCCCCAGTGCTCTGGCACCCTGGCTCCACCTCGGCCACTCGTCATCACAGCTACACCTTGGCATCCTGGTCCTACAGTGTCACCCTATCTCTTTGTCTCCTCGGCTCCTCCTGGGTCTCCAACTCCCCTGGCTCCACCCCTGTCGGTTGGATTCCTGGCTCCACCTAGGCTTCTCCCTCCATCGGTTCTGCCACGGGCCTTCATCCTGGCTGTGCTTTGGGTCTTCATCTGGCTCCTTCCTCAATCGTCTCCTCCGTGGGGTTTCCCTCTGCCAGCCTCTCCTCGGTCACCTCCCTCTCCAGAACCGAGTCCTCCTCCAGAACCACCTCCCTCCCTCTTCAGGTGGACTAATTACGGCATGGGAGGGGGGAGTTACTGTAACAGTCTCACTCTGTTTTGGTTTCGTTTTCATTCTTTTCCATGTTCCTGTTTGCCTGAGTTCTCATTCATTGTTAGTTGCTAGGGTTACAATTGAGTTATACACCAGTTCCCTGTTCTGTTAATGATCTTTCCTTAAGTATTTAAGTCCTTAGTTTTTTTCCCATTGATAGCCATTGAAAAGTTGTTGTGTATTCTGTTAAAGTAACATTTTTGTAAGCATTTAAAATAAAAACATTATATTAGAATCAGATTCTCCAACATCAGCCAATCTGCTGTTATTGAGATAAATGTTAATGGATAGAGACTCCAGGACCTCAATCATATCAGATATCTTTTCACTTAAGTATGTTATTACTCTCTGATGTCTTTAATGACTTGAATGAACTGATTTTGGCATCAGAGTGTCATTGATTGATATGAGGAAAGAAAGAACTGGCCCATGTATTGCTGATCTTTTAATGAGATTAATAAGTATGTTCATCCCTGAGCTCCTGTGGGATCCATCATACAGACCATCACCAAATCCGTAGCATCACAGATGGACCGTCAGTCACTCATCAGTCTCTGGAGTCACACGCTCTCATTATATTTAAGGACAGTCGCCATGGCCAGACTACTCCAGTGCAGATACACATGAGCAGAGACTGAACTTGTCAAACTGTAGTAATGGATGCAGGTGTGTGGTTGTTGATTGGCGTGCTGCTGGTGATGACTGATATGAGCCAGTCCACCCTGAAAGATGACATGCTGGAGCAGAGCAAACACCTTCTGGAATCACACGAGGACTTCGACGGGAACATGCTGGAGAGTTCGAGGGGTAAGAGATGCACATCCATCCAGCGCAACACTCAGTAATGAGCTGTTCATCTAATCATGCTATAAAAGTGAAACAGTACTACACTGTACTTGTATTTTTAGGGCAGTAACTCAAAGAAAGAAACTTGTTTCTTGTTGGATGATATAGTTCACATTTCATGAAATCTTAAGAATCCTATTCAAATACATGTTTGAATCCTCAGAAGCAGCAGATTCTTACGGCTATGAAATGTGGTTTGGAAAGTTCTCAAAATGAAAAGGTTGTTCACCGCGGCTTGTTTCTGTACCCAATTGTAGTATATTTGACCGACATTCAAGTAAAAGAGCACCTGAAATACTGTGTAACATCAGTGTTCGTGAAGAACCGAGATGATGATGACCGTGTCATTGATGTGTAACAGGCCACTGAAGAGCAGATGGATCATCTACTGGAGGATCGTCTTCTGGTAGAAATGTTGCGGTCTTTACTCCAAGGCTCTCAGAGATATGAACGCAACCCTTCAGTGCTGCACCAGCCCCAGCGGTGCGTATATTTCCACCATTCACTGCACATTATAATCTTCAAAGTAAAGAAACCATGCAGGAAGGTCTCAGTGATGTCAGAAAAGAAAGGGGTCCAAGACCGAACCCTGAGGTACCCCAGTGGTTAGTTGACATGGTGTAGACACATTGCTTATTCAGCTGTTCTCTAACACATGTCATTGAGAGTGAAAGATTGTGGTCCATACTATTCTCTGGCATTAAAGAGACAAAAATATTCACTTTATTCTTCTGCTTTCCAGGTTTGGTCGGGGGGCTCGGAGTGGCTTGTCCACAGAGGAAAGGATACAGTCTCGGGACTGGGAGACAATTCCCGGACAGATATGGAGCATGGCTGTGCCACAAAGATTTGGCAAAAAATAACACCAAACCATCATAAAAATTGAGTGATGTCATAAGAGTATTGAATAAATAGATGGGTGAATTATTTGATTAGAAACGTCTACAAGCATCTCCTTCATTTTTGTCTCCCCTACTAGATTACAAAAGAAACAGTCAGCTTTTCTTTGCATTTCATGAAATCTGTGATAGTAACACATCGAAACAATAATATTTAAATGTAGTAATTATTCAATAAGTTCTGTATGAGTGTGAGGGCATGTTGTGATTATTAATCCATTGTACTTCATAATATAGAATGTGTTGTGTATTGTATTTTCTCTGTATAAATAAATGATCAGCTCTGCTTGTTGAACAATTTCTGGTGGTACTTGTTCTTGATATTTTATTTATTTTCTTTTATTTTTAGGCAATGCAGGTAATTGTAATCATGATGTTCATGTTAAACCTAACGTTTAACGTCTATTTAAGTGCTTTAAGAGAAAATACTGCAATGACAGTGTAAATAACTCTATTGATTGGTAGGTGAATATAAAAATCCAAATCCAAAATAGAATTATTTAATCTTTCATGAATGCAAATGAGGTTTTATGCTAATTACTTTTGAAATGAGAGTAAATAAGAACATTAAAGAAAATACAATAAATATAATTTACACACCCACAAGCAATTTCACATAAAAAACACAGATATTCATACACTAATGCATCGAAGACTCATGCAACACATTATTAACTGGTATATAAATACGATCTTGTTGTTACTGTGAATTAATGTTCCAAATTTATTCTTCTTACATTAAAATTGTATATTAAAAACATTATTAGATTAATCTTATGAGATTAGATTTTTACTCTAATTACATATTTTAATGTTAAAGTGACATGTTGACAACCCTTTTTACTCCAAGGCCCCCCTCCTCTCTGAATCAATACTGTGTACATGTGCAAACATCTGTTATAAAACACATGTTCCGGTATCACATGTCATCCAGTGTATTTGCTATGTAAAATCCATGTTGTAATATTGCATGATAGATGTTGATGTATCGGGACACTGTCTTCATTCTGGGTAAAACATGATGTCCAGTGAACTCATCTCTGCTCAGAGATGCTTTCCCATCCAACCAGCGCATGTGGTTTATGAAGGTCAGAGCGAAACCATAACAGCACGATCCAAACGCTCGCTCCTCAGAGAACCTGCCGGGAACAAAACATCCCAAACACACCATCACACTAACAGACTATTCGCTGGAGCAGCTATGACAGCTTTTGCCAGATTTGGGGACTGGGATTGTAACAGTTTGTAATTAATAGATTGAAACTATTAATTAAAAACTATAATAGTATCTCAATGATGATGATTATGTATATGATTATTATTATTAATGATTACTATACATGATATATGAAAGATCTCATTCTATGTATTGGACAGTAACGCTGTACCGCTCTGGAATCCATTCTGGAAGAACAGAGAACTGCTCCAGCTCACTGTCCCATGATTCCCTGAGGTCCCGTCTCTCTGAAGGGACGAGCTGCACACAGACACACTGTTCCCAGCCATGAGCGTCTCTCCGGACCCCTGACAGGGTGTAGTTATACACCAGACCTGCAGGTGGAGATAACAAAAACAACTGCTGAAAAGACACTCAAATAAGTATTATATAATACAAACCCGATTCCAAAAAAGTTGGGACACTGTACAAATTGTGAATAAAAACAGAATGCAATGATGTGGAAGTTTCAAATTTCAATATTTTATTCAGAATACAACATAGATGACATATCAAATGTTTAAACTGAGAAAATTTATCATTTTAAGGGAAAAATAAGTTGATTTTAAATTTCATGGCATCAACACATCTCAAAAAGAGTTGTGACAAGGCCATGTTTACCACTGTGTGGCATCCCCTCTTTGTTGTTCTAGAACTTGGATATACCTTTCAGCATTGATGGTGCCTTTCCAGATGTGTAAGCTGCCCATGCCACACGCACTCATGCAACCCCATACCATCAGAGATGCAGGCTTCTGAACTGAGCGCTGATAACAACTTGGGTTGTCCTTGTCCTCTTTAGTCCGGATGACATGGCATCCCAGTTTTCCAAAAAGAACTTAAAATTTTGATTCGTCTGACCACAGAACAGTTTTCCACTTTGCCACAGTCCATTTTAAATGAGCTTTGGCCCAGTGAAAACGCCTGCGCTTCTGGATCATGTTTAGATATGGCTTCTTTTTTGACCTATAGAGTTTTAGCCGGCAACGGCGAATGGCACGGTGGATTGTGTTCACCGACAATGTTTTCTGGAAGTATTCCTGAGCCCATGTTGTGATTTCCATTACAGTAGCATTCCTGTATGTGATGCAGTGCCGTCTAAGGGCCCGAAGATCACGGGCATCCAGTATGGTTTTCCGGCCTTAACCCTTACGCACAGAGATTGTTCCAGATTCTCTGAATCTTTGGATGATATATGCACTGTAGATGATGATAACTTCAAACTCTTTGCAATTTTTCTCTGAGAAACTCCTTTCTGATATTGCCCACTAATTTTCGCCGCAGCATTGGGGGAATTGGTGATCCTCTGCCCATCTTGACTTCTGAGAGACACTGCCACTCTGAGAGGCTCTTTTTATACCCAATCATGTTGCCAATTGACCTAATAAGTTGCAAATTGGTCCTCCAGCTGTTCCTTATATGTACATTTAACTTTTCCGGCCTCTTATTGCTACCTGTCCCAACTTTTTTGGAATGTGTAGCTCATGAAATCCAAAATGAGCCAATATTTGGCATGACATTTCAAAATGTCTCACTTTCAACATTTGATATGTTTCTATATTCTATTGTGAATAAAATATAAGTTTATGAGATTTGTATATTATTGCATTTCTTTTTTATTCACAATTTGTACAGTGTCCCAACTTTTTTGGAATCGGGTTTGTATTTGCAGGTGGGCAATACTGTACCTTCTGAATTTGAAAGCCCCACATGTATCTCTGTGTCATTCCATTCTCTGGAGAAAAAAAAAAAGAATAAAAATGATAGAAAAAGAGCAAGATAATAATATTTAATGTTTTTGAAAGAAGTATCTTCTCCTCACCAAGGCTAAATTTATTTGATCAAAAATACGTGAAATATTATTACAATTTAAAACAACTGTTCTCTATGTGAATATATTGAAAAATGTAATTTATTCCTGTGATCAAAGCTGAATTTTCAAATTGACTTTTTGATTGGTGAAAATCAAGTGTTTAATGTTGTTTATATGTCTATGTAGTGTTTTTTATATGCTTTAAGACAAACCATGTGCAAATTCATCAATCAACACCATTGCTGAGTATTTTCTCCTTTAAACTGCAGTGAAAAAAAGACTGTTTGAAATCGCTGGTGTTTGTGATGTCACAAACTACCTTGTAACCAATCACGTCAGCATGTGGGCGGGGTTTAGCATATCATTAACAGCGAACCAACAGGGGATCCTCAAAAGAAGCCAGGTTATCCCGGTATATTTTTCAGTTGATATGAAAAACCGGGTAGATTTAGCAATATAAAGGGTGTATGATGTATATTACGATGTTATGATGAATTATATGCCTTTCTCCACTGACGTTCTGAGTTGTTCAAAGTGTTTGTAAAGATACTGATTGTTAGAAGGCAGCTGTTTGACTCGTGAACGGGAACATGGTTTGTGCATCATTAGCAACACATTATTATCTGTTTGATAACATAGTCAAGCGAAAGGCTAATCATATTAATTACTGTTATGTGTCCGATGTTGTAAAGAACGATACCATTGTGCAGCGTTTACCTCAGTAAGTTGACCGAATTTAGCGAGTGGAGGTGGGGCTAATTTGCATATTCATTGATCCGCCTATATTAAATGAAGCAATGGTGTAGAGTTACTAACTATTTTAAGGCATGAAGACTTTATTTTCACAGGAACAAACGTTTAAATATGTCATTTTGGTGATCAAAGATGAGTTTTAAAGGTGAGTACAGTGGTTCAATATTAATATTATAAAGCGACGAGAATATTTTTGGTGCGCCCAAAAAACAAAATAACAACTTATTTAGTGATGGCCGATTTCAAAACACTGCTTCAGGAAGCTTCGGAGCGTTATGATTCTTTTGTGTCGAATCAGCGGTTCGGAGCGCCGAAGTCACGTGATTTCAGCAGGCTTGGCAGTTTGACACGCGATCTGAATCATGATTCGACACAAAAGATTCATAACGCTCCGAAGCTTCCTGAAGCAGTGTTTTGAAATCGGCCATCACTAAATAAGTCGTTATTTTGTTTTTTGGGCGCACCAAAAATATTCTCGTCGCTTTATAATATTAATATTGAACCACTGTACTCACATGAACTGATTTAAATATGTTTTTAGTACATTAATGGATCTTGAGAGAGGAAATGTTGCTGGCTATGCAGGCCTCACGGAGCCATCGGATTTCATCAAAAATATCTTAATTTGCGTTCCGAAGATTAACGAAGGTCTTACGGGTGTGACATTATTTTCATTTTTGGGTGAACTAACCCTTTAATTTCTCGATTATTTTGCATATAGCCAGTGTCAAGCCTCCTAAATGTATCGCTTAACATTGAAACTCACAATTTCGAAATAATCCACTAACAAAATGAGATTTGAAGAGCGTGCACTGATATTTTCAGTTCCATCTCCGTTATTTTAAGGCCACGCCCGCAATATAGGAACTCATAAATATTCATGTATACCCCGCCCACTGGAACAGTTTTTACAGGAACTGAATATTAATTACAGTGGTATAAACTCACCCAAGATATGATGGTCCGTGAATAGATCCTATGAGAAACGCACATGAGACTTTGTGTCCATTTCTAAACGGGCAGGGAAGCGCAACAGGTGCGTCTAAAAGTCCAAAAGTTCGAGTTTGACGACAGATCGGACACCGACGCTCGGAATCATCGGTTCGGTGAGAATATGGGGCATCTAGATGTGAGAAACTGTAAACATCTCTTCCACAGTGTCTGTATTTGATCACAGTTTTCTCCATTAGTGTTCAGGTGGTCGCGTTACCTGAGCCTGATCTCAGATCGGTTTCGTTTCCTCACGTTCCACAGGTGACGTCATTGTGTTCAAACCTGGACCAGCAGGGGGCGCAAAAAACCGAATCCTCTAGTAATATAACTTATTCTCTTTTCCAGGTCAGTTTATATGGTTCTGTCGCTATATTTTACCACACTTTTCCTAATCAGTATCTGCAGTGAAAGCTGGTTCGTCATTAAAAAACCTGTTCATCACTGATTCGTTCACCAAATCGTGAACGAATCGTTCTTTAGAGTCGACTCTCTATAGTAAATCAGTTTAAACGAGACGAGTCCATGCTTACTTACATGATGTAAAATAATTGGTGCCAGCAAACACAGAACGTTTCCATAACGTAACCAAATAAGAACTTTATTCTAACCAAAAAGCTGGGCTAGGGCTATGAAACGATCCGTTCAAAAGAATCGACTCGCGGAAATGAATCGGCGGAAGCAATGATCAGCGTCGCCGCGATGTAGTCGGTGATATTTTCAGGTTGCACAAAACCGTGGAGACAGTGGCATTCACAGTAAAAATATTGCATTCGTTGCCGGATTGTAATCATGTCAACGAAACAAGTGACCTGCAGGTAAAGAGAAACGCCAAACCGCCATTACACAGCCATCAAAGCATCGCTGTATTAAATAAGGTCATTGATAACATCTTCATGACTTTGGCATGAGAGAAAATGGTGTAGCTGGACTGACGCATGTGCGACTGCAGATGTCACATCAAACCTCTGACATTCACGCGTTTATTCTTCATTCAGCATTGATGTTTCAATAGGAAAACATTTTCTGTTTTCATCCAGAAGCATTGCAGCATCTCCGTCTCGAGATTCATGTGTCACCGTGTGTTTTGATGATGTTTTCTGTCTTTCTGCAGGTATTTCCTCCATGGTGTGTGTCGGGAGGGCAGCAGGTGCTTGTTCTCTGATCTGACCACAAGCAAACCTTCAACCATCTGTAAATACTACCAGAGAGGAGTCTGTGCCTATGGAGACAGATGCAGGCGAGTTGCTTGTGATTGAAAGATGTTCTTCTGCTGAGATTTTAAAGCTTTTTGCATGCATTTGGCCGAATAACTAGATTTTATGAGTGATTCTTCAGTTTGAGGCACTGCTTGAAATCTTGAACAATCCTCGAAACTATATAATATCACTTGTCTGATTGTGTCCTCAATGCATTTTTGATATTGCGTTTGATGGCTAGTTTTTAGAGAAAATTATCAATAACACAAGGAGGTAGCTAGAAGTTTGGAGTTTAAATAAATAAAATGAACTAATAGGTAATTAGGTGTCTTTAATTACTATGTACTTTGTTGATGTTGTGTTGGAAAACAGTTGAACTGCTGTTTGAGGTGGATACGGGTAATGTTAGGACAGGTTTAAAGGGTTAGTTCACCCAAAAATGAAAATAATGTCATTAATTACTCACCCTCACACCCGTAAGACCTTCATTCATCTTCAGAACACAAATTAAGATATTTTTGATGAAATCCGATGGCTCAGTGAGGCCTGAGCAATGACATTTCCTCTCAAGATCCATTAATGTACTAAAAACATATTTAAATCAGTTCATGTGAGTACAGTGGTTCAATATTAATATTATAAAGCCACAAGAATATTTTGGAGCACAGAAAAACAAAATAACGACTTATTTAGTGATGGCCGATTTCAAAACACTGCTTCAGGAAGCTTTGGAGCGTTACGAATCTTTTGTGTTGAATCATGATTCGGATCGCGTGTCAAACTGCTGAATCTGCTTGGTTACAAACATTTTTCCAAATATCTTACTTTGTGTACAACAGAACAAAGACATTTATACAGGTTTGGAATGACATGAGGGAGAGTAAATGATGACAGTTTTCATTTTTGGGTGAACTATCCCTTTAACTCTTGTGCGTCAATTTAAAAAAGTTACTCTGAGTCTTTAGAGGAAAAAATTGTCTGTGTCCAAAAAATTGCCATCAAAATTTGAAGCTTGGGAGCACAGGCGTAAGTTTTGGTCTCATTTTAAAGACCCATGGCAGATTATTGCTTAAAGTAAAAAAGTTTAAAAAGTTAAACAAACAAAAAGTTATAAAGGTTTCAGTTTTTGAAAATGATTTATGAGCATTATTTTATATGAAATTGTATATATTTACACTACCGTTCAAAAGTTTGGGATCGGTAAGATTTTTAATATTTTTAAAAGAAGTTTCGTCTGCTCACCAAGGCTACATTTATTTAATTAAAAATAGAGTAAAAATGGTAATATTGTGAAATATTATTACAATTTAAAATAACTGTTTTCTATTAGAATATAATATAAAATGTATTTTATTTCTGTGTTGGAAAAGCTGAATTTTCAGCATCATTACTCCAGTCTTCAGTGTCACATGATCCTTCAGAAATCATTCTAATATGATGATTTGCTGCTCAAGAAACATTTATGATTATTTTCAATGTTGAAAACAGTTGTGTACTTTTTTTTTCAGGATTCCTTGATGAATAGAAAGTTCAAAAGAACAGCATTTATCTAAAATACAAAGTTTTTGTAACATTATACACTACCGTTCAAACGTTTGGGGTCAGTAAGAATTTTTATTTTTATTTTTTTGAGAAGAATTTAAAGAAATTAATTTTTTTTTTCAGCAAGGATGCATTAAATCAATCAAAAGTGGCAGTAAAGACATTTAAATTGTAACAAAAGATTAGATTTCAGATAAACACTGTTCTTTTGAACTTTCTATTCATCAAAGAATCCTGAAAAAAAATATTGTACACAAATATTTTGTACAATTGTACACAATAAATGTTTCTTGAGCATCAAACCATCATATTAGAATGATTTCTGAAGGATCATGTGACACTGAAGACTGGAGTAATAATGCTGAAAATTCAGCTTTGCCAACACAAGAATAAATTACATTTTACAATATTTTCAAATAGAAAACAGTTATTTTAAATTGTAATAATATTTCACAATATTACTGATTTTACTGTATTTTTAATCAAATAAATGCAGCCTTGGTGAGCAGAGGAAACTTCTTTTAAAGACATTAAAAATCTTACCGATCCCAAACTTTTGAACGGTAGTGTATATATATGTATATAAATTATAAAGCATGTTGAACTCAAAGATTGCTAAAAATCAAAGCCATAAATCTAAATAAGTTGTTTTCCAAATTTGAGGTTGATGTTTCAAAAAATTAGCTTTCAGTAAGATTTCGTTTGGGCGCAGTACCAAATTTCCCCCATAGATGCCAGCAAAACTCCAAACAGCGCTGGTAGAATTTTTCTCTCTCAAATATTACACACACACAATTTTTTTAGTACACGCATACAAACCACTCTGACATCCACACAAACACACAATTAAAGCTGCATAAATTTATCCAATTGACTCTATAATACGCAGAAACAGAAAACAGGAATAAAGCTAATATTTGCTTTACAGGCCAAACCTGAGAAAATGGTGCAATCTGGTAAAATAAAAATAGTAAGAATTGTAATTCTGAAGCCTTGCCAACAGAATAAAATCTTATTAATAAAGATTGCATCATTTTATAGTTAAATGGCCCTGGGATTAAAACGGGCAGTTTCAATGGGGGACATTTTTGTTCATAAAGTCCTGAGAGGAACTATTTTGTGTTACTAGTGTAAAATAATTTAATTATTAATTTAATTTTTTTAATTAATAATTAAATTTTTTTTTAAAGGGAATAATGGTAAAATAGTACAATTACAATAAAAATGCACACCTCTTCAAAAATGTATGCAGTTGTCATTAACACAGGCAAAATTATCAAAAAACAAAACGCTCAAGGGTTAATAACAGAATGAAAAGGTCCCCTAACTGAAGAATCACCATGTCTCATATATATATATATATATATATATATATATATATATATATATATATTAAGGTGTTTGCTGTGTGTTCTGTGACAGATATGATCATGTCAAACCGTGCGGCCGTGGCGGAGGAGGCGGCGCAGCAGTCGAGCACACGAACAGAGCGGTGTCAGCGCCGGGACCCGCACCACCAGCAAACACCGCCAAAGCTGTCAAAAAACCACTCGTGCTGAGAGACAAAGGTACCTGGACTCATGTTTCCAGCACAGATACACCACATGGACATGCTTGTTTGCATATAACATGTGCTCATTAGAAATATTGTATATTATTGGACAAGGTAATGACACAATTGTCTTCTGCTGTAATTTGAAATGTAGCACTAAAAGTATAAATGATTGAGCAGATATTATTTAAAATAGATCATGCAGTAAGGAAAGATAGTAAATGTGTGTTTAGGTTAATGTTATTTACGTGCATTCATTGAGAACCCCCTTTTTACTCTGTAATGGTTTCTGTTTTACCATCTTTTTGATAAAAATTGGTGTTTCCTTCAAGAATGAAAGAAAGACCAGAGTTTATTTCATTTCTCTTGACTGTGCAAGAACTCTCAGAAATCAAAGAACCATGAAAGATTATTGCTGCTGCAGTTTTGATCTTGTTTTATCTGTATGTTCTGTGGTGTGCAGCTCTGGGCTCTGACAGCAGAGGACGGCCGTACAGTGGCGAGAGGGCAGAGGACTGCTGGGACTACAGGGACGACCGCGCTCATGCCAATCCGCACACGTACCTGGACGCCATCCGCTCCGGGCTGGAGAGTTCGGCCACCGCCGGCCCGTTTCCAGACACGAGCCCGCAGCCGCAGCTCTGCCCGTACATGGCGGCAGGACAGTGTCACTTTGGCGACAGCTGCTCGTATCTCCACGGCGATATGTGTGAAATATGTCGGCTGCAGGTTTTGCATCCGCATGACCCTGAGCAAAGAGCAGCGCATGAAAAGGTGATCGCACTTTCAGCACACTTTTAGCAGTTTCCTGATTTTCATTCATTCCGTTCAGTTTTTTAATGCAGCGTAATGCAACAGTTGAAGTAAAGATATGTAATGTACTGTATGAGCAATATCACACTCGTAGCCATGTGATATGGCTCTGTATCAGCACAGTATTGTGATTCGGCCGTAGATAATCACAGCCGTGCTGATATAGAGCGATATCACATGGTTGTATGTGTGATATTGCATTTATACAACAGTTCGACAGTACAAGTGTGTAAATAAATAAGAACAACAACGGATTATCTTTAAAAACCTCTTTTGTGAGGATCTACTACGGATTCAAATCAGTTTAACAGCTGATCCCAAGCCTCCGTTACTAATTCTAAAACGTCACTTTAGCAACGAAGGAACGCTGAGTCGCTTCATTGAAGCTTATTGTATTATGTAGAGTAGATTATTATGAGAGATCAGCATGATTTAGCATTCATTCTTCAGGTTAAATTCATAATAAAAAAATCTGTTTGAATGTCTGATGAGGAAAGCGATATCTTTATCCTTTTAACAGTAAAAGGATTTCCCATGAGAGCGCTATTCAATGCATTTGTCAGTTGCATCTCATAAGGTGTTGTTTAAAGTAAAACAACGTCCTTGTTTACCTTATTTCAGTCCCTTTTAGTATAAAAGTCTTTGCTACTGACTCACTCATAAAGACAGTCTTTGCTGCCATCTAATGGCGCAATAATGTAACTTTCACTGAAGTTGAAATCGCAATCACTAACGGACCCTTTCTCAATATAAATATTGAACAATAATTTTTAAATGAACAATATAGTCACTATAAAGTATAATAAGTTTGTACAATAGGAAATAAACACAAGCAAGCAGTTCAGTCAAAAGTACATTAAAAGTTAAAGCTGCAGTCTGTAACTTTTTTTTGGCTAAAAATGATCCAAAATCAATATTTTTCAGCAAGTGCATAACCAGCCAGTGTTCAAATCTATCTCCTTACCTTAGCCCGATTAAAAATGGTAAGCTTGTTTAATGTTTTCTAGTTCGGATGGTACTGGTCGGTTTATGCGGGAAATTCAAGCATGACACCCTTCACCTTTGCGTCATTACGTCACGTCTGTTTACATGAAGGAGTCCCAGCTAGTAGCTTTATCATGAGAGGATGCTGCAGGTGACGGATCATTTATAGCCTTTTCTCACAACAGCTGCAATAATTAAACATCATTTTGATGGCGGATTGTATGGTATGACAAATTAATGTTAGAGATTACACTGTACAGAAATTGAAATCTACAGGTAACGCTAATACACACTAAATACACGTAGTCACACAATGCTGATATTGTTAATATTAACAGTTTGAGAACAAAGTATAACAATAATAATAATTTTCATGGTTTGATGTGATCCGAGCTAAGCGATCATTAGATTTAATCACCATTGGCAGCGCAAATTATTGTAATGCTTTTTTTTCTCAGTTGGTCAGAACAAAAGTGGCAGACATGTTACTTGTTCAGATGACATTTTCCGGTTAAAATCTTATTTTGGTCATACTTCCAAGATGCAGAATCTGTGAATCTTCCGAAGCACCTGTACAGTATCCACCGGTGCGGTGCCTGACAGCTACACATTCTTGTACAACAAACAAACTTTATATAATCAATCCTGTGGTTGGTGCAAAACATTGTGTCCAGTTTAAAAATCGCTGGGATCATATTATTTACACACGCTGTCGAATAGGGCACTCCAGGCTAACCCATATGTTAATGGGTGAAGAGATCCTCCTTTATGCCCTTTGTGCCAGAATCCATTATCATTGAAGCATATTTTAATGGATTGTGTTAGTTTGAAATCTGTTAGAACTCTTTATTTTTCTGTTGACTTTTATGAAAAGATTTTTAATGAAGTAAGGCCTGATTTAGTTTTAGAATTTTTATCTAAGACCAAAATCTAATTAAATTTTTTTTTCCTTTATAAAAAAAAAAAAAAAAATCTCGTTCTCGCCATAAATATAGCCGAGGTAGCTTGCATGGCGTTAAATAATAAACAAACAAACATAGCTACACATTCTCCTCAAAACATTAGATTCATCCGCGCTGAGGAGCCGTGCCGATGCACGACCCACGTAAAGATGATAATTCCGCAAATAACTGCAATTGCAGGTTTCAAACAGAGATGGCGACAAAGAGGCAAAACTTACGGACTGCACCTTAAAATAAAAATATATAGTTATGAACTTAACTTTACTCTTAGCCAAATCATTTTGCTCTGAAACAAGTAGATTAATAAGACCAAAGATTTGATATATCCCAAATGAATTATACCTCATGTTTAACCCTTGTGCATTAAAAAAAAAGTTACACATAGGTGCAAAATGGACAAAAATGTCCATGTCCAAAAACTGTCATAAAAATATGATTTATTAATATTTTTTTCCACTTTCACTGATGTCAATTTTTTAACCAGCATCTGTTCTATCCATAGATACCAAACATTCATTAATATGTAACCCTTTAAATGCTGGTTTGTTTAATGCCATAGGTGTTTTTTTATGAAAAAATTAAAAATAGTAGTTTATTTTCATAAACTAAATGCTAAGCAGAATTTTTTTTTCTTTGCTTATTAGATTCTTGGGTGTGTCAATGAAGAACAACAACATTAATTTTGAGGCATCATTTTAAAAAAAACTAACACTTAGGTCCATAATGGACAAAAATGTCCATGCCAAAAAACTGTCATAGAAATTTTATATATTAATATTTTTTTCCACTTTCACTGACTGTTTTTTTTTTTATCAGCATCTCTTCTATTCATAATTACCAAACATTCACTCATTTTCAGAAATTTAACGCTTTAGAAATCGGTTTCTTTACATCCTTTTTCATAGTTTTCACATGGCCCTATGACCCTGCCAAGAGTGTGACTCATACATGTAGTGGGATTTTTGATTGCCAGTACAATATAATTTCTTTCAAACTAATTACACACATTAAATTTTCAGTAAACACATGCAAACTACAATCTGACATCCTTACCAACATTCCCACACAATTATAGCTACAATTATTATTTTTCAAATTGACTCTATAATATGCATAAGCAGAAACACAAATAAAGCGAGTATTTCTTTTATATGCCAAATTTGAAAATATGGCACAATCTAGTAAAAAATGGTAAAAATGTAAAATTTGAAGCCTTGCCGATAGAATGAATGCCTATTTGCAAATATTGTATCATTTTATAGTCAAATGGCCCTGGGTTAAAAAATTGCAGTTTTAATGGGTTTCAATGTGGACATTTTTGTCCTTAAGGTCCTGAGTGTGAGTATTTTTTGTACGGAGGGTAAAATAGATTTTTTGAAGGAAATGAGGGTAAAATATTAAAATTCCAATAAAAATAAACACCTGAGCCAAAATTCATGTAGTTGGCATTAACAAAGGCACACTTATAACAAAAAAACAAAACTGAAATGGACAAAAATGTCCATAAGGTTGCACAAGGGTTAAACACTATCTACATAAGAGCGGCAAAGTCCTGAAGTACTAGCCGAGATAATGCTGTTCTCAGCGGGTACATGAGCCCTGAAAGGCTGCTAAAAGCTGAAAATGTCTTAATAAATTTTCAAATAGGTGCTAAGTTTATCACATATTTGATGTCTAAACATCTACATTCTTGCCTAAAAAAACTATTAAAACTACATTCTGAGACACAATAACAGTAGTATTTGTAAATTTACAGTGGGTTTGCTCCTCCATTGATGCTCGCTGTGAGAAATACTGCCAGCATAGATCCGGCAGAAACAAGCAGAGTGATGCAAGCTGTTGAAACTGTTTCTGTGTGATTATTAGTAGATTATCACATGGATAGATAAGGCTCTCAGCCAATCAAATTCAAGAACCAGAACTGACTGTTGTATAAAAAATATATTATGTATGTTTGTTTGTAAAAATAAGTGTTTTGTTTTAGTAATAATGTAGAGACCTTTCTCATAATCAAATTTCAACAAGTAAATTTAATTACGTTTAATGCTAATTCTTTATGGGATAAGTAGTTAATTTCCATAAATTTAAGTGTGCTGTCTTGCAACTTTTTTTTGTTTTGTTTTCATACATATTTTTAAACTTTGCAGTGTTGTGATTTGTCTCTGTTGTTGAAAAAGTTGCGGTAGAGTGACTCTTGACTGTGTCACATGATGATGATGTTTGTTCCCAGATGTGCATGGCGGCCTTTGAGATGGACATGGAGAGGGCGTTTGCGGTGCAGCAGAGTCAGGACAAGCAGTGCAAGATCTGTCTGGATGTGGTGTACGAGAAGGCGTCTCCGTCCGAGCGGCGCTTCGGCATCCTGTCCAGCTGCTGCCACACGTACTGCCTGAGCTGCATCCGCCAGTGGCGCTGCGTCGAGCAGTTCCAGAACCAGATCCGAAAGTGAGTGAGTCCGTGTGGACCGATCTCAGCTCTGCTTTCTCAGACGCTCGTGTGGTGTGAAGTAATGCCGGGTGATTGTGTGCAGGTCTTGTCCCGAGTGCCGTGTGGTGTCGGAGTTTGTCATTCCCAGCATGTACTGGGTGGAAGACCAGGATGAGAAGAATCGCCTCATTGAGGAGTTCAAATCTGGAGTCAGGTACGACTGAAACGGGTTTATTTTGTGGCCAGGTAACAAAATAACAGGTACACATCCTACACCTATAGGAGATTCAGTTTATACAGGATTCAGTTTTTGCAGCGGTGCACAAAACTGCATTGTTATAAAAAATAGCAGCAGAATTGCATGTTCATGTTTATTTACGTGTTCTGAACAAACAGCCAGTAATGCGATGAATGAATCAGATGATAATGCAGCCATTTCGACCAATTCTTACTTCTGAAAGAGGTCATGAAATGTACTTAAAGATCTTTAATATCATGTTTCTGGATGTTATCTTATGAAATTAGCAGGGTTATTATAGTTAAAAAAAAACTAAAACCATAAAAAAGTTCATTACTTGAAATAAAATTACTTTTTTTATTATTATTATTATTTAAGCAAATTGCCAAGGTAACATCTCATTTTAAGTTACTTATACTTGATGTCCTAAAATAACTAAAACTAAAACTGAAATAAAAACACAGAAATACATAGAATTTTTTTTTTTTTATAAAACTACCAAAAGTGGCAAAAACACACAACAAAATAACTCAAATTAAATAAAGATTAAAAACTATAATAGTAAAAATAACACTAGAAGTTAGTTTTATTCTCAAATAGTAAAATAAAATAAAAATGATAATTTTCCATCCTCATTTTCACTCTCTGTCAAACACAAGGGGTGTTACTGCTTTCAGATACACAAGTTAACTTCCACTGCTGTGATTGGCCAACATCTCAACATCTTTCTCGACATCTCACAGCTGTATCGTTCTCGTAACTGATGGACAGATGTGAGTTTTTCGAGCACACCTGCTTCATTCACTATTAAGAGAGTCAAAACATGGATTTTTTTTAAATTATTTTAATATTTTCTTTGAGGTTCATAAACAAAAAAACAAATAATATATGTGTGTAAAAACAATTATTTTCAACCCTCATTCTGAGCCTCTGTCTGAAATGATCCGATTTAAAGTCGTGACTCCTTTAAGGCTTGTCAGGAATGTTATGATTGGCTAACATCACTGCATAGGAAACAGTATCAACGCCCACTCGCTGTTCCTCGTGAGTAAGTGTTCTGAAAACATGATCCCAATAAAAACATCATTTACAGACAAATTAAGCATTATAAAATCATCAGTCAACAAAAGTTTCTTTGCGAACTCCATTATACTGTGCCTTGTTTACAAAATAAAATGCTCCGAACAAACATATAATCCTCCGACGTGATCCGGGATGTTAAGGCAAATTTGATTTCTCATGTGAGGACCCCTTTAAATTGTGCATTCTGGTTTCATCTCATCACTTCAGCGCTCATAGCACTTCTTTCTTTCGCATCATAGGAACATTTTCATAGTTCCTATAACTATTGAAGGAAGTACCCGCTTTTTGGCGTGTTCGCACCGCAGGGGCTGGGAATGATTTTAGTAATGGGGGACTAAATTAGCTCCTACTTCAGAGTAGGGTCTGACCCAGCACAATAGGAACTACCAGCGACGTAAGTGTACGCTGATTGGCCAAACAGTTGGCTTACGTCACTATTGGCGTTGCGAATGCAACCAGGAAAATGGCCCTGGAGAAAATTAAGTTCGCCCGAGTGGCTAGTCACTATAACTGAGCTCCTATTGAAGCAATACAGCCTTCTAGAATATGGGCAATGATCGAACATCATCGCTTTACTGTAAAGAGCAGCTGCACAGTCCAAACAGAAATCAATACAATATGAGGTTAAAGGTTAAATGTTTGGAGTGGCATCTGCTAGCAGTCTTTGATCCACTTTTGATCTGCACTCAAACCAAGAGCTGGAAGCTGTTTTCATCTTTCCGTCCATTTATTTATTTGTATTGGCAGAATGCAGATCGATTTCTTTGACTTTATGGTTTAATCTTGGTTTCTACCTGAATCTGTTTCTGTATATCTTTGTGTTGTCTTGCAGTAAGAAGCCCTGTAAATACTTTGATCAGGGAAGAGGAACGTGTCCGTTTGGAGGAAAGTGTTTCTACATGCATGCATACGCTGATGGGACACGAGCAGAACCCGACAAACCCCGCAAACAGCTCAGCGCAGAGGGGAACGTCCGGGTAAAGACCGCACACACACTCAAACACATGCATATATGCTCCAAATGATGATGCAGTTCCTCATTTAAATAATTAATATGCAGAATAAAGGGGCGGGGCCTGGCTGAGTTAGTTAGTAGTGTGTTGAAACTGGCGGTTATGGTAAGGGGCGGGACATTTCCCAAACACCAATCACAACACACTGCTCCAGCCGACCAATCAGAGCACGTTGTGCTATTCAGAAGGAGGGGCTTCATAGAGACAGGAACTAAACAGAGCGTTACTGACAGACTGGGAAGAGAGGAGCTGCAACAATGGAGAATATGAGGAAAATAATCAACATTCAAGCAGTTCTAGTGGGACTTTGCGTAATATGGCCTCTTTAAAATGTGAAATATTGCTCTCTCTCTCTCAGTTTCTTAATTCGGTGCGTCTGTGGGACTTCATCGAGGAGCGAGAGCATCGCGGGCTGCCGCAGTACGAGGACGAGGTCAATGAACTTGGCGAACTCTTCATGCAGCTGTCAGGAGCCGGAGACGAGAGCGGCACGTCAGCATCCCATTGATCACATGACACTCCTCCGTCTCACCTTAGGTATTGGGTGAAACGTCTGGCCAATAAAATGTATTGAGAGCGTTTCCCAAGATGACCTTCTACAAGTGGTGCGTTTGTGTGCTACAGCATATACTACATCTGTATGAGTATGAAACTATATAAAGCACCTGTATCGTATCTGTAGGCTGCTATATTCTCCTGACCTGCATTGGGATTTTGCCGGATTTTTTTAACGTAAGGCCCAAAGATGAATGTAAAAAAATGGGAACTAAAAATCTCTCTCTGGCACATTTTCATATGCACTCAAGTAGTGTATGAAGTATAATGCAGAAATACTGTTAAGTGTAAAAATAAAAAATAAAAAAAATGAAATAAATAGTAATTGTTGCACTTAGTTCAGATAACATATATTCATAACTTTATTACTTTTGGGCATCATGCAATATTACTGTGGTTAAAAAAAGTATCCATTCATTCTGTCACCAGTGAATGGACCTATTGATATTTTTAGGATATATTTACTTCATTTTGAATTCAGCTGATATCATAGTACTGAATTTCACTCATCTGGTTTACTCTCGAATCTGATATGGGTTATTATATTCATTTTCTGAACTGTATTGTTGAGTGACACTGGAACGAGTGTAATAAAGCGTTTCGTGAGCGAGTGGCTTGTGTGTTTCTGAATGGAGCAGAACTGATTTGCTCAAATACACGGAATCTTATTAAGTTTCACATGGGTGAACAATAAAGCTAAAACTCATGGTATCTTGTTAGGATGTAAAAGATCTTCTGGCTCCCCACTTTGTACCAAATTTAATTAGAGAATAATTCAAAAATCACATTTCTCAATGCAAGATTGCAAAGAATTTGTCTTTCAACATCTAGCAGTGTTTACTTTGAAAAGTAACGCATTACAATATTGCATTACTCCCTTAAAAAGTAACTAATTGCGTTACTTAGAAAAGTAATGTGTTACGTTACTTTTGAGTTACTTTTTTAAGAACATAAAAGTTCTATTTTAGGGCAAATGTAAAGAACCTTTCACACCAAAATTTAAAATATAGCTGCAAGCAGCGATAACGGGCCCAAGCCCCGGTGGCTTAAGGAAACCTGTGCATGGCGGGCAACACACAATCTTAATTTATTTAAATCAAACAAAGATTTTACACGATATGAGACACTTCCTGTTTCCCTTTTTTTGTCATTACTTTAATCCCTCACCTACACTGTTCGAGATATCCTATGACAGTGTCTTTGTTTCATGTTGACCGAGTTTGGTGGCGATTGTGTGAAACTCCGACGAGGAGTACTTAAATAAAAAACTCAGAGCTTGATTATTCAAAAAAATCCACATTCAAACCAAAGTATCTGACTTCCTGTTGGTGGGAGCTATTGACTGTAAATTAGAAAGTTGTCCGGCTTGATGAGAACAATATATGTACCAAGTTTGGTGACTGTAGGTAAGACTAACCCCCAATTTTTGTCAAAAGGTGGCGCTATAGAAGCCCCCCTCCCCGCCCATTTTAACTTTGGCTTTGCCCAATGTCTTTTGGCTGGCAACTCTGATGTGAGTGTCGAATTTCATGCAATTTGAAGCATGCTAAGTGCCTCAAAACCCCCATAAAGAATATTAAAGTTTATTGCATTGCCATGACAACAGTATTCAAGATATCAAGAATTTTTTCACAGGTCTGCATATGTTGTGTCTTGACATTATTCTGACGAAGACTGAAGCAAATCGGGTCAAAATAAGAGGGTGATTTCAAAGCATTTTGAAAGTGACACTTCCTGCTGCCAGTTGGTGGCGCTATGACTTTGACTCACAATAGTCACATCCATGTGATTGGCCTCCTACAACAAACACACAGATGAAGTTTGATCAAAAGCAGTAAATGTATGCAGAAGTTATAACACACTTCCTGTTTCCATTTTCTCGCCATAAATTTTTTTCTCGCCAAACCATTCAAGATATCAAAAATCCACTCGCAATTTACTATTAACTGTATGAAGTCTGGTTACTGTAGGTGAAAAGAGGTGCTCTACAGAGCCTCTCAAATACAACCATATAAAAGTGTGTGCCACTGGAATTTCTGTTACGCAAGAGAAGGCTATACATCAGTACAGTGTTGAGATAGCACCTGATCTTTGGGCCCGGGCTCATCTCAGATGGTCCAGAAGACACTGGAAATGTGTGCTGTTGACCGATGAGTCCATGTTTCAGCTTGTTTTGGGAAAAATGGACTGAGTTCTCAGTCCCAAAGATGAAAGGGACCATCCCGACTTTCATCAGCAACTTAAATTGAGTATCAAGTCATCAACAGAAACACAGATGGAGTAGATCGAGTCCATCAACACCTCAAATCGTTTCCTCTTCATTGGTTCATCATTTCATTCAGTAACGTTAGGCAGTTTTGATTTATATGTTGTTGAATGTTGATGATCGCGTTATTTTACATGTGTGTAAACAACTTCTATCCGCTCCTTCTGGTTTACAGAAAATTAAGAAAGTACGCAGATCTTTTTCTTAGCTTGTTTTTGGATCTGGAGATGCTGCACTATTTCAAAAGATGCGTAACAGCGCCCCCCTACCGTATAACTGTTAAAACATGGATTGGCGGAAAAACTCATCAATGGCGGGAAAAGAGACCCTCATTTTGTACCATATTCAGAAAAAGTGCCATATGCATTGATTTACAACATTTTGCTCTATTAAAGATTCTATCTGCAGTTTCTTTCAGGTGACTTTATATTATTTTACCCACAATTACACCATAATTATAAATTATGCTTGAATGAATTGTTCTGGTTCTGAAAGCTGATTGGATGCACCATGTTTAAAGCTGTTGCAATATAGCGACATGCACCTGTGGCTGAATATCAGATTAAATTTATATTCATGCACCACCTATGTACGGGCTCAGTCTGTGGTCGCGTGAAAAAGGATGCCGCGACTGGCCACTTTTTGGCGCTATTAAAAAAAAACATGAAAATGGCTGTAGCCATGCAACAGTCAGTCCGATTGACTTGAAAACTGGTATGCGATGTCTTGGTCCAAGGTACGGCCATATTCTATGAGAACATTTGCATATCTCAAAAAACACGACTGCCATCTGCCAATGAAAGAGGACTGTGAGAAATTTTAAACAAATCGGCCACTGCCCCCCGTCATTGCGCTTTTCAGGCGCATAAATGATTGTATGTTACGTGATTTTTCATACATGCACACAATATTCACACCATATGATACTGGGTCAATGACGTGATGGGTCATTTTTCTGTCCAAAGGCCTTAAGGTCATTCGGTTTAACCGTCCAAAGGCCAATACAGCCATTTCATTTGTTAATAAAATATCTTAAAATGTAATAAATGTATATATTTTTTTATTCTGGCATGATTTTATAACATCATATATCAACATAGTGCAAAATGGTATTAAAATTATGTGTAGAAGTCGTTGCTTTGTTATGAGAAAGAATGTCCGGAAAAATGAATTTCATTGATGTCATTCGGAGTAACCGATATAAAGGGACCATTTTGGATCAAGTCATGCGGTCAGTATCATGTGACAGGATGTGACATCATTCAGACACCTGCAAAGGACCACATGGTCATGAAACAAAGTAACTAACCCTGCATCCCAATGTGCATACTATCCACCCTATCCGCCCTAAATAGTA
Organism: Culter alburnus; assembly: GCA_028476615.1. Lineage (NCBI taxonomy): Eukaryota > Metazoa > Chordata > Actinopteri > Cypriniformes > Xenocyprididae > Culter > Culter alburnus. The sequence continues at coordinate 104,759 of JAOTNS010002633.1, forward strand.
TTGAATATTACTAGTGTCACATACTATTTAGGATGGATAGTATGCACATTGAGACACAGGCTAACTATTTGAAAAATTCATATTTTCACTTGCTCATACGCATGTCCTGAAACATCAGGTCATTCGGTACAACCGTTATAAAACATGGAAAATGTTGTAATATTTAAAAAAACTTGTACTAAATATAAAATATTTGATTGCCAGCTAGCTAGATATCAGCCTGTTAGCATTGTTTGAAAATATCGTCATTCGGTATAACCAAAAGTGTCATTTGGTAAAACCGAAATTTTGGTTAAACCAAATGACTTTTTGATGACAAATTTTGTCCATCTTGTAAAAAATGTTAAAAGCAGTGTTAATTGATAATAAAACCACATAATCTCATTGTTAACACTTAATAAAACTTCAAAATTAATTATAATTATATAATAGTTTATTAAATATTGGAGATTATTTGAAAAACCTACTTTTGCAAACTAGTCATGTTTTTCACTCAACCTCAATAAAAGCACTGCAGCACAATTCTCGACTCTCCAAGTCAAAACATTTTTGAACTTTGGCCTTTGGATAGCTGTAACAGGGTCATTTAGAAAAAGAGGCGAGGCCAAGTGTACCCAAAAGCCATCATTCCTAAATGAAAAATCAGAATTTTGCGTCATTAGGTGAGCGCATGCGACATATGATTCTGAATAAGCATGCAACCTTTTATGGAGATCAGCCCATAGGTGGCGCTATAACTGTAAAAAAGGTGCAAAAACCATATTTCCTTATTAAATATTAAAAATACACCCTGTATTGAGTGTAAATGATCTTTTCTGTCCCTTATTTAAGTGGTTACAGGCTTGCTAAATAAAACATTATAGCTTTTTTACTCATGTGCTTAAAGGCCTTAAAGCGCTTGAACCCCGATTATTGCTGCATGCAGCTATATTATTGTTATTGCTTTTATAAAAGGAATAATCAACTCAAAGCTTCATACTAAGTATGAATAATTTAAAAAAAAAAACAGCTTATGTGGTGTATTTAACTTAATTTTATTAAAATACAATGCATAAACAATCTGTCAAGTTTACAAGTTAATTCTCCATGACAAGCAGTAACAAGCTGAAAAAAAAAAAAAAAAAAAAAAAACGAATCCCTAACAAGTTTTATAATAAAGTTAATACCCACTCTTCTTTGATTTTTGTAACATACTCAAAGTCAAAGAGACACGTGATCATGAAGTGATCCCTGTACGGCTGATAAAAACACACATCCGGCACACGGCCGTCCGCGGCACTGGCACTTAGGGAATATTTACACGTCATTTCAGCCACACATGATTGTAGGATTCATGAGAAAGCGGCAGTTCGCGTGATTATTCTGGGTATTTCCCACTCAAACTTTGCCATACAGCTAGACACAACAGGTGAACCGTGTAAAGAAAGTGCGATTGGCTGTTCCCTCCCGGCAGACGGGAAGAGAGATCAACTGAAATTCTTGACTTAACACACGGAATATATTAGACGAAGCACATAAATGACCAACACTGTGTCCGCCGATAGCTGGAGTATGTTTGCCGACCGGCTGCTAACGTGTCCTGGGCTGAAGCGAGCGCGACGCTTCACTTGAAGGCGGATGAAAGCGCGAGAGTGCAGACGTTGATGTCCTCGGTGTGCGAGGCTCTGTGGAGCGACGGCTCGGACGCGCTGCGGTTGATTTTGGGGAGCGAGTGCTGGAGCAGCTCGATCGAGGACAGGATCTGTGAAAGACAGGAACACACAGCAATCCGTCACTGATGCAGTCAAACACTGTCATTACATGAAGATGTTGTTCATAACTGCTGTCCATGTGAGCTAATACTTAATAACCAACTCTGTAGTTGATTTAAAACAACAGAAGATCATAAAACACATATAAGGGCCGAACATTTGAAGCGGTTCTAATTTAACAAACTAATTTTACACATCATACTTATCCCAAAATACAACAAAACAAAAGCTATTTTGGACATTATTTTTATGACAGTTAAGACATTTTTATTGTCTATAACTGAAAAAAAAGATTTAAATCATTTAGATCGACCCCACGGATAATTTCATTTCTTTTTGATAATGCGCGGAACAAATTTTAATGTATTAAATTTAATTTATTTCTGCTTTTTTGACATGGTAATTACTACTTGAGCATTACAATAAAAATGCATTATTATTAATCCAATTTTCATAATATTACTATAAGGCATTATATTTATGCAAAGATGTTTTGTCATCTAAATGGTTGAAAATGTATTTTACTACACATTTCACTCTTGGCAATGAATGGCTGTTTTTTATTTAAAGTTGAAGAGTGAATATTTGTTGCAGGACACCTGTTTTTTTTTGGTTTTTTTTAGCACCGATTATGTTTTATATTAGGGCTGTGCAATATGGTCAACATAATCATATTGTGATTTTTTTTAATGAATATTGCAGTTTCGATTTTATTTATTTATTTTGCTTTTTCAAATATGCTACATTCTAAATGTATTCAGTGCACAAGAAGTGCATAACAAAACATTTCACAATTAAATAACATAGTATTAACAGCTTGATAAACAGAGATGGCATCCTTTGGTATCTTTTGTCGAGTGTTTGTATTAGTCTTTACTGACGATGTCTTTGCATATATGTTAGGTGATCACGTCTGCAATTTCTTTGTGCCTTTTTGATCCTTTCTCATAAGGCATGATGCTTGCAAATGCTTGAACAATGGATACTTGTTCAGTTGGTTCAGGCTGGCTTTGAGGTGTGCTTTTGTTAGTTTCAATGGATTTTGTCATCATGCATTGATCATACAGTTTTTTTATGCCGCCGTTTCTAGTGCTGGAACAGGTTTATTGTATTGCCCTGTTCTGTTGCAATCTCACAGGTCTTGCAAATTACCTTGCTCTCTGACACACCCTCTCTTCCTGGATCCAAAATACTCAAAAATATTCTGAATTAAAATATAAATAAATTAATAAATAAAATTTTGTTGTTGTTGTTGTTTTTGCATAAAATGGAGATCAAGATTCTCCCACGATTTTGAACAAAATAACATGACATTTACATGAGGTTCTGACAAAATGTTAACTGCTGCAGCCTATTTAAAAAATAATTCATTTGAACTAGGGCTGTCTATTTAATGCATTAACTTAATTAATTATGGGGAAAAATAATGCATTAAAATTATTAACGCATTTAACGCACCAAAACAGCTCACTATAGAATGCAGTTATATGCCCCTAAAATTCAAGTTATCAGGGAAAAAATTGTCTCATATTTGTATAACGATATAGTTAAGCAATAATCACAGGAGTAACGAGCGCAATATCACACGAGTTCTGTTTTCCTGTCCAGAATAGCAAATGTGATATTGATTTTAAACAACAGTTTAATAAATAAGTTAATATTGCATTCAATTTTAGACACAATATTGTCTGCTTTTGCTCAATTTTGCCAATGAAAATATTACCTATAAAGCCAGAGCAGAATTGTTGTGCGTCTCCGAGCAACACACAGCGGAGCTTCCTTTCTGAATGAATCTGTGTTTTGAGCGAATCAATCGGGTGAACAAATGATTCAATGACTCTCATAAAGAGAGCCATTTACTTAATTCCTGAATGAATCAACTGTTTGAACGAATCGAATGAAGGACTCAATGTTCAACCAAAAATAAATACTTATGGTTGTTGAAGCCTAAAAGTTTACGTGTAATAAATTATATGTTGAATCAAATAAAAACATTTTTTTTCTAAAGCTACTTTTTGTAATGTCTATTTGCTTTTCTTGTTTAACACAATAATGACTTTAAATGATCTTTTAGGGGTAATTTCTCAGCCAAATTTGAAGTGCGATTAATTCGCTATTAATTAGATGAATTAATAACCACATTGTGCAATTAATTAGATTAAAAATTTTAATCACTTGACAGCCCTAATTTGAACTAATATTTAAAAAAAAAAAAAAAAATCAGTTTGAATGAATGATTCAATGACTCACTCATAAAGACATGTTTCATTACTGAACGAATCAGCATTTTGAAACGAATCTCTTGAATGAATGATTCAATGACAAATATATTTTTTAACCAATCTATACTATACTATACTGAACTATAAACTTTTATCGCAGTACTTCTGTGATAATCTGAATTATTGTGAGACAGAAATAATGATCCTGTGTGATTGAAAAGACTGTTTCTCTGGATCAGAACACAGATCTGAATGTTCACTTGTCAAAGCTTTAATAGAGTCGAATCGCTGCCATTTAGGAATAAGATTTTTATCTTTTAGCGATTAATCGTGCAGCTCTTCTCTGCAGTGATGTTACCTGTGGAAACAGCGGTCTGTCGTCTTTGGACTTCTGGATGCAGTCAGCGACGAGTCTCTTCATAGCTTTAGGACAGCTCTTATACAGTTTACTGAGGTCAGGGGTCAGATAACCTCTACCCACCATAAAGATGATCTAAACAAAGAAACAGGGAAGAACCTTATTATATGCTTAAAATGAAAAAAGGGAACTAGATTTTTACATCTTCTGCACAATGCGAATGGTGCTTGATCGTGCAAACGATAGGGACGTACACTACCATTCAAAATGTTTCTTGAGCAGCAAATCATCATATTAGAATGATTTCTGAAGGATCATGTGACACTGAAGACTGGAGTAATGATGCTGAAAATTCAGCTTTGATCACAGGAATAAATTACACTTTACTATATATTCACATAGAAAACAGCTGATTTAAATAGTAATAATATTTCACAATTTTTACTGTATTTTTTATTAAATCAATGCAGCCTTGGTGAGCAGAAGAGACTTCTTTCAAAAACATTAAAAAATAGGAGTTTAATACTTTGAGTAAGAGGTTTGCTCAACTAACAGACTTTGAACCGTAATATGCTGCTTCCTACTACTTCACCTAATATAACTTAAAATCACCTTCATTTCGCCTCTCATTTCACACAACAAAGCAGCTTTACAGGCTACACAACCAGTGACTGGTTTTAAAAATGGACCTTTAGCCTTTGGGCACCTAAATTTAGCCGCCGGGCTGGAGGGTGAGCGTCCAGAGCGCTCCGGCTCACTGCCAAACACTTCATGAGCTCACAGAACAACTTCAGTCACTCTGAATACTGATGCAATGCCTTTATCATGCACTGCAGCTAATGCTGTATAATAACATGAGTGTTTAACGCTAGTCTACAACAGAAGTCTCTGAGAGCGAATCTTATAATCTGAAAAAATGAAGCTCATTCTATAAAGATCTACATTACTATTTGAGGTTTCAAATGTACTTAATTGTCATAAAAATAATGTGAAATGCATAAAATCTTTAGGTTCTTAAAAACAAGCTTCATTTTCTTAAAAAAAATGTACAACTCTTGCCAGTTTTCATGACATTTACTCCTTAAGACTCCTGTTTCTAATGATATTATGGTATTTTAAAAGTTTTCTAATGTTGTTTCGTCTCCTACAACAGGTTCACATTCATCCAAGATCAAAAACACTTTAATTCTCTCATAATATCCACTGCAGCATCAGCTCTTTTCTCTCAGTGTCTGAAACGCTTCCATCAAGGATTCAGTCTCTCTAAACCCCGCCTTTCTGAGAGCTGCTCTGCTGTGATTGGTCAGAAACCAAACGCTCATTATCATATCTGAATCTCAGCTCTTGATTCACAGTGATACGAACAGTAACGACGGCGTCGGTTTTACCGTATCAATCTCAGCAAAACAACATGAACACACGAACCAAACTCTTCCAGTCTCAGATACAACTACAGTGATTGAGGGCGGGGCAAAGAGACGCTGTTCAGCCAATCAAGAGCAGAGGCGGGCATTATGCAAATTAGTTAGAAGGTTCAGCAGGAAGTGAGACTGAATTACTGATGACTCGTTTCAGTTCAGAATCGGTTCTTTCTTTTAGGAGACAAAAACTCCATTTATCTTTGAAACTGCAAACCTTTTACATTCAAAAACAGCTTTATTACACACTACATTAAAGGGAATAATAGAGGCACTCTAAAAAATATCTACGAAGCAAGTATCTAAAAGTCAAAACTGTGTTATTTTATTCATGGCAAACCGGTAGCTCAATGTTCAAGATGCATGATCATGTGATTTTGACACATTAATCTCACCTGATCTCTATTTGCAACCATAGAATAAGGCAGTTCTCCTGTCATCAGCTCATACAGGACGATACCGTACGAGTACACATCCGACTGAAAACTGTACGGGTTGTTGTCCTGCATCCGGATGACCTCGGGAGCCTAAAGAAGCAAGTAAAAGCAATAAAAAATGATTTCTTATGTATAATTCAGATCATCATCAGGGCAAAAGTCTGAGACCACACGTACAATATGTGTTTAAGAATCAAATTTAACCTGGAAAGAAGTTAGGAATTAAAAAAATAAACAAAAAAATCATGGGATAATTTAATTTTTGGGTGAACTAAGAATGCATACTGACAAACGGCCGTGATCATCGCCAATGCATTATCTATTATTGAGCAATATAGTTTTAAAGCATTTATTATATTGGCTTGACAAATATCTACTATTTCAGCTTCTTCTGAGACTAAATTTTAAACAGTATCTCCTTCTAGAGCTCAGACCTTCACACTCGGTATATCTTTTCTAACTGATCTGACTTGGTTTTCGTAAATCGGACGATCAAAACTGATTGAGGGGGGTCAACACTTTTGTACAATAAGACTTAAACAGTATTTAAGCTATCACTAGCAAAGCTTAATGACCATCCTAGAACGTTAATGCATGCTAGCTACTTGCTGATTTCAAAACACTGCTTCATGAAGCTTCGGAGCGTTATGAATCTTTTGTGTCGAATCATGATTCGGATCGCGCATCAAACCGCCAAATGCTGAAATCACGTGACTTTGGCGCTCCGAATTGCTGATTTGACACAAAAGATTCATAACGCTCTGAAGCTTCCTGAAGCAGTGTTTTGAAATCGGTCATCACTAAATAAGTCGTTATTTTGTTTTTTTGGCGCACCAAAAATATTCTCGTCACTTTATAATATTAATTTTGAACCACTGTACTCACATGAACTGATTTAAATATGTTTTTAGTACATTAATGGACCTTGAGAGAGGAAATGTCATTGCTGGCTATGCAGGCCTCACGGAGCCATCGGATTTCATCAAAAATATCTTAATTTGTGTTCTGAAGATGAACGAAGGTCTTACGGGTGTGGAACGGCATGCAGGTGAATAATAAATGACAGAATTTTCATTTCTGGTTGAACTAACCCTTTAATACAAGTTAATATTGTGTTATTTTAGACTTCACTCCTGAATGAATCAGCTGTTTGAACGAACTGAATGAATTAGACATTTATCGCCACCTACTGGCAGTTTTAGTTTCTTATAATTTTGTTTAAAAAAACAATATCACATTTCCATATTAAAAAATATAAAAATATATCTGTAATAAATTCTATGTTGAATCAAATAAAAACATTCTTTCTGAATCTACTTTTTGTAATGTTTATTTGATGCTTTACACAATTATGAGACTATAAATATTTTTAAATAATCTTTTTTTTTTGGAGGGGGACTAATTTCTCAGTCAAATTTGATGTGCAATTAATTTGCGATTAATTAGATTAATTAATCGGCACATCATGTAATTAGATTCAAAATTTTAATCGTTTGACAGCCCTAATATATATATATATTTACAAACTTTTAAGTTAGATGTGATTCATCGCGATCAATTGCACTAGTTAAAACGTTAATTCATGTTATTAATGTGTTAAAACATGCCAGGATCATGCTAACACATGCTAGAAACATGTTAAAACATTCTAGGATAATGCTAGCAATGTGCTAAAACATGTTAGCAACATGTTAAGACATGCTAGTAACATTTTTTTTTTTTTTGAGTAAAACCATCAAACCTCAAGCTTTTCAAAGTCATTTTACACTTTCAGACCTGGCTTTGTCAAGCCAACATCTAAGTTTGTCATCTAGATAATCTTTGTTAATGTTAGTTAAAAATACAATAGTTCATGTTAGTAAACCGTGCATTAACTTTTGATTTTCAAAATGCATGTTGAAATTAACATTGGCCAATATTAATAAATGTTGTAGTATTATTGTTTATTGTTAACAAATGGAACCGTATTGTAAAGTGTTACCAACAACAGCATTTCCACTAGTGGCCACACATTTATACTGACAGTCTGAACTGATTCTGTAAGCACAGAGAGTAACATATAGCATGTGTGTATTATATCTTAAATGGGGTTTAACGCACCATCCAGAGGACGGATCCCGACGGCTGCTCCACCCGATGAGAGCCGCTCCAGCGCGCTTTGACTGTGGCCAGACCGAAATCACCGATCTTCACCGTCAATCCTTCATGCAGGAAGATATCTGAGCATCCCGTTAAGGGAATTTATGACGCCATAAGATCTATATTCATATCTACACATACTGCAACATGCTTCAAAAATAAACTGCTTTTTGCATCTTTTAACCAAAGTTACAGAAATAAGAAATCGTAAAATGGACAAGATGGTAAAAGATACTGTTTGACTTCATGTCTCGATGGATGATATTCTTTGCATGTAGGTAACTAGAAGAGAGAAGATATGAAGAGTTATTTTAATTCTATATATTATGTATATGTTAGACATGATAAGCATGCTGGTACAGGAAACCATTAGGAGTTAACTGACAAAACCACCTCCGTGTTTACATGTAAACACCACCCTATTTTGTTCTATTTTTAAACCTGGCTGCATTTCTATCAATAGCTGATGGTATCATGAGCTCAAAATGTGAATCTGTTACTGAAAATACACTATGCCATCAAACACTATGACAGAACGCTGTGCCGTGAGTCTTCATTGTGTTGCACTACCTCGTCGATTGCCTGATGAAGACCTTTGGGTTGAAATGTTGCTTGCTTATATTTTAATAAATTGATTTTTGGGAGCAGCAGTGGCAGTGTGCCAATTCTTGTTTATTTTTAGTGAAGTACACTACAACTATCACACAAACGTGTCCAAATTTGAACAGAATGACAGCCTGAACGCATCAAATGCATCAATAATCATATATACTACCATTCAAAAGTTTGGATTTTTTTCACCAAGGCTGCATTATTTAATCAAAAATACAGTAAAAACAGTGAAATATTATTACAATTTAAAATTGCCATTTTCTATGTGAATATATTGTAAAAATGTAAACATTTGAACAGTAGTGTATATTTTCCCATGATTCTGGATAGACAACTAAACAAAATAACATGTAATTTACTAGAGGGTCTGACAAAATGTTATTAGCTGCATTTGTTGTTATTTTTATAAATCAGTTTAACTCACTCATAAAGACTTCACTTGTTTCATTACTGGATGAATCAGTGTGTTTGAACAATTCTCTTGAATTAATCATTCAATAGGCTTGTTTGAGATGCACTGGCGCTGTGCAGACCGATCAGCATATGATATCAAAGCACCACGAGAGCGTTTGGAGAGCATATGACTCCTTATACTTTTGAATCGCTTTCGCTGTACTTGATGTCATACGCGATCGGTCTGTGCAGTGCTGATGCATCTCGAACAAGCCTAAATACTTCACTTGAGTCATTACTGGGTGAATCAGCATTTTTGAACAAATCAATTGAATGAGTGATTCAATGACTCACTCTTAAAGACTTCACTTGTGTCATTACTGGTCGAATCTGTATTTTGAACGAATATCTTGAATGAATGATTCAATGACTCACTCATAAAAGGCTTCACTTGCTTCATTCCTGGATGAATCAGCATTTTTGAATGAATATCTTAAATGAATGATTCAATGACTCAAAGACTTCTCTTGTTTCTTTACTGGGTGAATCAGCGTTTTTGAATGAATATCTTGAATATATTATTCAGTGATTCACTCATAAAGACTTCACTTGTTTCATTAATGGATGAATCAGCTTTTTTGAACAAATCTCTTTAATGATTCAATGACTCATTAAGACTTCACTTGTTTCATTACAGGGCGAATCAGCATTTTTGAACAAATCTCTTAAATAAATGATTCAGTGACTCACTCATAAAGTATTCACTTGTGTCATTACTGGTTGAATCGGTATTTTGAACGAATATCTTGAATGAATGATTCAATGACTCACTCATAAAAGGCTTCACTTGCTTCATTCCTGGATGAATCAGCATTTTTGAATGAATATCTTGAATAAATGATTCAGTGATTCACTCATAAAGACTTCACTTGTTTCATTACAGGGTGAATCAGCATTTTTGAACAAATCTCTTAAACAAATGATTCAGTGACTCACTCATAAAGACTTCAATTGTGTCATTACTGGTTGAATCGGTATTTTGAATGAAAATCTTGAATGAATGATTCAATGACTCACTTATAAAGACTTCACTTGTTTCATTACTGGATGAATTGTGTTTTTGAACGAATCTCTTGAATGAATGATTCAATGACAAATTCATTTTCAGTGACATCACTTGTTGCCACCTACTGGTGTAACAATGTAATTGATACAATCTTTATTTGAAGCATCAAGTTTCTTTCAAAAGGTGATTTACTGATCACTAACGTAGACATCAGTGTGTATATCTGAACTATAAACTTTTATCCCAGTACTTCTGTGATAATTTGAATTATTCTAAGACAGAAATAATGATACTGTGTGGTTGAAAAGACTGTGAAGCTCATACCTATACATGACAACGGCTCTCTCTGGATCAGAACACAGATCTGAATGTTACGCTACCATGAACGATAACAAAATTATTAATAATGACATGGGATGAATTAAAATACTGACAATTTCAGCCTCTAAACATTTCTTGTATTTCAATTGTTTTCCATCACACATGTTCGGCAAAACCCATGTTTACTTAGAGATCTGTGTTTAGTGTAATTTATGTTGCATTTGCATTTACTGTGTGTAGTTTTGCTCTTGTTAGTTCACTAGCCTCTAGAAAGCAACAGATCAGTTTATGCCAAAATAAACTGATCATAAAGACTTCATGAGTTTCTTCAGATGCACAGCCTTTGACATGAACAACAAAAACACTGATGTAAGGAAGCATTTTCCCCTAGTTTTGAAGGATGATAAGCTTGCCAATTTTCCTATCTGAACCATAGAGGATTATTTGCTTAGTTGCATGTTATAATTTGCATGTAGCAAATAATATAATTTAGGGCTGCAATGGTTGAGAAGTGTTGGTTTAGCCCTGCGTCAGCACACACACCTTTGAGATGTGATACCTAAAACCTTGAATAGCTGCTTCAGGTGTGTTTTGATCAGGCCTGGACCCCTCACCCTTCATTAAGCTATAATCAATCAGCGGATCCAAACACTCACTCCATGCCCTGAGCCGTCTGTCTGGCAATGTCGATCAGCTGAAACATTTGGAAGTCCGTCTCTTGCACGTGCAGATGTTTGTAGAGGCTACTTCCTTCACACCACTGCGTCACAATGGCCAGGTTTTCCTTCGTCATGTATCCCATAAACAAAACAATATTGACGTGCCTGGTTTTCCTGAAACAACAACAACAACAGAAACAACTTCAGTGGGATCAAATCTAATGCATGTTGGCAGTGTTGAACAGACTCTGGCACTGAACCAAGATTACAGTGTTTAAACTCATTTTTGGGAATAATGGAATCATTTGACTTGGGTTGTGCTGTTGGTTTACCTGAGAACAGCCACTTCATTGCGAAAGGCCTGTAACTGCTCTGGTGTGGGATCTGTCACCTTTAAAATCTTTACAGCAACATCACCTGAAAAGACAATACAACTCAAAATAAAATAACTTAAATATTATATTTCCCACAGATGCTCGATTGGATTGAGATCTGGAGAATTTGGAGGTCAAAGTCAACACCTCAAACTCGTTGTTGTGCTCCTCAAACCATTCCTAAACCATTGCTTTGTGGCAGGAGCATTATCCTGCTGAAAGAGGCCACAGACACCAGCGAATACTGTTTCCATGAAAGGGTGTACATGGTCTGAACAATGCTTAGGTAGGTGGTACGTGTCAAAGTAACATCCACATGGATGGCAGGACCCAAGGTTTCCCAGCAGAACATTGCCCAAAGCATCACACTGCCTCCGCCTGCTTGACTTCTTCCCATAGTGCATCCTGGTGCCATGTGTTCCCCAGGTAAGAGACGCACACAGCCATCCACATGATGTAAAAGAAAACATGATTCATCAGATCAGGCCACCTTCTTCCATTGCTCCGTGGTCCAGTTCTGATGCTCACTGTTGGCTCTTTCGGCGGTGGACAGGGGTCAGCATGGTCACCCTGACTGGTCTGCAGCTCCATACGCAACAAACTGATGCTCTGTGTATTCTGACACCTTTCTATCAGAACCAGCATTAACTTCTTGAGCAATTTGAGCTACAGGAGCTCGTCTGTTGGATCAGACCACACGGGCCTGCCATCAATGAGCCTCGGCCGCCCATGACCCTGTCGCCGGTTCACCACTGTTCCTTCCTTGGAGCACTTTTGATAGATACTGACCACTGCAGACCAGGAACACCCCACAAGAGATGCAGTTTTGGAGATGCTCTGACCCAGTCGTCTAGCCATCACAATTTGGCCCTTGTCAAACTCCTAAATCCTTACACTTGCCCATTTTTCCTGCTTCTAACAGATCAACTTTGAGGACAAAATGTTCACTTGCTGCCTAATATATCCACCCATTAACAGGTGCCATACTGTTGCACATCATGGTATTAGATATTAACCATACATTAAATACAATTTGAAAACAAAACAACACTGTGGAACCCCTAAAACCAGGATGAGAAAGAACTCTTACCGTGCCACTTCCCTTTGAAGACGGTGCCGAACGAGCCTGAGCCGATCCTGGAGAGCAGAATCACCTCGGTGGTCTTGATCTCCCAGTAGTAGTTGGAATCTCTCTTCTCTCGTGGACGCTGGTGACCAATGAACAAACCACTGGACCATCAGCTCATGTTTCAACCTTCTCCACAGTGAAATCACGTTTAAACTACACTCTGAGAAGAAAAGCTTCTTTATGGAACTTTGATGTGTGTCCTTATATAGAACCTTTCTGGCATCAAGAGTTCTTTAAAAACCCAAGAGTTCTCTATAGAAACTTTTTCTCTAAGAGTGTAGAATAATCTGATGATTCAAGATAGCATCATTCGGGGAAAGGTTACTGTAAAGTACGCTTACGATTCTTTTTTCCTGAGCATTGGTTGAAGGCGCTTTCTCACGCTGAGCCGGAGCCGGGGTTTTGGGCCACTCGGTCGGGCTCAGATTTTGAGGGCTTCCTGTGAACGAATGTGACAAAGAACGACTTCAGCCTTATAGCTTTGCTGTGAAATCTCTGAGGAAAGAGTCAGGAAAAACCCTTACCTGATTCATCACGCCCTAAGGCTTCCTGTGAATAAAGAGGGAAGTAAAGTTTTAACATATGGAAATGTTTGAGAGAAGACACTATCATAGTTTAGGATCCAAATAAAGAACTTGGGGCCAGATTTACTAACGATGGAAAGTGTGAACACAGTCATTTCTGTAGCTGATCATATTGCTTTTGCATTTGTAGGAGTTTCCCTGTCATTTACTATTACTAAGGTGCCATTTTAAACACCCAAAGAAAGCATGTCTTAACCCATTTATCGTTTGCCGAGCCACATTATATTTAATATATGCTGCTCTATTTAGATTGTGCTGGTCATTATGTAAATGACTTCTTTAATTCGCTCATTGTCTGAGATCAGCCAAAGAACTTGCTTCTATAGGATTGTGGTCTCATTTTGACCCGTTTAGTAAATCTGGCCATGAAATGCGATGATGATTTGAGGATAGAAAAGCGTTTCACCTGATAAGCAGCCTCATCGACCGGCTGTGTGGTGCTCACCATGTGGACATTGGGCGTGGATGTGGACAACACTTTATGACTGAGAGAGACGCCAGCGGACGGCATGGGAGTGATGTAGTTTAAAGCATTCGGTGTGGAGTATCTGTGATAGGGACTGGAGAAGAGTTTCCACGTCAGTGACATTATCTGAAAGGCCTCAGATCAGTCTGTGAGCGTCTTGATTTACTATTAAATCATGTCTTTAGTCTATCCTACATTTGATTCAACAATTTGAACTTAATTTCACTGTTTTCTAAAGAAGACGACCCAGAAAACACAGAACGTTCCCCTAAGTAGGGTTGGGTATCATTTGAATTTTAACAATTCCGATTCTGCTTATTGATTCCGATTCTTATCAATTCCTAATTTTGATTCTAATAAGGTAAAAAAACCTTAGATATCATTCATATTTTTTATTGTATGTCTTATTGTAAAACATTTAATTGTAGCTTGAATACCATGAACAAAAATCAACAGGCTAAAGAACACTTACACAAGGAACTTTTGCTTATGGTTTTGCACAAATAAATACAACCGAACAAAGATACGATTGAAATAAAGTGCTTTAAGATTTTTAGGTATTCAGGTACAGAAACGAATCAAATGTAAAACAACACTGCACTTTATGAATAAAATACATTAAAAAACAATTTTTTGTTACAAAAGTTATTCAGTCAAGAACAGTGAGTGAATTTTCTCTTTGTCTTTTGTTGTTTGATTAATGTTATGATAGAGACGGCAGCAGGAATATTAGGCTGCTGTCACTTTAAGAGCTGCACGGATCCAATATATGAGAGCGTTTTCTGTGCGCTTGTTTTGTTTTTTCAGAAAACTGAGTCTTCTTTGAGTTTGAATGCTTTAAAATCACATTAAAGGCACAATGTGTAATGTGTGACTGGAAATAAATAAAACTAAAACTGAAAAATAAATAAATTAAATCTAAATCAATAAGTATTTTTTTTAGGAAAATGGCAAAAGCACAAAACAAAATGATTACAAAAAAAAAAAATACATACAAGTATAAAAATAAAAGCTAATTCAAAATATGAATAAAACTATAACAGAAGTAAAATAAAAACTCATACAAGGAACTACAAGTATAATTAAATACCCTGAATACAAGGAAAAAAAAGAAGGTGACGTTGTGACATGCTCTGATTTCCAGAGGAACGCTGGATTGTCGGGTCAGATCACTACATCTGAGCTAAATATAGACACAGACTCTGTTTACCTGAAGGAGAATTTAGAGTTTTGCATCCGACGGGACGAGAGGGGCGGGAGTGACGGAGTGCCGTTCTCTCCGGGAGTCGGGAACAGCCTGGGAAAACGCAAGGGCATTGATCTAAATAACATGACTATAACGAATTCTCAGTAACTAATTTCTAAAAGACGGACCAATGAAGATTTTCCTTAAAAAGCATTATGAGTTTGTTTTTTCATCTTTGTGATGAATTCTGCAGCAGAAGAATGGACCTTTGTACCGCATTACCTGATTTTCATTGATAGGCATCTACGGTATGAGCGCCTCTATGCAAAACTCTTTCTGTGAGACTTCCCTTGAACCACATACACATGTCTATCTTCATTTAAATAGAGGAAAGAAGCCTGTTCTGCCTGTTAACTCGCCACTGAACCCCACTTTACACAAATCAGCATGGTTGCAATATAATAGAACATGTATAAACTGGGTTCTCAGCTCCAATGACACTTCACTAGAAAAACATTCACTAGAGTAGGGCTGTCACTATCGATTATTTTGGTAATAGAGTAATCAGTAGATTATTTTGACGATTAATCGAGAAATCGGTTGATTATTTTGATGATTAATTGAATAATCAGATACATATTTTTGTTGTAATAAAAAAAGAACAAAATTGCTAAACAAAGTGTTTAAAAATGCATCAAAATATATACATTTAAATTGAAAGGCAGAGACTTGTAATATATCAAACAATGCAAAAAGTAAGTCTTGAATTATTTTATCCATAAAAAAAATGCCTATCAAAGTTGTGTCCTCACTTTGTGTCAAAAAATTTATAATTCTGAATAAATCAGGCAATGGTCATCCTTAACTCTGAGGACCCCTTACTATTTCCTGTTCATTGTGGATCTCACAGTAGGACACATAGTCCTGGAAGTTTTATAGTTGTGGGATAAATCTTGACATTTTTGATATGTTTATTAAGGCAGCTACAACTGAGAAAGAAAACAAAATTGCTCCACTGAACAACACGTGGTTAAGGTGGATATATTCCATATTATATATAAAATATTCATTTTTGTCAACGCCGTCAGGTTTTATGTCTGATGATTGACAAGGGCTCTCAAAAAGTCTATATAATGTGATTTAATGTTTTTTGCATATGGGGAAGTTAGTTTTTGTCATCTCAACTCCGTCAGTATTTGTCAAGTCAACCCATCAGTTTTTGTCAACACCGTCAGTGTTTGTCAAGTCAACTCCATCAGTTTTTGTCCAATTCCGTCAGTGTTTTGTCAAGTCAACGTCCATCAGTTTTTGTCAACTCCATCAGTATTTGTCAATTCCGTCAGTGTTTGTCAAGTCAACTCCATCAGTTGTCAACTCCGTCAGTATTTGTCAATTCCGTCAGTGTTTGTCAAGTCAACTCCATCAGTTTTTGTCAATTCCGTCAGTATTTGTCAATTCCGTCAGTGTTTGTCAAGTCAACTCCATCAGTGTTTGTCAACTCCGTCAGTATTTGTCAATTCTGTCAGTGTTTGTCAAGTCAACTCCATCAGTTGTTGTATTTGTCAAGTCTCCAGTTCAGTTTGTCAAGTGCAGTTTTTGTCAACTCCGTCAGTGTTGTCAAGTCAACTCCTCAGTTTTGTCAACTCCGTCAGGTATTTGTCATTCCGTCAGTGTTTGTCAAGTCAACTCCATCAGTTTTGTTCAGTAGTCAATTCTGTCCAGTCAGTTTGTCATCCGTTGTCAATTCGTCAGTGTTTGTCAAGTGTTTGTCAAAGTCAACTCATCAGTTTTTGTCAACTCCGTCATATTTGTCAATTCCGTCAGTGTTTGTCAAGTCAACTCCATCAGTTTTTGTCAACTCCGTCAGTATTTGTCAATTCTGTCAGTGTTTGTCAATCAATCCATCAGTTTGTCAACTCCGTGTATTTGTCAATTTTTGTCAAGTCTCCATCAGTCGTCAGTCTCCATCAGTCAACTCCTTCGTGTTTGTCAAGTCAACTCCATCAGTTTTTGTCAACTTCAGGTCAGTCAGTGTTTGTCAGTCAACTCCATCCGTGTTTTGTCAAGTCACATCGTCAGTGTCAACTCCTCAGTGTTGTCAAGTCAACTCCATCAGTTTTGTCACTCCGTCAGTATTTGTCAATTCCGTCAGTAATCAACCCATCAGTTTTGTCAAGTCCGTCAGTGTTGTCAAGTCAAACTCCATCAGTTTTTGTCAACTCCCGTCGTTTTGTCAACTCCGTCAGTGTTGTCAATCAAACTCCATCAGTTTTTGTCACTCCGTCAGTATTTGTCACTCCATCAGTTTTGTCAACTCCGTCAGTATTGTCAAACGTTTGTCAACTCAGTCAGTATTTGTCAAGTTTGTCAACTCCATCAGTGTTTTGTCAACTTCCGTCAGTGTTTGTCAACTCAGTTTGTCTCCGTCAGTATTTGTCTCCACAGTTGTGAACTCCGTCAGTATTGTCATTCGTCAGTGTTTGTCAAGTCAACAACGTCGTATTTGTCAACACGTCCAACTCCATCAGTGTTTGTCAAGTCGTCATGTTGTCAAGTCACTCCATCAGTATTGTAAACCCGCAGTAATGTCAACTCCGTCAGTATTTGTCACCCATCAGTTTTTTTTCAAATCCATCAGTTGTCAACTGTATTGGTCAAGTCAACTCCATCAGTTTTGTCACTCCGTCAGTCATTTGTCAAGTCACTCCAGTCAGTATTTTGTCAACTCCGTCATGTTGGTCAACACGGTATTTGTCAAGTCAACTCCATCAGTTTTTGTCAACTCCGTCAGTAAAGTCAACTCATCAGTCCAAGTCAGTTTGTCACACCGTCAGTATTTGTCACGTCAGTTGGTTCAACTCATTTCAGTGTTGTCAAGTCAACTCCATCAGTTTGTCACTTCAGTGTCAACTCCATCGTCAACTCCTCAGTGTTTGTCAAGTCAACTCCATCAGTTTTTGTTTCAACTCCGTCAGTGTTGTCAAGTCAAACTCCATAGTTTTGTCAACTTCGTCAGTTGGTCAAGTCACTCCATCAAGTTTTTGTCAACTCCGTCAGTATTTGTCAATTCCGTCAGTGTTTGTCAAGTCAACTCCATCAGTTTTTGTCAACTCCCGTCAGGTTTGTCAATTCTGTCAGTGTTTGTCAAGTCACTCCATCAGTTTTTGTCAAACTCCGTCAGTGTTTGTCAGTCAACTACATCAGTTGTTTGTCAACTCCGTCAGGTATTTGTCAAGGTGGTCAAATCCCATCCGTTTTTGTGTCAACGTCAGTCAGTATTTGGGCACTTACGTCAGTGTTTGGAAGTCAAACTCATCAGTTTTGTTCAAATCCATAGTAGTCATTCCGTCAGTTGTTGTTCAAGTCAACCTCCATCAGTTTTTGTCAATTCGTCCAGTGTTTGTAAGTCAACTCCTCAGTTTTGTCAACTCCGTCAGTTTTGTCACATTGGTGAGTGTTTCACGTCAACTCCATCAAGTTTTGTCAAACTCCGTCAGTAGTTGTCAACTCCGTCCAGTGTTTGTCCAAGTTCAAACTACATCAGTTTTGAAAATACGTCAGTAGTGTCAAGTCCGTCAGTGTTGTCAAGGCAAATCCATCAGTTGTTTGTCAACTGTCAGTATTGTCATTCGTCAGTGTTGTCAAGTCAACCTCCATCAGTTGTCAACTCCGTCAGTATTTGTCAATTCCGTCAGTGTTGTCAAGTGCAACTCCATCAGGTTTGTCAACTCGTCAGTGTTGTAAAGTCAACTCAATCAGTTTTGTCAACCCGTCAGTATTGTAAAGTAAATCCATCAGTTTGTTAACTACGTCAGTATTTGTCAATCGTCAGTGTTTTGTCAAGTCACACCGTAGTAGTTGTCAACACCGTAGATTTGTCAAGTCAACTCCCTCAGTATGTCAACTCCGTCAGTATTTGTCAACTCCCGTCAGTATTGTAAGTCAAACTCCATCAGTTTGGAACTACGTCAGTATTTGTCAACTCCATCAGTTTTTTTTTCAACTCCATCAGTTTGTCAACTCCGTCAGTATTTGTCAAGTCAACTCCATTCAGTTTTTCAATCCGTCAGTAGTTGTCAAGTCAAACTCCATAAGTTTTGTCAACGCGTCAGGTGTAACTCAGTTCAGTTTTGTCAAGTCAACTCCATCAGTTTGTCAACTCCGTCAGTATTTGTCAACTCCTCAATTCTGTCAGTGTTGTCAAGTCAACTCCATCAGTTTTTGTCAACTCCGTCAGTTTGTCAAGTCAACTCATCAGTGTCAGTCAGTTTTCAAGTCAACTCCATCAGTTTTTGTCAACTCCGTCAGTATTTGTCAATTCCGTCAGTGTTTGTCAAGTCAACTCCATCAGTTTTTGTCAACTCCACCAGTATTGTCAATTCCGTCAGTGTTTGTCAAGTCAACTCCATCAGTTTTTGTCAACTCCGTCAGTGTTTGTCAAGTCAACTCCATCAGTTTTTGTCAACTCCGTCAGTATTTGTCAATTCTGTCAGTGTTTGTCAAACTCCATCAGTTTGTCAAGGTTTTGTCAACTCCGTCAGTATTTGTCAATTCCGTCAGTGTTTGTCAAGTCAACTCCATCAGTTTTTGTCAACTCCGTCAGTATTTGTCAATTCCGTCAGTGTTTGTCAAGTCAACTCCATCAGTTTTTGTCAATTCCGTCAGTGTTGTCAAGTCAACTCCATCAGTTTTTGTCAACTCCGTCAGTGTTGTCAAGTCAACTTTTTGTCAATCAGTCAAGTCAATCAGTTGTAAACTCCGTTTGTCAATTCCGTCAGTGTTTGTCAAGTCAACTCCATCAGTTTGTCAACTCCGTCACAACTCCATCAGTTTTGTCAGTCAGTTTGTCAACTCGTCAGTATTTTCAAGTCCATCAGTTTTGTCAACTCGTCAGTATTTGTCAACTCCATCAGTTTTTCAACTCCATCAGTGTCAACTCCGTCAGTATTTGTCAAGTCAACTCCATCAGTTGTTGTCAGTGTTTGTCAAGTCAACTCCATCAGTTTTTGTCAACTCCGTCAGTGTTTGTTCAACTCCGTCAAAGTTTGTCAACTCCGTCAGTTTTGTCAACTCCGTAAGTATTTGTCAACTCCGTCAGTGTTTGTCAAGTCAACTCCATCAGTTTGTCAACTCCGTCAGTATTTGTCAAGTCAACTCCCATCAGTTTTGTCAACTCTCGTCAACTCCGTCAGTGTTGTCAACTCCGTCAGTGTTTGTCAACACCGTCAGTATTTGTCAACTCGTCAGTATTGTCAACCGCAGTGTTTGTCAAGTCAACTCCATCAGTTTGTCAACTCGTCAGTATTGTCAACTCCATCAGTTTTTTTTCAACTCAATCAGTGTTTGTCAAGTCAACTCCATCAGTTTTTGTCAACTCCGTCAGTGTTTGTCAAGTCAACTCCATCAGTTTTTGTCAACTCCGTCAGTGTTTGTCAACTCCGTCAGTGTTTGTCAACACCGTCAGTGTTTGTCAACACCGTCAGTATTCAACTCCATCAGTTTTTGTCAACTCCGTCAGTATTGTCAACTCCATCAGTTTTTGTCAACTCCGTCAGTATTTGTCAAGTCAACTCCATCAGTTTTTGTCAACTCCGTTTTGTCAAGTCAATCAGTTTTTGTCAAACTCCGTCATCATTGTGTTGTTGTCAACACCGTCAGTATTTGTCAACACCGTCAGTATTTGTCAAGTCAACTCCATCAGTTTTTGTCAACTCCGTCAGTATTTGTCAAGTCAACTCCATCAGGTTTTGTCAACTCCGTCAGTGTTTGTCAAGTCAACTCTGACGGAGTTGACATAGATTAAGTTCCGAAATGAATAAATGCACATTTTGAGAAAAAAAAAAAAAAAAATTCAGAAACCTGTTCCCTTACATGGTTCATTAACATGTTTTGTCCCTCATCTCAAGAATCAGTGATATATTAAACCCACAGAGCATGTTTATTTAATTGAATCGCAGGAATTGTGAATTCACAATTGCCCTATGCTATAGTATGATTTTTAAAGGGTTTTACTATATCACGCAGCCTTTGAAAACGGTCTAATAATGCCGTTCAAGGATTCTTGTCAGTGGAATGCGTCACTTCCGGTATTTTACTGGTTACTCGACACAGGTAAATTGTAATTGAGGGCTTTTTTTAAATCAAGTACTCAAATTTAAACGAGGAATCGTGACAGCCCAAAACTAGAGTATTTCTGTGACTCTTCCAAGACCTTGTTTTGATGTTCTTTTCTAGACCCAGAAACCAGAACATTTAAAATTAAATTAAACTAGTCTACGCAACTGGCTGCTGCTGATATGTGCATGACTGTGTGGCAGCCCTTCAGGCATGACTTAAGCTGGTGTGTGTTCTGATGTCTGTGGTTTTGCACACTCACAGGAGCTGTCGAATGTTGCTCCAGTCCACACACATGGTGGGCACTTTGGTGCTGCAGTGCTCATGAAATTTGTAGCCACACGTCTGACATCTGAAGCCATGTAAAAGAAACTTCTGACATATGTCACAAAAGGCCAACTTCAAAAATGTCTTTCGTACCTGTGAAGGGGAAGGTCAAATGTTAGAACTGTTATAAAGATGACGGCAGCTCAATCCGAACACACACAACGGAAACTTACAAAATTGTGTGTAGTCAGCGGGACGTGATCTAAGACTTCGACCAGCATCTCCTCTCCCACCAGTTTGGTACAATCAGTGCTCCAATCCATACGCTTCTTATTACTACACAAAACAACACTGAGGTTTCATTAACTGAACATTAGATTGATAGTATTCAGCATTCAGAAGATGCACCAGTAACAATAAAGTTTCATTAGTTCATTTAGTTGGATGCTATTTTTTATGGAATATTTCAGTTTATTATAAATGATTTATCGGTGCACATCGTTTTTAAATTCATGTTCCTCGTAATCTTGAATCAGAATAACTTTTCCTCTCCCTCATGCAGCAACATCTCTTCTCTTCTTTGATGATGAGGGCGGGGCTACCTGTCAATTCCCCACAGACAAAATCAAGCCCCACCCTACATTTTTTCTTGTTTGCAAAGCTGTTTCACTCAGATATACAATATATTTCAAACCTGTGGGAACTGGTAGGTTCTCGAAGAAGCTTGAAAACGGCACAGCATTCGGGCTGAAGTCCACGGACTTTCAGGGCTTTGATGAGGCAGTTGCGCAGCGTCATACCCGGTCGAACATTCACCTATAACAACACAATTCTCATATTTTATCACTTCAATGCAAAAGAAAGGTATGAACATGCATGTGATTTAGCTTATTATATCGATGAGCACTTGTAAGTTTGTAAAAAAAAAAAAAAAATGCTTTTACATCAAGGCCCTTCCCATGTAAAGGCCCGTTCACACCGAGGACCATAACTATAACGATCGATAACATAAACAATAAAAGTCAGAATTGTGAGATATAAATTTGCATTTGTGAAAAAAGTCAGAATTGTCAAATATAAACTCGCATTTGCGAGAAAAAAGTTTTGTCAATATATTGCGCAATAATTCGCAAAAAAAAGTCAGATTTGCAAGAAAAAAGTCAGAATTGCACGATATAAACAATTGCAAGAAAAAAGTCAGAACTGAGATATAAACTTGTAATTGTGCATTATAAAGTCAGAATTGCGCGATATAAACTCACAATTCGAGAAAAGTCAGATTTGCGAGAAAAAAGTCAGAATTGTGAAATAAACTTGCAATTGCTAGAAAAAAGTCAGAATTGTGATATAAAAACTTGCTATTGCAAGAGAAAGTCAGAATTGCGCAATATAAACTCACAATTGCGAGAAAAAGTCAGATTTGCGAGAAAAAAGTCAGATTGTGAGATATAAACAATTGCGAGAAAAAAGTCAGAACTGAGATATAAACTTGCAATTGTACGTTATAAAGTCAGAATTGCGCGATATAAACTCGCAATCGTGAGAAAAAAGTCAGATTTGCGATAGAAAATTCAGAATTGTAAGATATAAACAATTGCAAGAGAAAGTGCGCAATATAAACTCACAATTGCGAGAAAAGTCCGATTTGCGAGAAAAAAAAGTCAGAATTGTGAGATATAAACTTGCCATTGCGAGAAAAAAGTCAGAATTGTGAGATAAAAAGTCGCAATTACCTTTTTTACTTTTTATTCAGTGGTGGATACAAGCTTTCACACACTTGCTCTTTGCTAACAGACACGTATAAGGGCCCCTTCATGAAGGGATTGAGTTGTTCACTTTCGTTTGGAACGCACCTGCAAATGGCGTCCCCTTCCAAAAGTGCCCTTCAAGGGCGCAAAAACACAGTTTGGAATTCAACCATTGTTATAGTTATCGTTCTTGGCGTGAACGGGTCTTAAGTCTCTAGAATAAATGATAAAATGCACACTCCATGCTCATCATAAACACTCACAGATGGTGTTGGAAAATAACAAGATCATTTTATCATTACCACAGTCCGCTGTTTGTTGGGTAGGTAGACACGGATTGTGCTGCTAGTTTTAGAGTCTGTGATTCTCCCATCATCTGACAGTCTCCGGTACGGGAAGTTCTTGAGAATGGTGGGAGACATGCAGGAATCTTCAAACACTGAGTCTTTGCATCCCAAACCCATGACTGACGCTTTTCCAGGCCCCTTGAAAATGCTCCATCCCGGCAGGCAGCGGCGGACTTCAATAATCTAGCATAAGAACAGAAGAAATATAACTAACCCGACCTCACAAACATACTGACCTGAGGTCAGAGATGAGGCCCAAACTGTACACACATGAAACATGATATACGGTTAATATTTCCTACTTCCATTGCTCTCATTTAGTCCCAGCCACTCTGAAGTGGGTATTGTGTTTATAATGTGACTACGTGACTAGCAGCAATAATCCTTCAAAACAGCAGACGTACGCTTTATAAACAAGACTTCATCTAACGTCTTGTAATGCAGTCTTTCTATTACATGTGAGCCCAGCTCCTGATTTGTCAAGGATGAATAACTCTGACAAGTAATAATTCAAAAGAACGGCCAAATATTTTTCAGATGATAATAATAAACTGATAACATTTTTACGATGAATGTGTGTATCACGTTAAAAAAAGCACACACTTCTGCTTTCTCAAAAGAAAGAAGGTCAGTCTTTTTGTAAAATAATTATTCATTGTCTAAAAATGAGCATAAAGTCATTATAATAACACTAAACATCAGAAACACAAAACAACTGTCCAATTTTGAGCTTGATAACAACAATAAAATTACTATTTAAAAGGGCATATTATACACTTTTAGTCTTGTGTTTTTAGGCTCTACTAGAACAGGTTTTCCTGCTTGAATGTTGATTATTTTCCTCATATTCTCCATTGTTGCAGCTCCTCTCTTCCCAGTCTGTCAGTAATTGCAAGCTAATTGGCCGGCTGGAGCAGTGTGTTGTGATTGGTCAAGTGCTTCAAGTGTGTTTGGGAAATGTCCCGCCCCTTACCATAACCACTGTCATGAGAAATCGAATAATCGGATATAATGACTAATTATAACCTATTTCACTATTGTATGTTTATTGCATTAAGTGCACAAACAACATGCTTGACATATAAAATGAATGCATATGCACTGCATAATAAAACAAACTGGTAAACAGACATTGGAAGCAAAAAACATACCTAATATAATATAAGCTAAGCTAGCAGGCTACTCAGGTATACGTATGCTATGCTAGTACATAAGCTAACTAAAAAACAATAAGGACGAGAAATACTCGATTTTACAACCTATAGCTTCAGTTATATACTAGTAGAGTGACAAAAGTACCCATTTTGGTACCAATCAGTAATGAAGTTTTAAAAATGTGATGCTTTGAGCGCATTCGTAAACACCTCTGATTGGCCATTGTGTTGACACATTGGATATATATCTGTGATTGGCTACAATGATCAACGTATGGCAGCGTTTGAAAGCGTTTTGAAGAGGACTGGTCTGTGAATGCTCCTGTGTGTATCTGTGTAAGCGCTCTGTGAAGGGCGTGACTGATGACTATTTATAACGTTTTTGAAGTGTTGATCATTGAAGCCAATCACAGACATATCTGACGATCCGTGAACACAATGGCCAATCAGAGGCGTTTACGAATCCGCTCAACAGCGTTCAAAGCGATTTCAAAACACTGCTTCATGAAGCTTCACGAATCTTTTGTTTCGAATCAGTGGTTCGGAGCGTGTATCAAACTGCCAAAGTCACGTGATTTCAGTAAACGAGGCTTCGTTATGTCATAAGTGTTTCGAAACGTTTCGAAATGTCAATGGTTCACGTGACTCTGGCAGATTGATACATGGTCCGAACCAAAAGATTCGTAAAGCTTCATGAAGCAGTGTTTTGAAATCGACCATCACTAGATATTGTTGAATAAAGTCGTTATTTTGTTTTTTGGTGCACAAAAATATTTCTCATCTCTTCATAACATTAAGGTTGAACCGCTGTAGTCACATGACCTGTTTTAAATATGTCTTTAGTAGCTTTCTGGGCATTGAAAGTGTTAATTATCTTGCTGTCAATGAGGCCTCACTGAGCCATCGGATTTTAGTGGCTCAGAGCGCCAAAATCACATGATTTAAGTAAACGAGGCTTCATTACGTCGTAAGTGTTTTGAAACTTCAATAGGTCATGTGAATTTGGCAGTTTGATACACACTCTGAACCACTGATTCCAAACAAAAGATTCGTAACGATTCGAAGCTTCATGAAGCAGTGTTTTGAAATCGCCCATCACTAGATATTGTTGAATCGCTTGAGTCGCTATTTTGTTTTTTTGGCGCACAAAAAGTATTCTCGTCGCTTCATAACATTAAAGTTGAACCACTGTAGTCACATGAACTGTTTTAAATATGTCTTTAGTAGCTTTCTGGGCATTGAAAAAGGGAGTGTCATTGCTGGCAATGCAGGCCTCACTGAGTCATCAGATTTCATCAAAAATATCTTAATTTGTGTTCTGAAGATGAACAAAGGTCTTACGGGTGTGGAACGACATAAGGGAGACTAATTAATGACAGAATTTTCATTTTTGGGTGAACTAATCCTTTAAATGGTCATTATGACGCATTTTAAACAATATAAATCATAAGGTGATTTTGCAGGAATTATAATCAGGCGCTAAAAATACTACCTATTAAAAGCCTGTTGAACAAATGGGATCACTTGGGGTCCTAAAGGAGACCCGATTCCTGGTGGGACTCGATTTCACACCACACCGCCACACTACTAACTAACTAACTCAACCAGGCTCCGCCCCTTTAATCTGCATATGAATTATTTAAATGAGGAATACTGTCACATGTTCATTCCTGGAAGAAAACTCAAGACTACAAATGGAGGTGTTTGAGGGAGTTCAGAAACAGTGCTTCATTAGTCATTATAACAACATTAAGCATCAGAAACACAATCTTGAAACCAATGCTTAAACGTAAAACAAACACTGAACTGCCTGGAAATGAAATGGACAGGAACCTCTCAAGCACATGTGATATTCACCTGGACAAGACTATATCCACTGCTTCTCAGAACAAAACACACACAAAACACCCAACAAGTGCCATATTTCTGTCGTGTGAGTGAGAAACATTAGTCATCAAGTCATTGCCACTAAGAGCAGAAGCGCAGATGGTGACAGATATCTGTCAGGAACTGTTATAGTAGAGAAACGCACAGTATCATAAAAGCCCAGATCTAACTGTTCTTCCTATGAAGAACTTGATGCTTCTGCCCTGGCAATGTTTCACAATCAGATGGTTTGCCCACACCATACCAGTCATGCAAGTTACACAGTATTCGCAGCCAAGACTAACACGTTTCTCACCCATTTTGCATGAGCCACAGCGATATCCACCTGTTCTTGCTCGGAAACTGTGCAACTATGTTGGGTTGAACTCCTCTGTACTCGCTCATTGTTCTGACATCAGAAACCTGTTGAGCAGGTCTGAGCGGCTCTCAGACACAGACACTCATGCTGATCTGACCGCGAGAGTGATGGTGAAACACAAATTAGTGCATTCTGTGACATGCTGAATAATTGTTCCTCATGCACAGGAGAGCGTTTCTCTCTGCATCTCGCAAACGACGAATAATGCAATCTTAATGTTAGGTTTACCAATGATAATGTTGCCTACAACAAACTGTCAAACATTTCAATGTCATAATATCTTGAAGCTACATACAATCTAAAACCCATTTATATTATTGTATTATGTTATATTTATATATATATATATGCATACACAGACACACAAACATACACTCTAAAAATGCTGGGTTAAAAACAACCCAAGTTGAGTTGAAAATGGACAAACCCCAGGTTAAATGTTTGCTGTTAGTTTTATTTAACTCAACTATTGTTTAAAACTTACTGTATTGCTGCTTAAAATGAACCCAAAGTATATTGGAAATTAACATTTATTAATAAGTTTAATCAATAATAATTAAACAATAAACATTTATTAAATTGCTTATTAATAAATGTTCACCTTTTGATTATTATTGTTGCCTCTAGTAATTGTGTGTCTGATTTTTAATTTCCAACCTATTTTGGGTTCATTTTAAGCCAGACATATAGTCATTTTTAAACAACAGTTGAGTTAAATAAAACTGCCCAGCATGTTGGCCAAACATGGTTGGGTTAAAACAACCTGTTCATTAGGTTAAAACCCTATCACTGGGTTTATTTTCAACTCAACTTGGGTTATTTTTAACCCAGCATTTTTAGAGTGCATGTTTGTGTGTCTGTATGTGTATACATGTACATATATAATAAAATAAAACATTATATAATAATATAAATGTATTTGCATTAGATATTAAGCGTGCATATATAATAAAATATAACATAATATAATATAAATGTGTTTGAATTAGATATTAAGTGTGCATATATAATAAAACATAATATAATATAAATTTTGCATTAGATATTAAGTGTGCATATATAATAAAATATAATATAAATATGTTTGCATTAGATATTAAGTGTGTATATATAATATATAACATAGTATAATAATATAAATGTATTTGCATTAGATATTAAGTGTGCATATATAATAAAATATAACAAAATGTAATAAAAGTGTTTGCATTAGATATTAAGTGTGATTTAAGTTTAAAAATGCCATCTCAAAAAGCTTTAGAAATATGAATGATTATAAAATGCATAATAAGTCTCATATTCAGTACACTTCTTTAAGCACTATAGAAAGGTTTATAACTATCAAAGTTTAATCAGAAAATATATATGGGGAAATACATCAAGATTAATATTTGTTTTAAACATCTACTTCTAAAACCAGTTGACGTTTAACATCTTACCTTTGTTCTAAAGCAGAACTGACCGATAACTTGATCAAACAGCAATTTTTAACTATGAAGAGAGGTTATTAATATTTTATGCTGGCAATAATTCAGAGGACATTGTATGTCACCCGGTTACATTTCATTTGTTCAACTGTTTCAAAAGATTATTTATATCAGAACTACTTTCATTGCGTTAAACTTCTGGCGCAATATTTACCGACAAAAAAACAGAACATTTTCACCAGCCATAAGACACTTTTTAGCAAATGAATTCATGTGTTTAGTTAGTTTGATACAGCTCGCTGGAGCTCTAAGGTACCAAGACACACACACACAGCTGACTATATGGCTCCAGAAAGATTAACAGCGCGTGCTTTAATAGATTTAACCGTGTTTACAAACTCTATCAGTGATCTAAAGTACAGTAGACATCACACAAACAAACAATAACAGCTGCGATTGATGTTTCAAACACAACAGCGAACATCTGCACTATCGTTTCGATCAGATGCGCGAATATAATCTGCGTGAAATCATGTGCACGAGAACTAGGAGACTCGAGCTTTACTCACCAGAGAAAGTTGTTGAATTGTTGATCCGCCATGATTATCGCTACAGGGAAAAGTGTGACGTTCGAGTGATGTCATCGTTTTTCATCACTGCTCGCGACGCGACAAGCCAGAGCGCTGTTTTTCGCGGACAGCGAACAGTCGCGTGATATGGCAAGCCCAACATACATTTAAAACCATGAAATCAAAACGGACAATTCTTGTTTTTTTTTTTTTATGTTATATATTGCAGTGTTTATTATAAATGATTCACCCGTGTACATCATTATTGTTTTAAATTCATGTGCCTCGTAATCATGAATCGAAATAACTTCCCCTCTGATGACGTGTTTACTGGCGTGAGGGCGGGGCAACCTGTCAATCACATGAGATCCACCAATGAGCTCAATCGAATCAATTTTTTCAATACTATTAAAGGGTTAGTTCACCCAAAAATGAAAATAATATAATTTATTACTCACGCTCATGGTGTTCCACACCCGTAAGACCTTCGTTCTTCTTCAGAACACAAATTAAGATATTTTAGTTAAAATCCAATGGCTCGCTGAAGCCTGCATAGCCAGCAATGACCAAGATCCATTAATGTACTAAAAACATATTTAAATCAGTTCATGTGAGTACAGTGGTTCAATATTAATATTATAAAGCCACGAGAATATTTTTGGTGCAACAAAAAAAACAAAATTATATACGACTTATATAGTGATGGCCGATTTCAAAACACTGCTTCATGAAGCTTCGGAGCGTTATGAATCTTTTGTGTCGAATCATGATTCAGATCGCGTGTCAAACCGCCAAACCGCTGAGATCACGTGACTTTGGCGCTCCGAACTGCTGATTCGACATGCTTCTTGTCACTTTGTAATATTAATATTGAACCACTGTACTCACATGAACTGATTTAAATATGTTTTTAGTACATTAATGGATCTTGAGAGAGGAAATGTCATTGCTGGCTATGCAGGCCTCACTGAGCCATCGGATTTCATCAAAAATATCTTAATTTGTGTTCCGAAGATGAACGAAGGTCTTACGGGTGTGGAACGGCATGAGGGTGAGTAATAAATGACAGAATTTTCATTTTTGAGTGAACTAACCCTTTAATATTAGAAAAGTCATAAAGTCTAAAGTCATTTTTGCTTATTTAACTGAATCATTGAATCTCAATCATTGATAAAGTGAGATTAAATGCATAAAAAATATTTGTTTATTTAACGCTTAATTATTGGAGGTTTGCATAGTATTCTGATTTTGCATTTCACTGTTTTTATTCATTTTGAGGATCACTGAATCTTTTTTTTTTTCGTGCAAGTAGTATTAGTAAACGTAATTAGTAAATTAGTATAATGATTAGTAAATGAATGCTCACATTTAGTCCAGAACTACAATAACCATCATGTTCACAAAAAAACGCCTTCAGATTTTTCTCAACATGACAGGAGAGCTGTCAGTCAATAAATGGGAAAACACTTGCGTTACTTATTTGAAAAAGTAACTCAGATATTTTCTTGTAAATGTTAAAAGTAATGCGTTTCTTTACTAGTTACTTGAAAAAGTAATCTGATTAACATAACTCAAGTTACTTGTAATGCGTTACCCCCAACACTGATGATAAACAGACATCCACTCTTGCATTGCGTGTGTAACAGAGGCCAGCTAGTGAGAGTTGTGCTGGTAAACCCTTTATCTCAAAAGGCGCGCTGACAACTGTTACAGAATGTGGCGTTTAGCATCCTTGTTAGTGCACTTGCCTCGCATGCTGACTCGGAGTAGGGTGGTTAGGATTGGAGGGTGAGTTTTGGAGGCGGAGCAATGATGAGGGGGTGTGTTTGTTTGGGTTTATTTTAAATATCAACAATGTTCAACAGCGTTTTTGAAATATCGCTTACCCCACCTTTAATAAAGCTTATATTTCAGGATGGTCCAGCCAAGAGCTCGTCTGAGAACACTGACCATTTTTATGGCAACGGCAGCCGCAGTGATGCAATGACTTTACTGATTGCTGATTGGCTCTTTTATGTTGAAGGCGGGACTTATTCCACCATATTGCGATTTGCACTTTGTTCAATTCATATTAATATGATTTGAATGACCATCTTTATATATCTAAAGTCTTGAGTTTGACGTAGACAGAAAGATACAGAACTCATTATTTTTAAAAGTAATGCATTAAATATTGTTATCTTTTTACTTTTTATGGAAAGTAATGTATTACACTGGGCTTGCTTTGTTTTTTAAAAGCAAAAAAATCGATGTAATGCAAATGTAATCTGAAAAGTAATCTGATTATGTAACTCGCGTTACTTGAGTAACACTGATTGTGGCAAACATATATTTGCACACATTAGATTTTGCTGAGAATATTAAAGACCAAGAAGACGAATACATATTTAACACTTTATTTTGCTCATAATGTAGCTCTATATTAGGCCTATTTTTGTATTTTTTCCCCTGTATTACACAATAGGTAAGGACATCTAAAACATTCAGCACCCATTTTAATTTCACAAGAGTAACAGATTCTACATTATGTTTTAGTTGTGTGTATTCATAAAGGTTACGTTTTTAAAATGTTTAGATGATTTGTACTATTATTCACTAGCTTTTTATGCATTTTTTCAAACAAAAAAAGATATTTTTCTGACATAACAGTGCCACCACTTGGCCACAGCAACACATTACTTCAAGATTTGTATGACTGTATAATGCATAACATCATAAAATGGCATCAAACGAAACATATTAATCTTGGTCCAGCACTATATCACACGTCGCCAGTCAAATGGCCACCAAAACTGTTCAGTTTTGACCTTATTGAATGTATGAGGATCTATACAAATTCCTTGTAATTACTTTAATGCAAGAGTTTTATTTTTTTGATCCAAGATGTAAGACAAAAGACTACAATCATCATCTTTAGCTTGTTGTTGTGGACAGAACAGATCATGTTAAACAGCTTATAACATCGTCACATTCCTCACCTGAATCAAGAAGTGCTGCTGAAATCCATCCATGAGATTATCTTCTCATATCCAACCATAGGCCCATCAGATGCTCTGTTTGATTCTTTCTCTTCCTCCCCATTCTCAGGCCAAAGCCAAATAATTTGGGACTTTTCTCCTATAGTGCAAATTCTGCTGACAAACGGGCCCAGTGTGCTCTGGCTCAGTTCTCTCTGTAAATCCCAGGGCATCTCAAATGCACTCGCTCTCATAGAGACAGAGGCGGGGAGAGCAGAGAGCAGGACTTCTGGCACAGATTTAAGGTATTCCCTCAAGCTTGCATCATCTGACAACAACAGCAGGCTATACGGACAAACAAAGACGCTCCAGGACAGGTGCTCATGCAGTGCTGGGCTGAACTTATATATGTTTGATCATTTATATCTGAGCCACAAGCAGGGATTTGTTTCATCCCATGTTCATTAGCAGCAATCATCTTTGTATTTTGTATCTATTTGCTATTTTTTGTGAAAATATATGTTGATGAGCGTGCACATACTGAGATACACAAACCACCTTAACAGTAGAGATGACCGCAGCTCTGAACATATTGATTCTGCTGGAATATTCTGCTCCATCAGTAAGTCGACTCTGCTGTAAAAGCCTTCAGGACAGCAGTCTCTCTCTCTCTCTCTCTCTCTCTCTCTCTCTCTCTCTCTCTCTCTCCAGACTCCTGGTCTCCCTGACAGGTGCATTCCTATAAACAATAAAGAAATATGGAAATATATATTTCTATGTTGGTCAGCTAGAGGAGTCCAGTCATGGATGAACATCTGTATGTATTATTTATTCTCAAACACTGTCACAAACTACTAGTAAATGCAGCAGAATGAATAATTTATCTGGGTGGCTAGCCATAAACAATGTAAAACTTTTTTGAATCAATCTATCTGTGTGTGTGTGTGTGTGTGTGTGTGTGTGTGTGTGTATTGTGTGAGTGTGTGTGTGTGTGTGTGTGTGTGTGTGTGGTGTGTGTGGTGTGTGTGTGTGTGTGTGTGTGTGAGTGTGGTGTGTGTGTGCGTGTGTAAAGTGTGTGTGTGAGGAGTGTGTGTGTGTGTGTGTGTGTGTGTGTGTGTGTGTGTGTGTATGTAAGAGTGTGTGTGTGTGTAGTGTTAAGAGTGTGTGTGTGTGTGTAGAGTGTGTGTGTGTGTGTTGTGTATGTGTGGTTGAGTGTGTTTGTTTGTGTGTGTGGTGTGTGTGTATTTGTGAGTGTGTGTAGAGTGTGTGAATGTGTGTGTGAGTGAGTGTGTAAGAGTGTGTATGTGTGAGTTTGTGTGGTGTGTGTGTGTGTGTGTGTGTGTGTATTTGTGTGAGTGTGTGTAAGAGTGTGTGAATGTGTGTGAGGTGTAAGAGTGTGTATGTGTGGTGTGTGAGTTAAGATATGTGTGTGTGCATATGTAAGAGTGTGTATAACTGTGTGTATGTGTGAGTTAAGAGAGTGTGTGTGTTGAGAGTTAAGAGTGGTGCATATGTAATGTTGTGTGTGTGTGTGTGGTGTGTGTGTGTGTGTGTGCGCATATGTTGTGTGTGTGTATGTGGAGTGAGTGTGTGTGTGTGTGGGTGTGTTGTGCATATGTAAGAGTGTGTGTGTGTGAGTTAAGAGTGTGTGTGTGTGTGTGTGTGTGTGTGTGTGTGTGTGTGTATTTGTGTGAGTGTGTGTAAGTGTAAGAGTGTGTAAGAGTGTGTGAATGTGTGTGTGTGTCGTGTGTATGTGTGAGTGAGTACATGAAAAAAAGTGTGTGTGTGTGTGTGTGTGTGTGTGTGTGTGGTCCTGGTAAACCCTTGGTAATATCCGAAATCTTTGTTCTTGTGGGGACATTTCTGGTCCTCATGAGGAAAACAGCTGATAAAGTGATGCTTTCTGAAAATGTAAACATACAGGAGCTTCTCAGTGATGGTTATGATGGTCAGGGGAGAGAATATACAGTTTGTACAGAATAAACATCATTGTGTCTATGGAAAGTTCTCATAAAACATGGAAACCCAGCGCATGTTTGTGTGTGTGTGTGTGTGTGTGTGTGGTGTGTGTGCGCGCGCGCGCGCGTGTGTGTGTTTGTGTGCGTGTGCGTGTGCGCGTGCAGAATGCGCGGGCCGTGTGCAGAGCGCGGTGGGCGGGGCAGCAGGACTCGGCCGCGAGCGTGTCGTGCGCAAACCGCGTGTGGCGCAGCGCAGAGAGGAGGAACCGAAAATAAACAGCAACGAGTCACGTCGCCGAGGTGAGTTCCCTTAAAGGACGAAAATACGACATTTAACTCGATGCATATGGTGTGGTGACATCGTCACGGTCTCGGAGAGTGTCTCCGCTGTCTCGAAAGGCCAGGGCTGTGTTTGTGAGGCGAATCGTTCAGGTTGAATGTGTCCAGAGAGGTTCAGAAGTGATATTTTCTGACGGCGCACTTTGGCCTACTGCGACAGGCTGCGAGCGGGAAAGTCACGCCATTCCACCGATCCGTCGCAGTTTTGCGATGGCGATATATGAAATTAGCGAATGCCGTTATCGACACATAGCTGAAGGATAGATATAATGTCGTCGCGGGACTGGATGGTCTCCCTAAGGGTGAGAGAGGGTCTGTGGGAACCAGCGTGATGGACCGGGTGAGTGGACAGGCCAGATATCAGCCCTGAAGAAGACTACTGCTGATCTTCATCAGGTTTTCATCTTGTTTTGAGTAGTGCGGTGAGATTCAGAGACGCTGTGACTCAGTGTGTTTTAATAATGTTTGCACAGCAGTTCTGTCCACAATAGGCGCGATCGAACATCTGAATTGTTTGTATTTTGGCATCGTTTGCGCGTTCCGAACATCGCTGCGATTTTAATCTTTGCACTAATGATACTCAAAAACGCAGGTTTTTGGTATGTTCGAGTAGTTTATGGATAACATTTGTTTTAATGTGATTTCTAACAGCTGACAGTTGTTGTGAAGCCCGATTCGTGAACGAATGAGTCGAATCTTTTCAAGGAATCGATTGAATCGGTTCTCGAATGAACAACTCGCTGAAACCGTTAACGTTTTCTTTAAAAAGTAACGATTACATTAACGATTTTTTTATTTTAATGGATAAATAGCAGTAATATTATAAAAACATAACACAAACGAGTTGTTTTTTTTATATATAATATTATTAAATACTGCAAAAACTTTCTGTTTGAGTTTTGAGCATTGTTGTTTAAAGTAAATGCAAATTATATTTGGTTTACAGCCGTTAAGTAAAATTTACTAATTTGATCTAATTAATGTAGTTTGATCCACTGAACTTTTTTGTTACCATTTTAGCTTTATATTTCTACTTATTTTAGGTTTCGAACACAATGATGTCAAGGAACTCTTTATACACACCATATAGCAGTTTATTTCCATTAATTTGAGTGTTTTTAATCTCTTTGTCTCTCAGTCGTAGGGAGCAGTCAGAGGCTATGAGCAGCAACGAGTGTTTTGGTTGCGGCCGCACTGGCCACTGGATCAAGAACTGTCCAAATGCTGGACGTGGACGTGGCAAGGGCCGTGGCAGGGGGAAAGGTGAGAGCCGGTCCATATTATGAGTCGATCCTAAAGCTGGTTTGGTGAATAAAGTGTTTCTCCTGCTCCCGCTAGATCTTTTCTGCTATCGCTGCGGAGAACCGGGCCACGTTGCGCGGGACTGTGAGAGGACTGAGGATGGTAAGGATGCGAAATGTGCTCTGATTGTTACATGTTTTGAATGTGGAGATTTCACATTTCAAGACATTCATTTAGCTTTTTATAGTGTTAAGTCAGGTTTATTAAAGTTAACTAAAACTAAAGCCATAAAAAATTATTTGTTACTTGAAATAAAATGCAAAAAATCTTCAGCATTTTTCCATGGCACAATTTTTTTTGGTTTTATTTCGTTTTACACGATGTAATACTAAAATAAAATATTAAAAAAACAAAATCTAACAAAAACATAAAAAATTACTAAAAATGTAGAAAATAACTTAAATTAAAACTAAAATATACTAATAAAAACAGGTTTTTTTTTTTTTGAAAACCATAAAAAAAACATTTGCTACTTGAAATAAAAAGTTAACTGAAATAAAGTACAAACAAAAAATATTTAATCTTTTTCCTATGGCAACATTTTTTATGTTTTTATTTAGTTTTTTAAAATTTCTAAAACTAAAAAAACAAAAACAAAAAAACATACAAAAAAGAATACTAAAAATGTAACTAAAATTAAAAGGAAAACATAAAAATAAGTTTATTTTGAAAACCATCAAAACCATTTTTGTTACTTGTAATAAATAAAAGTTAACAGAAATAAAATACAGTTAAACATTATTTAATCTTTTTCCCATGGCAACTTTTGTTTTTCATAGTAAATTACTTAAACTAAAATAAAAATGAATAAAAATTATGCAGACATTTTAAAAAACAATAAAAATGAAAAGGAAAAAAAAAACAATATAATTACTAAAAATGAAACTAAAACTAAAATTGAATGGAAAATGTAAAAATAAAAACTGAAATTACTTTGAAAACCATAACCATTTTCGTTACTTGAAATAAATAATTAACTGAAATAAAATGCAAATAAACATTATTTAACCTTTTTCCCATGGCAACATTTTTTTAATTTAGTTTTACATGATATACTACTAAAATTTCTAAAATTTAACAAAATATATATTTTAAAAAGTTACAAAAACATACAAGAAATTACTAAAATCGAACTAAAATTAAAAGGAAAATATAAAAATAAAATAAGTTTATTTGAAAACCATAACCATTTTGTTACTTGAAATAAAAAAAACTGAAATAAAATACAAATAAACATTATTTAATTTTTTCCATTAGATTTACTTAATGTACTACAAAAATTACTAAACAAACTGAAATAAAAAAGAATAAAAATTATGTAGACACTAAAAAACAAATAAAAAAAAGTAAGAAAAATACAATATAATTACTAAAAATGTAACAAAAATTGAATGGAAAATGTAAAAATAAAAATGAAATTATTTTGAAAACCATAACATTTGTTACTTTAAATAAAAGTTAACTGAAATAAAATACAAATAAACATTTAACCTTTTTCCCATGGCAACTTTTTTTTTTTAGTTTACATGATGTACTACTAAAATTCTAAAACTAAAAAAAAACATACAAGAAATTACTAAAAATCTAACTAAATTAAAAGGAAAATGTAAAAATAAAAAGCCATTTTTGTTACTTAAAATGAAAAGAAAAAAACTGAAATAAAATACAAATAAACATTAATTTTTTCCATTAGTTTTACTTAATGTTTAAACAAAACTGAAATAAAAAATTATGTAGACATTAAAAAAAGAAATAAAAAAGAAATAAAATGTACAATATAATTACTAAAAAGTTCAATTAAAATGAAGACAACTAAATTTGTTAATATTTATACAAATGATTAATAACTATAGTAGTCAATTTTAAAGTATTCTTAAGTTTGAATTCTGACAAGAGTAAAATTCAATAAAAAAAAAATTTGTTTATATTGGTAACACTTTATTTTTGTGCGTTGTATATGTTACATGTACTTACTGTAGTAATAACAGTAAATTTTGCATAATTACATGTTGTTAATTAATATTTCTCAGTACTTAAATGTATAGTTACACTAACAAGGATACCTTAAAATAAAGTGTAACCTTAATCTGTACAATATTCATATCCATTCAGTGTACAGTTAGTTGACAAGGGTATCGCTCTCGTGTTTTGCAGCGTGCTACAACTGTGGCCGAGGCGGTCACATCTCCAGGGACTGCAAGGAGCCCAAGAAGGAGCGGGAGCAGGTCTGCTACAACTGCGGTAAAGCCGGTCACATGGCCCGCGACTGCGACCACGCCAACGAGCAGAAGTGCTACTCCTGCGGCGGCTTCGGACACATCCAGAAGGGCTGCGAGAAAGTCAAGTGCTACAGGTGAGGAATGACGGTATGAGAACGCTGAAGGCTTCAGATGTGAACGGGCCTGATCTGTGGCTTTCGCTCCTCGCAGGTGCGGCGAGATCGGACACGTCGCCGTCCAGTGCAGCAAGGCCAGCGAAGTCAACTGCTACAACTGCGGAAAATCCGGCCACGTGGCGAAAGAATGCACCATCGAGGCCACCGCTTAATCCCGTCTCCTCGCTCGCCCCTCCTTTTTCTGATTGATGGTTGTATTATTTTCTCTGAATCCTCTTCACTGGCCAACGGTTGGCAGATAGAGGCTATTCCCAGGCCAGTGAGCTCTTGACATGTAAAAGGAGGAAAGGGGTGGAAAAAAAACTTTCCACTTTCTGCATTTAATACAAAAAATGTTTATGTTTAGTTTGGTAGAGGTGTAATGTATAATGCTTTGTTAAAGAACCCCCTTTCCATGCCACTGGTGAACAGGGATGTTGAGTGAAGAACGTTAGTCGGCTAGGCCTCGAGAGGCTCGTGGAACGCGGCCTCGGAGAGATCGGAAAAAAAACAAAACAAACGACGGTAAAAAATAACCACACAGATCAGGGAAGCGCCGAACGCTTCTGAATGATTTGCAATTTTTTGTTTTCTCAATGAGACTGAGGTAGCCTACGAGTGATTGAGCAGCACAGGACACACACGGTCGGCTCTGTCCAGGCCGGACCAGCAGTACGCAGCTATGTGGAGAAAAAAAACGTAACGTTTAATATAAAGCAGACAACTTTATAGCATATTCAGAAAGTGATAACCTTTGTAAAACATGTTTGGCTGTTTGGTCGTTCAGGAAAACATAGTTCATGATCCCGAGCGATGCGGATGGAGTTTAGGTCGTTCTACCCAAGGTGAAAACTTCAGTAAAATAACAATGAAAGAAGAAGAAAAAGAAGAAGAAAAAAAAAAGGGGTCATAAAACAGATTCGGAGTTAGAAGAAAGGTGAATGTTTTCACAGAAATCAAAATGTTATTTTTGTACAATATCACTTAGACTACTCTAAAAATAATAATAATAAAAAAACTATCATTTGCTTGTACTCAGTTTTTAAGTCGGAAGGTAAATGCAACTGAAGTTCTAGGACATAGAAATGTAATTTTAAACTATCAATAAATCTGGAGGAGGAAGGGGTGTACAGACTGAAGCTTCTTTTCTGAGTTGTGTCTTTACTCTCCAGCACATGCACACATTTATCATTATTGTTTTGCTTTATAGATTTTAGTTTTAGTTGAGATGTTTTTTCCATCTGCTATGCATTTTATCATATGTTTTCAATATATAATCAATATATACAATCAGCTCTCATGGCATGATTTTTGTTTCTCTTGAAAATAATTTTTTAATATTTTAAATGTAAAATAATAATAAAAGATTAAGAAAAATATATATAAAATAGATTTGAAGAGAAAGGTGAATGTTTTCACATAAATAAAAATGTTTTTGTATATCACAAACTATAAAAATAATGAAATGTATGATATGAACAAAACTTTAATATTATAAAAAGTGTGTGTGTGTGTGTATATATATATAAATTTAAAATAAGTTTCGTCTGCTCACCAAAGCTGCATTTATTTAATTGAAATTCCGGTAAAAACAGTAATATTGTGAAATTTTATTTTCTATTTGAAAATATTTTACAATGTAATTTATTCCTGTGATCAAAGCTGAATTTTCAGCATCATTACTCCAGTCTTCAGTGTCACATGATCCTTCAGAAATCATTCTGAAATGATGATTTGATGCTCAAGAAACATCAACATCAAGAAAAATCATTAACACTGAAATATTAAATAGTGTTACAAGGTTGTTTTAAATATTTTTTGAATAAATGTTGGGAAAAAATTACACTTTTAAACATAAAAACTGCCAGCAGGTGGCGGCAGATGACCGTTTTAATGAGTGAGTCGAGTCATTCACTCAAACGATTTGTTCAAACGGCTGATTTACTCTAAACAGAAGGGAACATCCCTATGCCTCACTCCCTTTGAAGGGCAGATCCCTTGAAGAGGGACTTTGGAGGAAGCAGGGCACTTGTGTGCCGTCATGTAGCCATTTTGAACGCACTTGGTGAAGGGAGCCAACACGGTCCATCAGCTGATTAGCTGTTCTTACAGAAATTTCTTATTATTGCTGTTAACATAGCTGATTCAAATACATTATGATGCAAGTACATTAAATATAGGCCTATACATGTGTGTGTGTGTGTGTGTTCTCAACTTTAAAACTTGCTGTCTCATCTTTGGACAGTGCATTAACACATTTCTTACCTATAAAACTTATTTAAACATAACATGACAAAAATGTGTGAAATACATTCATAAATCACATAAAAGTGTGCACAAAGGTGGGTGTGGGTAACGGTCATCATGTTTATGTTTGTTTTCTTGTACACTGTGTGCAGAATTATTAGGCAAGTTTTTTCCAAGCACATTTTACCAATTCCAATCCACATCAATCTTAATAACTACTATTAATATTGTTTTTAATCATTTATAAGTGATACATAATTGTTCATGAAGGCTGGAAATGAAAAATGCCTTATATTCAGGTGTGCAGAATTAAGCAGGTTTTCTTTTACAGGCAAAATGAGCCAAAAAGATTTAACTCAGACTGAAAGTCAAAATTATTAAATACTCATGAGAAGACGCAATAATAATGCAATTCTTGAAATTGCAAAGTTAAAGCATGACCAAGGGACAGCAAAGCTCATTGGGTCAGCGGGGTCATACAAAACAGGTGGAAAAGAAAAGACACATGTTAACTGCAAAAGAATTAAGAATTAAGGTGAATAATTAAGTGTGAAACCATCAGAAACCCTTTAGTCTCCAGCGCCACCATTTTCCAGAACTGCAACCTACCTGGAGTCTCCAGAAGTGTGAGGTGTCAGGATCTCAGAGACTTGGGTTAGGTGAAGAATCCTAAAAAATGACCCGCACTTAATAAGAATCACAAGCTGAAGACTTTTAGGGTTTTTATTTAAGGTTTTTATAGGCTTTATAGACAGACAGCTTGAGAGTGACTTGAGGACCAGCACCACATCCTCTTGTACCACTGTTTGAGAATTTATCTTCCAGAATCTGGCAGTAAGTTTTGGAAGATCATTTTTAGTCATCTCTGCAAGACGGACATTTTAGGATAAGAGATGGACTAAAAATGATCTAACAAAACTTACTGCCAGATTTTGGAAGATGAATTCTTCAAACAGTGGTACAAGAGGATGTGGTGCTGGTCCTTCAAGAGTCACTCTCAATCTGTCTGTCTATAAAGCAGACACCATGAGAATCTTATTTGTGTATTTTTAAAGTGCCTGATTGTGAGTCAATAAGAGGGAATTATGATGTTTATCAAAGACGTGCTTTAGCAATGTCATTTTGATCAGCGCAGTCTTATTGTAACTGCGTCATTAGTTTACTGTGTTAAGCGATGTATAT
Source organism: Culter alburnus (assembly GCA_028476615.1). Lineage (NCBI taxonomy): Eukaryota > Metazoa > Chordata > Actinopteri > Cypriniformes > Xenocyprididae > Culter > Culter alburnus. The sequence goes on from JAOTNS010002633.1 coordinate 146,104, forward strand.
TGATAAGAAATGAGACTTATTTCAGCAATGTTATACAGTGCTCTAATCTATTGTATTTCTACATTTGTAGGAAACAACACAAACATCCACACAAACTGCTCAAATAACATCACAAGTTTGTATTTCTATCAACAGGATTACAATCTGTTCTTTGTAAATCTGCCTCTTTTTCATGGAAGAGCATGGCTGGAAGGTGTAACGCTCTCACCTCTATTATAGTTCCTTTTCAGTCATCAGGACAGAGTAACATAATGATAAACAAAAGCAAAACTCTCACTTTTATTCTCACATTTGTATTTATCTGACAACAGGAACTGATGGCTGAGGATGACAGGAAAAACATTAAGATATCTGTTCCTCAGATAATGATAATGATACAACAAACGGAGTAGTGTGTTAAGAGAGAAAAAAATCAAATTTCAGAAATAACCTGTCAAGTAACTGTCAAGTAGGATGTTTGATTTACTTTTAAGTTATTAGTTATATAATATTTTAGAGCATTTTGTTTTTATTATTTTAATTTGCAGAAATACAATAAAAGACATTTTAGCCTTTGCCACATCATCCATAAAGTTTTGAAAGAATATTTGTTTTGATTAGAGCACAGTTCAGGTAACTTTTTTCCCCAGCACTTTTCAACACAAACACTTTACTACACCAATCATTTGTCCTGACATCAGTGACTTTAAACATCTCATAAGGAGGAATCAGCACCTCTTTCTCACCAGGATACCTAGAATATTTTGACACCTCAGCACCTTTATAATAATTAATTTCAAAACAAGTTCCAGTTCCAGAACGTTTTCCAGGAATTCTTGCAAATCCCTGTGCTACAACTTTATTAAGAGAAAAGGATGTAAATGAGCCAAAACGAAATGTCATGTCCCTTTCCCCCTTAAATTTAGATCGTGTACCACGATACATAGTTGAATAACTCATATTTTGTGTTTTCTTCAGAAATCTGTAGTGCTTTTGTTAACAGAAAGTGAAGTGAAAACCATGTGAATGTCTTGTCTTTGTATTTTTTTTTACCAGTACGAACTGCTGCATTGAAGTTTCCATATACTGTATCCAAAGTGTACACATACATAGCAATTAAATGATTCCTTTTCAAGTTATCTGCTGCTGCTTTGAATTGATTTTTTCCAGCTTCCCAAGCATTTCTAAAGTCTCCAGACTTTTCTAATTCTTTCCTTAGATATTCTGTGTCCACCAGTTTCTCCATTTTGTGTGTACAACCAACATACTGGTCATCAAAAGAGTTCAGTGCCATATTCAATGCTATCTCTTCAGCAGCAGCAGCTCTGTGATCCTGCAGCCACACGAACCATAATGATCACATGATCAGTATTAATGTCTGTAATATTCATACCAGAACACAAGCTTACCTGTCCTAGAGCAGCTAAAATGAGAAGAGCTTCAATGATCAGCAGCATCTTGATTTAGTAGATCTAGTGAAGAACAGCTGCTGAAAGACAACCAGAAACACAACAGCATCTCACAAACACTAAATATGTGCAAAACCTGCAAACATGTTCACCACAAATTCTTACAAAATACACTTAGTTTTAATTATATGTAACTGATATTTTCTGTCAGATAGCAGAACTGTCTGAAATAATCACCTGTGATGTTCGCTGATGGAAGTGTTATATTGACCTTACCTGAGAATATTCTTGTCTGTCTTTTGTTATTTTTTTTAAGAGCTCAGGTGTAATGATGAGAGGAGAGAAGAGAGTAATTCACTCACAGCCAACAGCGATCTTCAAACCAAGAGATGGGAAAGCTTGCCTTTTTATATTGGATATGATGTGCGCACGTGTGTGTGTGTGTGTGTGTGTGTGTGTGTGTGTGTTCTGGGGCGTCATGTATGATAAGAAATTATGCTTAATGAGGCAGTACAATCTCTTATTCTGTAGGCAGGTAACTATAGTAAGGAAGTGAATAAAATAAAAAGAATAGAAATTAAAAGTTGGATCAAATTTACAAGTAGGATAAATATCGCTTGTAGTTATTGAACCCCTTTGATTACAGGCATGATCTTGAGCTCTTCTGAAATGCAACATGTCACTCCTCAAGCCTAAAATACAGACAATGAAGAAGTCTGGACAATTTTATTTTGTAGCACTAGAAGAACATCTTGTGTGGACTGGACTGATGACAAAATGCAATTTCAAATGTCATGCATGATGCCATTGTTTTTTAGACTACTATAAAACACAATATATTATAGCAATATTAACAATAACAATTTTTGCATCCACATTAAGTCATCTAGTTGGAGTCACACATCCCAAACCTCATTCAGTAATCCGGATTAAGTATTATATCCACATCTTTCTCTACCCTTATGCTTTTGATTGATCTAAAATAATAATGTAGAAAGCTTCCGATCTTCACATTCAAGAGAGATTATATATTATATTATAAATTTGTTTCTTGAATGTCACTACACAGGTTGCTTCCCTTTCCAAGCATTTCACCTTTTCTCTTCACAGCCTTGAATTTAAACATTTGATGATGCAAATGATCCAGAACGAACCTGTGTGTCCAGAATATCCTTATCAAATTATATTGCTAATGTAATTGGACTTGCAGCCATTTAGTTTCTTATCAATCTGTGGTTTGATCATATAAAAAGGTATGTGAATACCATGTTAATGTTATAACTTTGTATTGTTCTTTATCACTGCAAACAGTAGTAGTCAAATTATTATATACTTTTACAATACTGTTACAGTTGCTCCCAGGAAGACGAAGACGAATATAGAAATCCAACAAGGTTTATTTACAAGACTTAAAGGTAATCCAAAAACGTAACAGTGTGCTACAACACAAGTTGACACAAGCAATACCAGACAACAAAAGAGTGAAAAAGCAGGAACTTAAATACAAGACAAATGAGGGAACTAATAATGAACACCTGTGATGACTAAATGAATTACCATGACAACTAAAAGGTGGCGGGAAAAAAGGAACAAAGGAAGACATAACAGATACAGTATATCTGAGGCTTAATGTGTGCCACTGCACTGCCAGTTCACTTCTTTTTCCTACAGGTGTCAGATAAGAGAAGAGGACACAAATGAACCTAATCTTATACAAACTTTTGCACTTCTGATATCTAAGTTAAAGGATGTAGCATCTGGACCAATCAGCCACACAATTATTAATTGTATTTAATGAATTACCCATAAACTCACTCTCACTATCAAAGTTCTCTGAACCCATCCCCTAAAACTGCAACCAGCATCCCAAATGTGGCCCACACAGGCCAACCTAGGTGTCCTGTTACAGATATATGGTACTTTATGATCAGAAAGAATGCTGTGGAGACTCATTCTTCCTGAGAAGGACAAATAAACTCTCTTAATCCTATATATTCTCTATATAACCACTTGGGAAATGTATAAACACGTATCCAATTTTCCCATCTCATGACTTTCCTTTTATAGGCTTTATTCTATGTATTAATTCTCTCTTTTGAACTATTTTGGTATTAATGTTCCATAGTTGCAAATGTATAGTTGACTGAGATCACATTGGCAGCATGTTTGGTATCTACGGACTCCAACTTTCATTTCCTATTTGGTAACTTATGTTACATGTTACTAACTCTGTGACATGTTAGTATTATAAGAATCTAGAAGGTTATTCTCTCATTCATCCAATCCAGTGTCTTATGCTAATATCTTGCTACAGAACAAAGACTCGTAAAACTTCCCTCTGAAAGGGAAACTCCTTATTGGCTCAGACACCTCAAGAGGGTGTGACATCTTCACCCCTTATATTCACTGATCACAAGATCAAACCCCCTCTCTTCCTGCTCTTCCTCCTCTTCTTCTCTTTTACTGACAAATGCTGATGTTAAGATGATGCTGTAAGAAGCTAGAAGCTTCTAAGGAACCCCAAGCTTGTGCCAGGCCTCGGCCTAGACCTTCCATTCACCAAAGATCCTCTGAATCCAACTGGTTCTCTTTCATCAAGACAACATCAGCAAAGATTCAACGGGAGCCTCCACAAATTGCATCAGGACAGTTTTAATTCAACTTGGAGAGACATGCAAGTATCAAAATTAGTCTCATTATCGGATACATTGAGTATCCTTACCCCTTTTAAAGAAGGGCCTGTTAAAACTAAACTGATGGTTTGCTCAAGGCTGTTGATCTGCTGAATGTCCAACAATGCTGTAACTTCTTGCTTCCTGTACTCTGCTTTAGCTCTCTCTCTCTTGGTAAACTGTATGCATGTATGTGTGTGAATGTTAGAGTAGTTTAAGTGTTTAGTCTAGTTAATAAAGTCTTGTTCATGTCACATGTAAAGTTGTCTGTGTTTTGTGCTCATATAATGGAGTCCCTATTCATGTCGATCCTGACTACAGGCTTTTAGTAGTACTTTACAATAAGATTGTTATTTCCCATAACCTGGAAATGAACATTTCTTAGAATTAATAAACAATTAACACTGTGTGTTCATTGGACAACAGGTTAATTGATGGTAATATTAATTTTATTACATTAAGTTAATTTTATTAACTGATCCAAATATTAAAGGTCCCGTTCTTCGTGATCCCATGTTTCAAACTTTAGTTAGTGTGTAATGTTGTTGTTAGAGTATAAATAAAATCTGTAAAATTTTAAAGCTCAAAGTTCAATGCCAAGCGAGATATTTTATTTAACAGAAGTCGCCTACATCGAACGGCCAGTTTGGACTACATCCCTCTACTTCCTTCTTTAATGACGTCACTAAAACAGTTTTTTGACTAACCTCCGCCCACAGGAATACACAAGAGTTGCGTTTGTAGAGTGTGTTTGTCGCCATGTCGTCGAAACGCTGTTATTTTCGTCCCGCAGTCCAATCACCGGGTCTGATTCCGGCTCAAATTGATAGGGTAAAATTAAAGACATGTTTACAATAACACTGAGTGCGTGCATCTCCACGTTATGGTAAGAGGCGTGACCTTTCCGGGCACGGTGCGCTCAGAGCTGTCGAATCACAACACAGGAACCGCTGGCACAATCAGAACTCGTTACGTATTTCTGAAGGAGGGACTTCATAGAACAAGGAAGTCATCAGCCCGTTTTTATGACAGTGGAAACAGCGGTATACAGATAAGTAAATTATGTGAAAAATACTGTGTTTTTTTGCACGCGAAACATGAACACGTTATATTGCACACTATAAACACAATCAAAGCTTCAAAAAAACACGAAAAACGGGACCTTTAATAATTAATTATAACTAGTTATGATTAATTATTCATATTTATTTTGAGCTAATTTGCTACAAGGATTAGTTCACTTTCAACTGAAAATTAGCCCAAGCTTTACTCACCCTCAAGCCATCCTAGGTGTGTATGACTTTATTCTTTCTGATGAACACAACTGGAGATGTATTAATAAATATCCTGACACATCCAAGCTTTATTATCGCAGTATGCCTTACCAAATGAGTATGAGCTGAAGAAAGAGCTTCCATCCACATCCATCATAAACATATTCCACAAGGCTCCGGAGGGTTAATAAACACCCGACTTGGCTTGAGGGTGAGTAAAGCTTGGACTAATTTTCATTTGAAAGTGAACTAATCCTTTAAGGGTCAAACGTGTGGAAAAAAAAACATTCTACATTCATTTATAGGTGTATATGTGGGAATTTAACATTCAATCTAGATTACTGAATGAAGTTTATAAGAGGACTGGGCTGTGTGACTTTTTTGGTCTGCTGTGCATGCAAAAACTTATAGTTAATATATTGTCAGTTCATTATCCTGTATATTGTTCTTAAGTGGACTCCTGATGGTTATTTTTGATCAATTTAATAAAGTATTGTTTTAAAAAAAATAATAATAATCAAAGATGGCATCATTACTTTGATCTCTGAAATCGTACTTGGTTTTAAGTCCAGTCTTTTAAACAGTGTTGTTTGGCTCTCCAAGAATCACAACTGGAGAATTGCAAAGATTAGTTGGGTTTTGGGGTCAGAAAGCCTAAAATAATATCAAGCAGCACCTACATCACCAAAGGTTGTTGGGGAAGGTTTCAAGAAAAATCCTCACTCATCCAATAACAAACTCCAGCATATTCAGTTGTCAGACACGACTCGAACTTCAAAAGGGACTGGCTTCTATGCTCAGATGAAACTAACAGAGGACTCAAATGCAAAGAATTTATGAACAAAGTGAACAACAAAAAATATAAAGTATGTACGGGAGCTCCAGAGCTGTCCGTAGTGCTCAGCGGATAGCACAGGCTGTGGAGATCCCAAGATACAGTGCCCACATAGGATAGAGCTGCGAGCATCACTTGTCTAAGCATCCTGGGCACAACGGTGGAAAGAGGTAAGGCATAGATCACAAACATAACAAAGCCAAAAAAACACAAGACGAGCATGAAATTATCTCCTGACAAGGGTCAGACACAGCAGAGATTATAAGGGGAAATGGTAACAAGCGACAGGTGAGGGAAATCAGTCATCCAAATCTGTCATCCAAAGGTGATCTCTGAGACAAAACTGCCGTCACTCCCACCTCTGATGCATCCACCTCCACAACGAACTGACAAGGATAGGAGCCGAAACAAAGTGACTCTTTAAATTTGTAAATGCAGTCTGATCCTGCAACGACCAACAGAAACGTTTTCGAGTGGAGGTGAGATCAGTCAGAGGAAGGGTCACCTGGCTAAAATCCTGAATGAATCACCTCTTGCTGGACTGCACTATGAGAATCTGGGGTGCGCCAATCAGCCACAGCTTTTACCTTGGCGGGATCCATTCAGATACCCTTGGGTGAAAGAATAAATCCCAGGAACGGGTCCGACCATGTGTGAAACTTGCACTTCTCCACCTCCACGAATAAGCGATTCTCAAGCAGCAGCTGGAGCACTCGCCTGATGCGCTGGACATATTCACGCTCATTCTTAGGGAGAAGATCAGGATGTTGTCGAGGTAAACAAAAACAAACCAGTCGACCATGTATCTGAGCACATCATTGACGAGTGCCTGGAAGACCACCGGGGAGTTAGAAAGCCCAAATGGCATGTCCAAATATTCAAAGTGCCCTGTAGGGATGTTAAAGGCGGTCTTCCAGTCCTTCTCCTGTCCCTCGTCAGCCCCTTGTTAACCGGTGTATTTAAACCTCTGTGCTTCAGTTGTTGTTTGTCGGTCAATACTCCTGTATGTGTTTCTGTCATTGCTGTCCTGCCTTCTGTGGGTTAAATGTTTGTGCATTTGGATTCTCTGCCTCGTCCCTGCTCACACATTACATTTATATTTAAAGGGTTAGTTCACTCAAAAATGAAAATTCTGTCATTAATTACTCACCCTCATGTCGTTCTGTAAGAGCTTCATTCATCTTCAGAACACAAACGAAGATATTTTGGATAAAATCTGATGGCTCAGTGAGGCCTGCATCGCCAGCAAGATAATTAACACTTTCAGATGTCCAGAAAGCTACTAAAGATGTATTTAAAACAGTCATGTGACTACAGTGGTTCAACCTTAATGTTATGAAGCGACGAGAATACTTTTTGTGCACCAAAAAACTAAATAACGACTTTATTCAACAATATCTAGATGGGTGATTTCATGCTCCGAACCACTGATTTGAAACAAAAGATTTGTAAAACTACGAAGCTTCATGAAGCAGTGTTTTGAAATCGCCCATCTCTAGATATTGTTGAATAAAGTCGTATACAAAAAGTATTCTCGTCGCTTCATAACATTAGTCTCGGAGGAACACAGCTCCTTGAAATCACAAGGTAGTGTACCTTGCATAGGTAGGGAACACGGTTCCCTGAGCTATTCATCAGATTTGAACATGCATATTAAGAGGCTGAAGTTAGACCCCCATCAAACTAAGTACAAAGTACTTTTGAATATGTCAAGTAGTATTCAAACAAGGGTTGGGTCTATAGTGTGGTGGCTCATAGTTTTCTGTGCTTGCAATATGTCATCAGATCCTGGGCGAATGTAGCGGTGGAAAGCAGATGATGTCCATCGTCCCATTCTTTTGAGCATAGGAGCAGGGACTGTAGAAGCTGCTGTTGTGGCTGCTCCTATGCTGTGTAGAGGCTGGGGGCGAGACCACAATGTTGGCAGAGGAGGTGATGTGTGAACCAACATCTTGTCATGATGTTCCCGTCCTCAGTGGCAAACAGTGGCTCATTGGAATGCGAATGAGAGCGATAATTCAGATACTGGATAATGAAAGAGAGGACAAAATTCAGAATTGGTAGGAGATATGGGTACCAACACACCTTTTCTTTTTCTGTCTGACTTTGAATGTTTAAGGTGAATTTAAAAATGGTTTGATTTCAGTGAGATATCGGCCAGTGAGAGGTCTTGGGAACGGTTAAATTCCTCATATCTTAAAGGTTGAAAGAAATACGGCTTCCAGGAGTGTGTTAGTACATGAGCTAAAGAAACCTGTGCGCAGCTGATTTTTGAGAAGGCTCTGCATCTCGGGAACCAAGCATCTTAGATGAAGTTTCTGATGTTAGAGCTTTAATGGATGAAGGCAATTTTTAGGACTCAAAACAATGGACGATGAAGCCACATACAGTAGAGATGTCAACTGGAGCACTTGAAACTGCATGTGCAATACAGATTGAAGAATAGTAAGACCAGGCAGAATCATTGGTTTTTATTGTGGATTTAGCCAGTCCTAATCTCAAGTTTTGGTTAGCTGAGGAGGTCAGGTGCTCTAGAGCGTCATTTAGTCGAGGATAGCTAGACTGAAGGGAGGGCAGTGGAGGCTTGATGGAGAAGCATCTGGCCATAACCGTCTGAATTTGAATTGAGATAATGAATCAGCAATTTTTATTGTCTAACTCTGGTATGTGTGCTGCTTGCATAGTGAAATTACCCAGTACACAAGACCAGGTAAGACGTCTGATGAGTTTATTAACTCAAACTCTCCCGCCATCTAGAAAATGAATCACGAATATCCGCTGGGTCACATGACCATCCTTGAAGTGACCATTGCATGTACCCTTCATGAAGGGATTCAGTCGTTCACTTTTGTTTGGAACATCCCTACAACTGGGAAAAATGCAGTTTGGAATTTGAGGCAAGAATGAGGCAGTTTATGAATGAGTCATTGAATCTTTGACTCAACCAATTCATTGAAAACGCTGAATTATTCAGTAATGAAAACAGTGTTTCTGTGATCTTTGGAACTATTTTCACTGCTGAAATAGAGCAAAAACAGTCAATACACACACACACACATTACAAGTTTTAATGGTAAGACTTTAGTTTATGGTCCAATTCTCACTATTAACTAGTTTATTAGCATGCATATTACTTGGATATTGGCTGTTTATTAGTATTTATAAAGCACATATTAATGCCTTATTCTGCATGACCTTATTCTACATCCCTTAATCTACCCAATACCTAAACTTAACAACTGACTTACTAACTATTAATAAGCATGATTAGGAGTTTATTGAGACAAAAGTCATAGATAATAGTGAGAATTGCATCCTAAACTAGTGTGACCTTTTTAAGAATAAAATAATTGAGATACTTTAAAAAATAAAATATAAATGTTACTTTTCATGGCAAAAATCAGCAAACTATTCTTTGGTGTGCAGTCAAAACTGACCTATATAAGAGTATAATAACAGTATATTGATTGTTGAAATGACATCTGAACAGACGTTCAGCAACATGAAAAGGCCAAAGAGCCGCTGATAGTCGAGTGAAAGCCTCGTTCAGTTCTGAAAGCTGAGGAGAGTTAGTTTACAGCTCAGGACAGCAGCTGTCTGATGAACCGTAACTCCAGGAATGAGTTTCACTGTAAACGGCACATTTTACTAAAGTCACGCGTCCTTGTAAACACAAACCCTGTTGGATGATATAGCAAAAAGCAACAGAATGAAACACAAGTAGATGCTTGCTAAAAGCATTGCTGTTGATGTCACGTGACTAATACCATTTATAGAAACTTTATTTTTAGGTCTCTTGAAGCCAGATGAGCCTCTGAAGTAATGTGAGGGGTGTGAAGAGCTGCTGAATCACCTCAGATCAATGAGAACAGAGTAACTGGAGACCTGTAGATCAGCTAATACACATTAAACCAGTGTGTGGAAGGGTTCAATATGAAGACTTCATGGCTGTGAAGATTCAAGTCACAAACCATCACAGGCGTCCAAACCAGCTCGAGTTGAACCTTGGAGTTGATCTTCTTGTAATTGCAATCATTTGAACAATGAACATACAAGGGCAATAACATATTAATTATGTCAAATCAAATGTTATGATAAACAAATATAAAAAGAAGAGAAAGCAGCAAGAAATTCACAATAAGTACAAAAGTTACAAATTATTCAAAGAATAGATTTGAGGCTTTAAAATAATTAAGTTTTTTTTCTGCTTTATTTATTTTAATGTATACAAATAGTGACCTATTTCTATTTTAAAATTAGCAAAATTAGTTTTTTTCCCCTCTTCATTTACATTTTTGGATTTTTTTTTCCATATATAATGAGTAAATTCACAATATACCAAATTTTCAATGTTTTGACCTCATTACAAATGATGCAAAATGCTAGATTCACCAGAAACAGGATGAAGGCTTTGCTTTCATTTTTATTTAAAATTATAATATTAATGACTTAATGAAATATGCATGACATAAAGAAAAAATCATGGTTTTGTAAATCATAATGACTATTTTTTTAGATGAAAAGTCAAAATTGTCACAAAAAGTCATAATTATGACATTTAATTCCATAATTATGATTTAGTATGTCATAATCTTGACTTTTTATGTCAGTTATGAATTACTAAGCTATGTCATAATTTTGACTTTAACTCATAAATGATAATAATCATGACTTTTTGTCATAATTTCTAATTTTCGTCTCATAAATATGACTTTAAGTCAGAATTTCTACTTTTTAATGTCATAATCTCGACTAAAGCACGAAATGGGCTTCATAGAAGTCCTGCTGATCTGAAAGAAAACTCAATAAAAGTTCAATCTCTTGAGCTCTTATTGAGGTGCAGTTTTATCTCTCACCACTAGATGGTACAAAAACACACATTTCAAGAAGGCTTTCAAAGTAATAATAATAATAATAATAATATAAAATAATATATATATATATATATATATATATATATATATATATATATATATTTTTATTTTTTTGGAACTTCTGTATTTGGTACCTGTTTTTTGTAATGTTGTTACAAGTTCTATATAATAATAAAAAAAAAACTTAAAAAAGGTAGTGAAGCAAAGTAAAAAATAATAATAATAATAATAGTTACTAGTTAGCTCCATGAGTATAATTTTTTTTTTAAATTAAATACAAAATCTGATACAACATTTTTATTGAAATATTAACAAAAATATTACAAATTTACAAAACAAAACGGCATACAATTTACATTCAAAAGCATCAATGTTAAGAGGGGCTTAGACCTAACATAGGATAAAAAAAAACAAAAAACAAAAACACTTCAATTTTTAATCCATCTATATTAATAAATAAAGATTAAATTTCCAATTTAAAATTTTAACCATAATTGCACCTATTCCTAGAAGACACTAGAATATTTGCAAGCAAAAAAATTATGCTCTGTATCTGGAGAAGAATTACAAAATTTGCATAATATAATTTCAAAGTTAAATCTAACCATCTGATTACAACAAAACGGCATAAACAGGTCTGATTTGTCATCACTTGCCACGCCGGAAGTTGTCCAGTGTAGCAACACGTCATATTCGTGCGTCGTGCGCGCTCACCGTTGAGTTCACGCAGGATTGAACATCTGAACCACAAACATGGTAAAATAAATATTCTCCTTTAGCTAAAAGCTTTTTAGTGATCATATTTGTATTAGAATAAAGATGAAAGTATTGTGAAAATACTTTACAAACACCCAGATTTATAAACAGACTCGAATCTGATTCTTACAGGGTTATTATTATCAAGTACAGTATGGTGTGATATTGCAGCTAGTCGTTAAAATGAATCTTCAACACGTGATTTCTGACAAAAGCTGCATTTGTTGAATATGATTATACATGTGAGTAAATAAATCAACTATTGCTGTTGTTTATTTTTAGGCTCGAAATGCAGAAAAGGCCATGTAAGTGTCTTCCTTCATATTAAAAATTTTAAATGTTTGTTTATATATATATATATATATATATACATTTTAAATATATGACTGTACTCTTTTAATCGTGCAGGACGGCGTTGGCCAGGTTTCGTCAGGCTCAGCTCGAGGAGGGAAAGGTGAAGGTGGGTTCATCCATACAGCACACATTATCTTCTCAATACTGATGTGATGAAGGCTGCAATACGGATTGTGTTCACCAGATCATGTGACATATTCACAGGAGAGAAGACCCTTCCTCGCCTCCGAGTGTAATGAGTTACCCAAAGCCGAGAAGTGGAGGAGACAGGTCAGGACGTCACATTCAGAGTCACTTCTGACACAAACATATGCTGTATTTGGTTTAACCATCATTTTCTTCCTCTTCTAGATCATCAGTGAGATTTCCAAGAAGGTCGCCCAGATTCAAAATGGTGAGAATATGTGATGAAGATCGCTGTAAGGTGAGATGCAGATCACTGACTGACCTCTGACCCTCTTCCTCAGCTGGTCTGGGTGAATTTAAGATTCGGGATCTGAACGATGAAATCAACAAACTGCTCCGAGAGAAAGGACACTGGGAAGTACGGATCAAGGAGCTCGGAGGGCCGGACTATCGGGTAAGAGCATATATAAGTGCTGTTACGGTTGTTTTATTCACGTCAGAACCAATGGAGACTGATGGGTGCTGTCATGAACTCAAATCACTGCTCTTTTATATCGTTCAGTATAGTTTTAGTAATAGTTTGAATTAGTTTTTTATTTTCTAATTCCATTTTAATTTTAAAGTTTTCATTTTGTCATTTTTATTAGTTTTTGCTTTTTTAAAATGTCTGTTTAGTTAAGTTTTTAATTTAGTTTTAGTTTGTTATTGTAGTGCATCATGCTAAACTACATGAAAATGAGAAATTTTGCCTTTGCAACTACCTGAAATAAAATGTTTTGTATATTTTTTTATTTCAGTCAACATTCATTTTAGTGCTGCTTGATTACATAATCATAATCACGATTATTTTGGTCAGTATTGTAATCATTAATATATTTCACACAATTATGAGTGGGCCACATGACCTTATGAGTAATTTATTTAACGATAGCGATATATATCAAGTACTTTTACTTCACTACATTTCATAAAAACTTTGTTTCTCATTGTGAACTGGCGAAATCGCCACGTGCTCCGAGATGCTACAGCAGTGTCTGATTCATGAACGAACTGATTATTTTCAATCAACCTGTTAATTCATACTGAATGATTCATTCGTGATCTGATTCAACTCACTGATTCAATTGATCCGGTCAGAGCGAGTCTCCGGTTTGTCAAATAAATCTGTTGTAAAAGGGTGAGTTGGTTAAAGGGTTAGTTCACCCAACAGCAATTCTGTCATTAATTAGTCACCCTCATGTCGTTCCACACCTGTAAGACCTTTGTTCATCTTCAGAACACAAATTAAGATATTTTTTGATGAAATCTGAGAGATTTCTGTCCCTCCATTGACAGTCCACACAACTACTTTGACACTTCAAAAGGTTCATAAAGAGATTGTAAAACTAATCCATATGAATTGAGCGGTTTAGTCTGAATTTTCTGAAGAGACTCGATCGCTTTATATGATAAACTCATTTAATTTAGGCTTTTATTCACATATAAACACTGAATGAACCTCATTGGTTCTTGTGGAAGCTCAAACATGCTTTGAGAATCAAATTTACCTTATTTCTGTAGTAGCCAAAAAATAGTGCACAATCGGAAATATTCAAGGAACCTCGGATTCTTCAGGGAACTTTTTCTGTTTACTTCTATATTGAATAAAGATTCTTAATGTGGTCAGACTTCTGAACCTCACAGTATTACCTTATGGCAGTGTTTCATACTTGAGTGATATATTTGTGTTCAATAGAGAGTGGGGCCAAAGATGCTGGACCATGAGGGTAAAGAGGTGCCAGGAAACAGAGGATACAAGTATTTCGGTGCCGCAAAAGACTTGCCTGGAGTCAGAGAGCTGTTTGAAACCGAGCGTAAGTTCAGACACATAATATCTGATCCAGATCTGCTGAATGAACTGCTGGTTTCTGTTAGAACTGTGTGTGATTTATATGTTGTAGCTGAGAGCTTAATAATGTCTCTGATGTCTTTCTGTCAGTATGTTTTTGTGTGTGTTTTAAAGGTGTCCTAGAACCAGTTTTTACAAGATGTAATATAAGTCTAAGGTGTCCCCTGAATGTGTCTGTGAAGTTTCAGCACAAATTACCCCATAGATTTTTTTTTATTAATTTTTTTAACTGCCTATTTTGGGGCATCATTAACTATGCACCGATTCAGGCTGCTTCCCCTTTAAATTGTGCGCTCCCTGCCCCCTGAGCTCTCGACTACAATACAGTGCATTTACAAAGTTCACACAGCTAATATAACCCTCAAATGGATCTTTACAAGATGTTCGTCATGCATGCGGCATGCATGCTTCGGGGTCATGGGTATAGTATTATTTGGATGTTTACATGATTCTGAATGAATTTGAGGCTGTGCTCCGTGGCTAAAGCTAACATTACACACTGTTGGAGAGATTTATAAAGAATGAAGTAGTGTTTATGAATTATACAGACTGCAAGTGTTTAATAATGAAAATAACGACGGCTCTTGTCTCCGTGAATACAGTAATAAACGATGGTAACTTTAACCACATTTAACAGTACATTAGCAACATGCTAACGAAACATTTAGAAAGACAATTCACAAATATCACTAAAAATATCATGATATCAGGATCATGTCAGTTATTATGCTCCATCTGCCATTTTTCGCTATTGTTCTTGCTTGCTTACCTAGTCTGATGATTCAGCTGTGCACAGATCCAGACGTTAATACTGGCTGCCCTTGTGTAATGCCTTGATCATGAGCTGGCATATGCAAATATTGGGGTCATACATATTAATGATCCCGACTGTTACGTAACAGTCGGTGTTATGTTGAGATTCGCCTGTTCTTCGGAGGTCTTTTAAATAAATGAGATTTATATAAGAAGGAGGAAACAATGGAGTTTGAGACTCACTGTATGTCATTTCCATGTACTGAACTCTTGTTATTCACATGCAAAGGTAAATTCAATTTTTGATTCTAGGGAACCTTTAACTGTACAATACACACAGTTTAAACCATTCTGTGTCTACCTAGGGGCAGAAAGTTTCCGGAAGACAAGAATTTATGGCAATTTACAGGAATTTATGGGAATTAATTGGAAATTTTGGGAAATTTATATAAATTTATAATATTTATAAATGTATCATATAAAAACAAATATAAAAATTTATTTGATCATAACATGAAATAAGTTATTTATTTTTTGCATTCAATAATTCTAATTAGTAAATGTCAAATAATATATTTTTATTGCAGCAATTGTTATGTGTTATTTCAGTGTCACATGATCCTTCAGAAATCATTCTAATATGATGATTGATACTCCGTTATTATCAATGTTGGAAACAGTTGTGCTGCTTAACATTTTTGGAACCTGTAATATAACTTTTGATGAATATTCATCATATAATGAATAAAAGTTAAAAAAGCTAACAATACAAATCTTTAATATCACTTTTATCAATTCCACATGTCCTTGCTGAATAAAAGTATTAATTTCTTTCAAAAAAAGAAAGAAAAAAATTACTGACCCTAAAATTTTGAACGCTGTGTATATTTGCAAAATTTCTATTTTAAATAAATGCTGTTCTTTAAATTATTCATCAATGAATCCTGAAAAAAGTAGGTTATAAAAGGTTATAAAAAATATTAAGCAGCACAACATTGATAATGATTATCAAATCAGCATATAGAATGATTTCTGAAGGATCATGAGACACTGAAGAATGGAGTAAAGATGCTGAAGATTCAGCTTTGATCACAGGAATAAATTACATTTTAATGTATATTAAAATAGAAAACCATTATTTTAAATTGTAGTTATATTTCACAATATTACTGTTTATTTTTGATCAAATGTGCATGTTATGGGCTGGAGGAAAGCACAGTGCATGCAGGGGCAGGGGGTGTGTCCTCAATAGCCCTGCAGTAAGTGTTGTGTGCTGTGTGAATGTGATTGAGGAATGTGCAGGGTAAAAATTCAACTAAAATTGCATTAAATCTGGTTGTTTTAACCAAAATTATGCTGCAAGATGTTTTTTTTTTAGGGTACATTTAAGTACCCTGTTACAGGCTAACCTGCAGTTTTGCAAATTCCCGTTAATTCCCATATATTCCAATTATTTCCCATGGAAAGTTTCCAGCTTTGAAAATTCCCGGAATTTTGCAACCCTATGTCTACCTGACATCTCCTGCTTTGATTTCTCCATTGCAGCTGTACCGCCACCCAGAAAAACACGAGCTGAGCTGATGAAGGACGTTGATGCTGAGTATTATGGATATAGAGATGAAGACGATGGCGTTTTAGTGCCTTTGGAACAGGAATATGAGAAACAAGGTGGGGCAAGGTCCGGCTAAACACTAGAAATAGTAATGTTTTTAATTACGATTAGGCTGATATTAGAACGTAAGAAGGGCTAATGTTTTCTCACTTAAAGAAATCATTCAGCCAAAAATGAAAACTTGTATACATTTATTCATTTAGCAGACCTGTGTTTTGGGCTCCTCGTGCCTTTAGACGAGCCGATCCGCCACGAGATCCGCTTCATTTAGACCGTAGTAGACTCTCACACACACTTTCAGATGAAGCGCTGCATTGTGTGTGTGTTCGCTCTGGTACAGTTGTGGCATTGTGTGCTGATAACATTTCCTGACATGTGTTTCCCATTTGTGTCTGTTTAACTGAATGCATGACATGCGGCAGGAGGTTTGATGCGACTCATATGAAGCGTAACGCGCACCTGACAGTCCAGTGACCTGAAGTCACATGACAGCTGCATTCCACCTCAAATTCATTCACACGTGAACACTGAGGCCTGATCAGCATTGCATAGTTGAAGTCCGCTTTATTTCTATAGCACTTTAGATGGCAGCTTCACAGTGATGGAGAGGACATTAATGATGCAAACAGACAAACTCTACACAGTTATTGAACTGAACTGAATCTCAATTCTTCAGCTCAAGTTTTGTTCTCTTCTGATGGTGTCAGCGCAGTCAAATCAATATTATTTAGGCTTGATTGTAGTATCTTGTGTGTTTATATATAAGGTTATATGTGGCATATATTTTCTGCAGCTGTAGAAAGAATCTGCTGTCATATAATTGTTTTTCTCATTCCGCCCCCTCTGAGTTAAACATGATGTTTAAGTATAAATCCTGATTTGTGTTTTCCACACCGGCAGTCATAGCAGAGGCTGTTGAGAAATGGAAAGCAGACAAAGAGGCTCGATTAGCTGCTGGTGTAGGTGTGAAAGACCTGGAAGAGGAGGAGGAACACATTTACGCTGTCAGAGATGAAGAGGTGAGCATCTCCATCCAGCCGACTTGGATTATTTTCATCAGTTCAGATTCATTTGATCTTTTTTATGTATTTTTGAGCAGTCTGATGATGAAGCGGGAGAGCAGATGGAGGGAGAAGATGGTGCGCAGTCATTTTTCGCTCATGTTCCTGTTCCCTCGCAGAAGGAGGTTTGTTTCACTTTTAATTGAGTTCATGTGAGCTGCACAAAACGAGTGTGATTTTGGAGCCTAGATAGGAATCATCACCCGTGTTCTGTCTTTTACTTTCTCTCATGTCATTCCAAACATGCAAAATGCAAAAGGAGAATATTTGAAGAATCTTTACACTGATCTTTTCAACACAACGACAGTTTATGGTGAACACATCTATAAAACTCCAAAAAGGAGAAAAAAGCACTGTAAAAGTAGCCCATGTGATTCATGTACTATATTCCAAGTCAGTTTTTTAAAATAATTTATTCCCTGATAAGGGCTGGATGGAATGATGATATATCATTACCATGGTATAAAAATCATGGTATGTAAATATATATAGCACTATTGACACTTGAATGAGAATATAAAGAGCGATGTTAAAAAGAGTATATAATAAGCAATAAGCAGTGAGAAAGGTGAAAGTGAGACTCAATGAAAGCTGCGTCACTCAGCATGCGATTGTAAATTCAGTTTTTTTTCACATATTATTGCATTTGAGTGGTCGAATACATGCAATTATGTCAAAATGCCCATCGTGTGCAGTATTCATGTAAACACAGCTGGTTCTGTCTCAAGTGAAAGTAAACTGGATGTGTATCAGTATAATGGATCGGTGCGTTTGCTCTTAAAGTGACAGCAGCCTAATAAACCTGCTGCTCTGAGTCATTAATGCGTGGAAGCTTGTTTCCGCCACTGAATAAAATATAAAAAAAGATAATTGCGACTATTTATCTTGCAATTCTGACATTATAACTTGCAATTGCGAGTTTATATCTCGCAATTCTGAGAAAACATAATTCTTTTAAATTGTTTTATTTCTTGGCAAGCTTCCATATTAATGTGAAAATAACTTGCTGCTCTTGACTGAATAACCTTTTTTTAGCTTTTAATAAAAATAAATTTATATTTAAGTCCTTAAGTAAAGACTCTGCGATATTTAATTTTTAAATTTGATTATTAAATTTCTGTACTATTTCTAATTACATGTTAAACCTATTGTACCTGAAACACTTTTTCTTTTTTTTAATAATAAATAAATGTACTGTGATGTTTGTCGTTATCGTGAAATACAATTTCTCATATTGTGAAATAAGCATTTGGTCATATCGCCCACCCCTAAACTTGTTAACTTTTCACTAGCTGGGTTTCCATCCAAACATGAAGTGAATCTTTTCAAAGGTTGCAAAACACAAGATATTCTCCATTCATTCTATCAAAAAAAAAAAAAAAAAAAAAAGAAAGAAATAGCAAACACACTGTATGCAGAACGCTCCCTTTATAATCATTGAAAAGCTGTCCCTCATCTTAGTTCATCGCGATCTCACAAAGTTCTGTTATAATAAACGAAGCTGACTGCACAATGAATTTCTTATTTACACGTCTACACTGTATTTATTTTGTTATAATGAGAGGATTTCCTCAAAATACTGGATTTTTTTGTTCAGTGCTAACTTAAATACCTCTGATTGGCCATTGAGTTCAAGAAATCAACAGATATCTTTGTGATTGGGCTACATTGCTCAACGCTGCAAAACATGTTGTAAATAGAAACCTTACACACTTGATCATTTACCAAACCGATATGCTGTTATTACGGAAAAGACACGCCGGAGTGTCGGGACCCACCGGCAAAAACATAAATCGGTGCGTATGGTATTGGTAACTTAGTAACCAACAGTAAATAAAACACCAGTAACAGCTGATTAGTCACATGGGTTTAAAGGGTTAGTTCACCCAAAAATGAAAATTCTGTCATTAATTATTCACCCTCATGTCGTTCCACACCCGTAAGACCTTCATTCATCTTCTGAACACAAATTAAGATATTTTTGATGAAATCTGATGGCTCCGTGAGGCCTGCATAGCCAGCAATGACATTTCCTCTCTCAAGATCCATTAATGTACTAAAAAACATATTTAAATCAGTTCATGTGAGTACAGTGGTTCAATATTAATATTATAAAGCCACGAGAATATTTTTGGTGCGCCAAAAGAAACAAAATAACGACTTATTTAGTGATGGCCGATTTCAAAACACTGCTTCAGGAAGCTTCAGAGCGTTATGAATCTTTTGTGTCGAATCATGATTCGGATCGCGTGTCAAACCGCCAAACTGCTGAAATCACGTGACTTTGGCGCTCCGAATCATGATTCGACACACTGATTCATTTGTGCTCCAAAGCTTCCTGAAGCAGTGTTTTGAAATCGGCCATCACTATATAAGTTGTTTTTTTTGGCGCACCAAAAATATTCTCATAGCTTTATAATATTAATATTGAACCACTGTACTCACATGAACTGATTTAAATATGTTTTTAGTACATTAATGGATCTTGAGAGAGGAAATGTCATTGCTGGCTATGCAGGCCTCACTGAGCCATCGGATTTCAACTAAAATATCTTAATTTATGTTCTGAAGAGTAACGAAGGTCTTACGGGTGTGGAACGGCACGAGGGTGAATAATTAATGACAGAATTTTCATATTTGGGTGAACTAACCCTTTAAGCGAGCGTAAACTTTTTTGCGAATTAAGGGATTTTTTTCTCGAAATTTGGCATTTCCATCACTCGCTTGCACATAAAAACGGGGTGATTGAAACATATCTACTGTAGCTTTTAAATCATGACCAGTTTGACATGGTTTAAGTTATAACTAAGTTTAATATCTTATCCGATAAGAAGACGTGCACATAAACTACGATGAAAACGTATTTAGCGAAAAAATCCCTCAATGTGATCAAAACCCTCACGTGACTTTGCCTCAGCCGAGGACATGTTTATTGTGTTTCATTTGACACTCTTGAGACGAAACTCATTTATGATGGAGGAAAAAAGAGCCTGATTGAAGCAACTTCCATTTTTATTACTGATATTTTGCACCAGTTTCCCAAGAAGTGATGATTTTGTTCTCTTGAACACATGGGATGGAAACGTTAAATTCACAGCTTTGATGGAAACAGCAAATGATACTAAAATAACATGAAAAATTGTGTTACAAGAAAAATTAGGATTGTGTGCTGCTCCTTTTAATACTGAATCACAACATGTAAACAATCCTAAAAAGCTGATCAAATGATGTTCTTGTCGATCCCAGATTGAGGAAGCCCTGGTCAGACGGAAGAAGATGGAGCTGCTGCAGAAATACGCCAGTGAGAGTTTGATGGCGCAAAGCGAAGAGGCCAAAACGTTACTTGGATTATAGAGGGATCAGCTGGGTTGAAACGGGTTCATGAACAATCTTCAGCAGTCACGCATCTTAATGTGAGCGTTGAGTCCAGAGCGGTGTCATTAGATGACAACTGACACTGACCATTATTTGATCACATCTGATTTATATGAAACAGATGTGCTTGAAGATGCTTAAGTTTTGGTTATGGATCTTATAAACGTCACATGTGCTTGTCCGGCTTGACTTGGTCAGTATGATGCATATAAACTGCACAGTTAACATTTAAGCTGTCCGTTTTATTTGTCATTTGGACCGTACTTTAGACAATATTGTTGTTATTTGGTGTAATTATACAGTAACTGTCTCACACTGATCATGTCAAATTATGTTTTACATACAAGTATAAACTGTAGGGCTCTCTTTCAAATGACTGTTCATTCGTCCTTCATTTGTTCCACCTGTAAAAGCACAAAAATCTCTGTAAATATTTTATATGCCTTCTTGGACTAGTAAACTGCTTTTTTACAAAACTGTTTCTATACTATTAATATTCTTTCTGTGTAAATGCATTGAGTATTATCTATTCACACACAAGTATCTGATGAGACACAGATCGGTTCATGTGACCAGCCAGACTGAAGTTACTGAAATAAACCAGTCACATTTACACTATCAGGACTAAATCTAATATCCTGCTCGCCCAAAATGCCCTTTTTCTGCAGTGCATGTAATGCAGGTCTTGTGTCTTTTTTTATTATCTTATCTAGAGATTTTACATTTCAAAATATATAAATTTAACTGGCTCTTACTCAACTGTTGCTGTTTGTACATCTTTAGGCTATATAAAATTAACTATTATTATTAGTAGTAGTAGTAGTAGTAGTAGTACCCAATAACAACTGCATGACATGGTTGGTCATGTGATGTTTATTAAGGGTGGCTTTTTCTGGAGGACTACATCATTTTAATGAGATTTCTCAGAGGTGCTGGTCTTTTCTGTGTAACAATTGCAGAAATACTGAAGGCACATTTAAAGTAACTTAGCAGTAAAATATTTCTTCACATCATAATTTATCAGAAATATTTAGTTGTTTTTTGTATTTATTAAAGAAACATGATAATGTACAAAGTTTCAGGGGAACATTAAAGGTGCAGTAAGCGATTTCTGATATTTGAAATCACCAAAATAAACACGCCCCTACCCAAAAGATCACACCACTATCTTGATGACTCGCCCCTAAACACAGGCCCCTCCCCCCATGAGTGGACATGCCCCTTACTGTTGATTGGCTGAGATGTGTTTTGGCGCTCAGTCTGATTCACTCGAACGGTACGCTCCAAATGGGATATATCGCCCTCTGAAGGGCGTATTGATATATAGCTGTATTGAAGGGTCGTTCCAAACCGAAGTGCTCAAAACTGGCCACTTCAAAGGGTCCTTCGGAATGAAGGATTTCGAAGGGTACAACTGATGGACACTTCGGGCCCCCATGATCCTTTGCACAGGGAAGTTGTTTGACGTCACAGAATGGGTACAGGAGGCTCGGAGTTCGATTTTCCCTATAAATGCATGTATAATATTTTTCTATACTACTGTTATATTTATACGAGTTAGATTTGGTACATTATTATGGTCAAAACGACATTGTACTTAAATAAAAATACTTTACAGCTCCCTTTATCAGTCCATTCAAATGTTTCAAATACATAGACACAATATACAATATGGTGCGATAAACCAAAAATAAATAAATAAATAAACTAACGAACGCAGGGACCGTCCCTTTAAGACGATTCATTTCATTCGGCGGCCATCTTTGAAACGCCTCTCGTTCATTCAAGTGCAGCTCCATCTCTTTGAATAGGGAAATATCAAATTCTGCAAAGCTGTTCACCAAGCTTTCGATTAAAATTTCATATTGAAATCACCAATGAAATCTGACAACACATGTATCATAAATTTTGTTTCTAAACGCTCGAATTGTGACAAAAATGGCATTTTTCAGGCTGCGCACGTGCAGTCCTAAGTGTGCATTGCTCTGACTGTTTCTATAGGAACCGGAGCTTCCGCTGCAGTGACGCGATGACTCTTATTTAGAATGCGGGACTTATTCCGCCATATTGCGCGTTCTCCCATTCATAATAATACGATTACACCTTCAGATTCTTTCAGCTGCACTTTTAAAGAGCATCAAAAGAAACATTCACATGAAACAAATGGAAACATTAATAAGCAGATTAAAGCAAACTAAACCTTATCAATAGAGTCATTACAAAAATTCTCATATTGATTTAAGAATCTGTCACATTTTTTATTACTAGTTAAATAAAAAGATTTGAGGAATACAGGAAAGTGAGCTTGAAAACATTTGTTTATGGATAAATAAATTGACCAAACAAAATAAAAAATATGAATATATATATAGTAGTCAATATATATATATAATATATATAGTAGTCAACATTTGAAGTGGATCAAAAAAGTTCATTAAAGTTTTATAAGAACAAAGTTGTCCTAAGAAGATGGTTTTAGGACAACTTTGATGAAATGTTTTGATCCACTTCAAATGCTGACTACTATATATATAATGTATTTAAATTTATTAAACAAAGAAACACAATCCATACAGTTACAATAACAATACAGAAATTTGAAATGCTAGGCGGGATAAAAATAAAATTATAGGAATACATTAAAAAGTGTACATGCTTGCAAAATTCTGATAGCTTTTTGTTTCTTCAAGGGTAATATAGACTCAATATAATATTTCACTTCATTTTTAAATGCTATAAAACATTTTTTTTTTTTACCTGAACATTTACATTTATGGATATGAAATTTGGCCATTAAAATAATAATAATAATAAAAATAAAAAAAATAAGTGCAATATTGGAGTTTACAATAATGCCTAAAAAATTGTATTTACGTTTTCTATTGGCCCATATGCGTGGATGACGTCACTGGTAGCCTACTTTCGCGCATCTGCCGCAGTAAGCAGCCTTTGTTTCGCTTCATAATCACCATATTATTCCAATCCAGCTATTTGGTTTCATGTAAACATTTATAGTCCTCCATTAACACTGCCTGAACGCCTCACCGCGCGCCTCTACTGTTATCTGCAAATGACGTCACGCCAGAACTCGCGTCGCGTCGCGTCGTTCAGCGTGCGGATGATGGGGGTGTCGCATTCCCCCATTTGCCGGCAAGGAAGGATGTTTATTTCCTGAATCCTGACTCTCGAGTCTTTCGATAGATTCGGACCACCTCCTCTCTGTCGTCATATCTCACCGCTACAAAAGCTTCATGGAGAAACTGGACGCAGTCGAAACCGGCCAGAAAAGCGGATCGAAATGAAGGCCTTCAACGCGCTGCTGAGGTCGTCGAGCGGCGTGTGTTCGCGGCATGTGCAGCGCGTCGCGGCGCTCGGGCGATGCGGAATGTGCAGTAAGGTAGTTGACGTGTTTACATTCCTGCATCATGTGATGTTTGCTGGATCCATTGTTAGTTATTGATTCTGTGTCTATTTCATTTCCCAATTGGTCTTGCGTATTAATGACACTTCATGCTATTGTTTTTTTCTGCACTAATTCTCGTTTACTTTAATGCATGTGAATATTTCCTATCTGAAGCTCATTTCTGGGGCTCGGGTGTTTACTGGGGTTCGTGTTGTTTGTCAGCTGTAGTTATTGATCCATGAAGCTCATCTGCAGTGCTTCAGATTCACATCTTCACAGCTCTTTTAAATCCGAGAAAAATGATATCTTGATCCCTTGTTTGTTGATGTCGTTATTATACTGTAACTGGTGCAATTCATTTTTGTTGTTGTTTTGAGCAACAGCAGGTTTTTATTATACATTACAGTTTATATTCTGATTATGCAAAACATAATATTTATATTTGGTACTTAAGTCAAAAAATAATTACGTGCATTGTATTGTATTGTGAAACACTTATTGAGGTGGATATGGGGAAGTTTATGGGTGGTAGGTGTAATTATAGATGTTATTACAAAAATTAATTACAGCTGTTATTACATGCAGGTATTTTTTAAATATAAGTACAGTGTGATGCATGTACACAATAAGTGCATCGAATCAAATGATTAATTTAAATTATAGTACATGGTAGCTGAAGACACTTATCATAAAGTGGGACTAATATTTATTAATAATAATACCTAATGGTTTGTTATTGTTATTTATGCCATTATATTTATGCAAAGTTGTTTTGTGATCTAAATGTTTAGGGCTGGGTAGGATAGAACATATGTTGGGTTAATTTTACCCAGCAAATTGGGTTGTTTATTTAACCCAGCATAATGGGTTCATTCATTTTTACTATAACACTAGCTTTTTTTAATTTCATGCATGAATTAATGTTTACGGATTAATTTAAATCCTCTAAACTTTTTTAAATACTCCACACAACCGCTGGTTTTCATGATAATTCCTTTATTTTTGATCATATTTTATAGTATATTTTTTAATACATATTGTCTACATTTAAGCTCTTTTAACAAATATTAGATGTAAAAATTAAACATTTCTGAGAACATATTTTAACATGCTAAGTATTTATATTCTGCATATTTTTGAATAAAATCATAACATTTTATGTAAGGCATTAGGCGTTTCCATCACGTGAAAAGACAGATGTGACACTCGTTTAGGCGATTCACATCGCGCCCCTGAATGTTGCTTTGCATACAATTGAACAATACACAGCACAATAATGAATTTAAAAAAAAAAAAAATAATAATAATAATACGTACACAAACCTGCATTTTACTGGAGACATGCACCAATTTGGCGGAGCTGCTTTGCTCTCTCCTGAAGAGGGCGAAAAAGCCTGCGATAAATAACTCAACCCCTGGGTTATTACGTTTGACCCATGATCTACGTGACACAAAAACTACCCAAACGCTGACCCAGGATCTGGGTAATACCCAAGGCGGACCCAGGATCTGGGTAACACAAAAACGACCCAAACACTGGGTTGTTACGTCTGACCCAGGATCTGGGTAACACAAAAACGACCCAAACGCTGGGTTGTTACGTCTGACCCAGGATAACACAAAAACTACCCAAACACTGGGTTGTTACGTCTGACCCAGGATCTGGGTGACACAAAAACGACCCAAACGCTGGGTTGTTACGTCTGACCCAGGATCTGGGTAACACAAAAACTACCCAAACACTGGGTTGTTACGTCTGACCCAGGATCTGGGTAACACAAAAACTACCCAAAC
This sequence comes from Culter alburnus, assembly GCA_028476615.1. Taxonomy (NCBI): domain Eukaryota; kingdom Metazoa; phylum Chordata; class Actinopteri; order Cypriniformes; family Xenocyprididae; genus Culter; species Culter alburnus. The sequence goes on from JAOTNS010002633.1 coordinate 172,269, forward strand.
TGGTTGTTACGTCTGACCCAATTGGGTAACACAAAAGACCCAAACACTGACCCAGTCAAAAACACCCAAACACTGTGTGTTACGTCTGACCAGGATCTGAGTAACACAAAAACCCAAACATGGGTTGTTACGTCTGACCCAGGATCTGGGTAACACAAAAACGACCCAAACACTGGGTTGTTACGTCTGACCCAGGATCTGGGTAACACAAAAACAACCCAAACACTGTGTTGTTACGTCTGACCCAGGATCTGGGTAACAAAAACGACCCAAACACTGGGTTGTTACGTCTGACCCAGGATCTGGGTAACACAAAAACCAAACGCTGGGTTGTTACGTCTGACCCAGGATCTGGGTACACAAAACTATCCAAACGCTGGGTTGTTACGTCTGACCCAGGATCTGGGTGACACAAAAAACTACCCAAACGCTGGGTTGGTACGTCTGACCCAGGATCTGGGTAACACAAAAACTACCCAAACACTGGAAAAATAACCCCAAAAAAGGTCTTGGGTAGAAAAATAACCCAAGATTTTTTAGAGTGCATGCATTTTGATCTTTGTTTTCTTGTTACTTTAGTTTTATAATAGTTTCATTCATATTTTGAATTAGCTTTTATTTTTTATATTTTTATTTTTCATGTTAATTTGAGTTTTTTTTTTTGTTGTAATTTCAATATGTGCTTTTGTCATTTTATTAGTTATTTAGGTTAAATCTATTTTTAACTTCAGTTTTTATTTTTTTTCCTAGTGCATCAACTTAATCTTAATTCAGTTCATTGCCAAGGAAACATTTCTAATTTTCATTTAATTTGTTTTTCAACTAATATCTATATTTTATTATATTCCAGCTTTATTTCAGTTAATATAAATGTTTTCATAGTTTTTAGTTTAGTTTTAGTTAACAGTAATAACCCTGACATGAATGGCTGTTATAAGTTAATAATTATTCATACAATACATTAAATTAGAAATGTATTATTGAAAATGTAAGATGTTTGCACTAGAGTTGAATCAACAGCTATCTCTTGAGACTTACACTAGATGCAAATACTGGAGAGATTCTCTGAACTCAGAGCTTCAGTAACCTGCAGTGAAGCAGTTAATCAGCTTGTTTCTCAGTGAAGTTCACTTCTTTCAGACTGAAGCTGTCATTACTCAGCAGTTTACGATCGCTGACCACACGATTCATTGCACAGTGAAACCGAACCTCTTCCTCATACACAGTCAAGCAGTGAAAAATGTCTCGTTATTTTCAGGGGAAAAACAATATTGTGCTAATGAATATCATGTAGTTTCTGTGCTCCTGCTGTGCTCTGTTAGAAAGTCTTCTATCAGTGCAAGAACTGGAGTGGAATGATTGACATCAGTGGATTTTCACAGAGAGAAACTCCCTGAGGGGAAGTGCAGCTGTTTTATTTGAGCAGAACGGCTGTAATCCTCAAGTGTACGCAGACAGAATACATGCTACGACAAAACAAGGGACAAATGTCCAGCAAGGGTCAAGTGTGACGCAGCATCCTTCGTCTTCTGTGCGTAATCTAATCTTGGAATGAGGTTATGCATTGTGCATGCGACTTACTATATTATAAAACTGGATAATGTCTTCTTTATTCTATCTGTGTCTTTATTTCATGTTGCCAAAGCATCAATTTTAAACATTCAGTAACACCAAACCCTAACCCTATAGTAAGAATATGTTTATATATATTTATTTGTGTAGTTACACTATATCAAAATATAGTGTGATCAAACGTTCTTTCAAAACATTTCTCAATCTACCATCGTTACTTCCAGTAAGTTGTCTTATGGTGTGGTCATATTAGCGAAACATCAATTTTGCAGTCAATAGAGTAGCGATTTATGAAGCAAATCTTATACAGAAATCATTTTCAAACCAGCAGCTTTCTGTTGGTCAGCATGGGAAGTTCGTATCACTTGAGTTAGAGCTGCATGATTCACAATCACAATGTTTTTGTATAAGATAGAGATTCCCACGATTCTGAACAGACAACTAAACAAAATGTGACCCTGGATCACAAAACCATAAGGGTCAATTTTTTGAAATTGAGATTTATACATCATCTGAAAGCTGAATAAATAAGCTTTCCATTGATGTATGGTTTGTTAGGATAAGATGGCCGGGATACAACTATTTGAAAATCTGGAATCTGAGGGTGCAAAAAAAAAAAAGAAATATTGAGAAAATCGCCTTTAAATTTGTTCAAATGAAGTTCTTAGCAATGCATATCCACTCACAAAAATACATTTTTGATATATTTACAGTTGAAATTTACAAAATATCTTCATGGAACATGATCTATCCTAATGATTTTTGGCATAAAATTAAAATCGATAATTTTGACCCATACAATGTATTGTTGGCTATTGCTACAAATATATTCCGTGCGACTTATGACTGGTTTTGTGGTCCAGGGTCACAAATAACATAATTTAGAGGTTCTGACAAAATTTTAATTGTAAAAAATATTTAATTAATTAAATGATGTTTTTTAAAAAATCGGTTTGAATGAATGATTCAGTGACCCACTCATAAAGCCTTGTTCATTACTGAATGAATCAGTGTTTTAAATGAATCTCTTGAATTAAGGTGCAGACTGATTGGTGTATGACATCAAAGTACCGTAAGATCGATTAGAAAGCAGATGGCTCCATATACTTTCAAAACACGGTATTTTGATGTCATACATTGATCGGTCTGCACAGCGCCGCTTTAAGTAGAACATACCTATAGACTTCAGTTGCTTCATTACTGGATGAATCAGTGTTTTTGAACAAATCTCTTGAATGAATGATTCAATGACTCACTCATAAAGACTTCACTTGTTTTACTGGAGAATCAGTGTTTGAACAAATCTCTTGAATGAATGATTCAATGACTGACTTCACTTGTTTCATACGGATGAATCGTGTTTTTGAACAAATCTCTTGAATGAATGATTCAATGACTCACTCATAAAGACTTCACTTGTTCATTACTGGATGATCAGTGTTTTTGAACAAATCTCTTGAATGATGGGTTGGAAATCGGTTTTTGAACAAATCTCTTGAAGAATGATTCAATGACTCACTCATAAAGACTTCACTTGTTTCATTACTGGATGAATCAGTGTTTTTGAACAAATCTCTTGAATGAATGATTCAATGAATCACTCATAAAGACTTCACTGTTTCATACTGGATGAATCACTGTTTTGAACAAATCTCTTAAATGAATGATCAATGACTCACTCATAAAGACTTCACTTGTTTCATTACGGATGAATCAGTGTTTTTGAACAATCTCTGAATTAATGATTCAATGAATCACTCAAAAAAGATTTTACTTGCTTCATTACTGGATGAATCAGTGTTTTTGAATGAAACACTTGAATTAAATGATTCAATACTAACTCATAAAGCTCACTTGTTTCATTGCTGGATGATCAGCATTTTAATGAATCTCTGGACTTAATGATTCAATCAATGACTCACTCCTAAAGACTTCACATGCTTCATACTGGATGAATCAGTGTTTTTGAATGAAACTCTTGAATGAATGATTCAATGACTCACTCATAAAGACTCACTTGTTTCATTGCTGGATGAATCAGCATTTTGAACAAATCTCTTGAATGATGATTCAATGACTCACCAAAAGACTTCACTTGTTTCATTAGGGTGAATCAGTGTTTTTGAACAAATCTCTTGAATTAATGATTCAATCAACTCACTCATTAAGACTTCACTTGTTTCATTGCTGGATGAATCAGTGTTTTCGAACAAATCTCTTAAATGAGTGATTCAATGACTCACTCATAAAGACTGTTCATTGGATGAATCAGTATTTTGAATGGATCTCTTGAATGATTTCATTGACTCACTCATAAAGACTTCACTTGTTTCTTTACTGAATGAATCAGCATTTTTGAACAAATCTCTTGAATGAATGATTCAATGACTCACTCATAAAGACTTCACTTGTTTCATTGCGGATGAATCAGCGTTTTTGAACAAATCTTGAATGAATGATTCAGTGACTCACTCATAAGATTGTTTCATTACTGGATGAATCAGCATTTTGAATGGATCTCTTGAATGAATGATTCATTCACTCACTCATAAAGACTTCACTTGTTTCTTTACTGAATGAATCAGCATTTTTGAACAAATGTTTTGATCCCTGATCTGAAATATAACCTTTTATCCCAGTTGAAAATATCATAATTAGGAGTTCTGAGCACATGAAGTGGGAAACTGGGAAATGTATCTAGATTAAGTTGATCAAGTTGCCGAGTTGTGACATTGGAAGAGGCATGCTGATTTGAAACATGGTGGAAACACTGATCTATAATATAAATAATATAATGTAATATATCTAAAATCTATATATAGAGATCAGTGAGTGTAAAGAAAGTCTATAGCAAATGGCATTAATCACTCAACTTTCATGGTTTGCTTTAAATAACATGCCATGTATAAATAAGTGATAGAAATAAATACTTTTTTCATTATTTTGTATTCAGATGTAGTTATTTGGGTTTCTTGTTCACAATAAATGTCTTTTGTTTTGATTACTTCCATGTTATTTTTCTGATTTGAATGCGTGACGTCGTAATAACGAATACCTGACTGTTTTTATGGAAGTTTGCTTCCAACACAGAATAAAGGAAAGGTAATTGCGACTTTTTATCTCACAATTCTGACTTTTTTCCTCAAATTTTTATTCTGAGAAATAAACAAGAAAAAAAGTCAGAATTGTGAGATAATTACATTTCTTATTTTTTTATTCTGTGCACTTGAAGGCAGCATAATATAGTGTTTAAATTGGACTGAAACGGTACACAAAGTTCACAATTGCTTTTCACCTCGCTTTTGCAAATGTGCTAATGTGTGCTTAATTTTCTTTAGACATTGTAAAATATAATTTCTTATTTTTAATGTTTTTCATTGGGGGTTAATTTCACCTTTAATCTGTATCTGTCTCTCGAACAGCTGGAGCCGAGCTTTGGGTTGTTGTTCGACATCGATGGAGTCTTGGTGCGAGGGAAGACCCCCATCCCAGCGGCCAAGAGAGCTTTCCAGAAGCTGGTGGACGCAAAGGGACAGTTCGTGGTTCCGGTTGTCTTTGTCACAAATGCTGGCAACTGCTTACGGCAGAAGAAGGCAGATCAGCTGTCTCACATACTGGGTGTTCCTGTGAGTTTTGTTCTCTCTTGTTCTCTTTATGGGATTTCTGGCATCTAGTTGGCTGCTAGACTCATGAAATAGAGCTTTTTGTATCTAATTCATTCAACATTAACGGGGTCAATTCATGAGAAATGAAAATAATCTTGAGCTTTCGACATACTGAAGCTTTATGTGCTGGGAAAATGTTCTTTCCCCGGTCCAAAAGATCACTTACCTTTACATTCACACTTCAGTGACCAAACGGATCACTGCGGCCGCTCTGCGGATCGAATCCCAACCTTAGAAAACAGCAGCTGAAGTTTACTGTTAAAAATGTCCTTTGTAGCAGTTCAGCATGTTTCAGTGCTGATTGCTTTATCAATCTGTAACAATGTGTTGCTTTCTAAACATTCTGTTCTTGAATGATATTTACATAATGAGTGTGGACTACAAGATAAAATATAAATGAAAAAAAAAAAAAAAAAAATGACCCCTTTAACCCTAATAGGGTGTTTGGGGTCAATTTTATAATTTAATTTATTTATTTAATAGGGACAGTGTGTGTTAATGAACAAACATTGATAATACATGGATGTAAACACACCGGATTGTAGCCAAAGGCTAATTTCCATCCGTTGTCCCCAATATGACCCCATTTGAACTTTCATTAGTTAAAAAACGTGGTTCCCTTCATCTGAGTGGCATAATATTTTGTGACTTTTTTTACATTATCTATCTATACATACCAAAATCACTTGGCTTGATTGGTTATTCTGACAGTATGTAAAAAAAAAAACAAAAAAAAACAGCATGAATCTGAAAATGTATTGCTTTTTTAAAATTAATTTCTTATTCTAAAGTTAATTATTTTTAATTAAAAAAATAATAATATGCAATTACAATAAATTCTTATCTTTTAGTGACAACATATGTGGCATTATTGCAAAAACAGGACGCTTCAAAAGACCTCAAAATTTGACAAAAATACTGATTAATGTATGTTATAATGTGCATATATGTCTATACATCACAAAAGCTGTTAAAAGAGCAGTTAGCCACATCCAGAAAAATGAATGGATTTTTATGGGCCTCTGCTGGACAGATATGGTAATTACACTTTTTTTTTTTCTAAAAATTGTATTTCCTACAGATTTTTCTCTAACAGCAGATGGCAGAATTCTGCCTCTAACACCTAGATCAATATCCAGAAATAACTCATATTTAATTTTGATCATCAATCAAGTTTTTTTTTTTAAATAAAAATTTAATATGCATGCTAATGGTGTAGTTGTGGAATTTGTGGTAAATAGGTAAAAAAAAGTACTTCATATCCCCCAAATCACAGCATAAACCTATAGATGAGTAAACAGGAAATGAACAACATTCTATATGAGGGTTAAGCATTACATCACAGAGACTTTTCAGTCATGTAGATTGTTTGTTTTGCTCTGAAATGTTGATTAAAATTGTTACAATGTTGCAGTTTCTTCTTGGTTTGGTTCAAACCAATTTCTAATCGGACCAAAATTTGTTCATACAAATCACATGACTAAACTGTGATCTCATTGGTTAGAGAGCAGCTGTTCATGTCCAGGATTCGGCTCATTAAATCAGACGATTAAATCTCTGTGAGACGCTCGCTAAACAACTTGTGAACTTTGGTGTTTTTATGCGGTTTCTTTTTCTGAAATTTGTTTGTCTGTCCGACCAGATTTCAATGAGGCATTTCACTTCGTCGTCATCTCCAGGTCGTCCAACTTCTAGTGAACTCAGCCATATCGCAGTGCATGATGGGTAATTACGTATGTTGTGTTTGATTTGCGAATGCCTCTGAAGATGAATCTTGGGTTAACCTGGAGATGAAGACAACCTGAAATTTGGTTGGACAAACATATTTCAGAACAACAGTTTCAAAACACACAGAAATACTGAAGTTTACAAGGCGTTTAGCGAATGTGTTTTAAAGACTAATGAGGGCACAGTTTACTCACACGTGACTTTTGGGTTCAAATTTTGGTTTGTTGTGGTGAGAAATCCAGTCCCCCCTGGAATCGGGTCTCCTTTAGGACCCCGAGTGATCCCATTAATTCAGCTGACTTTTAATGGGTAGTATTTTTAGCATCTGATTATAATTCCTGCAAAATCACGTTATGATTTATATTGTTTAAAATGCGTTATAATGACCATTAATGTTTTAAACTATACGGTTCATATGTAAGTATATAGCTGAAGCTATAGGTTGTGAAATCAAGCATTTCTCATTCTTACTGTTTTTTAGTTAGCTTATGTACTACCATAGCATACGTCTACCCGATTAGCCTTCTAGCTTAGCTTATATTATATTAGATGTTTTTTGCTTCAAATATTTGTTTCCATTTTGTTTTATTATGCAGTGCATACGCATTCATTTTATATTTCAAGCATGTTGTTTGTGCGCTTAATCTAATAAAAATAAACAATAGAGAAATAGGTTATAATTAGTCAACTTTTGATCAGGCATTACCGCCTGGGTCCTAAAGGAGACCCGATTCCTGGGGGGGCCTCGATTTCTCGAAAACTACGAAAAAATAGCAACATTAAAACAATATTATCCCTGTTTCGTAACAAAGCAAACTGTATGCATGCATTTGTAGTATTTTTAGATCAATGGTTTTGACATGTTTTTGTCTTATAATATAATGCAATGTTGGATATTCCAGTCCGTTTCTTCAGTCAAAAACAAAAAATAACTAAAATATAGAAAGAAAAGAATTGTCCATTTCTTGCACTTTACCAAAACAATCTAGTCACAGTCAAAAAAGTTTGTCTGACCTTCTTCGCACACACTTATGTGTCCACTTGACAACATAAATACATTATGCGCCCCCTAGAGGTGTGAAAGAAAATTACATAAACCCATCAATGGCACAAACAATCCACAGGTCTGAAAACACCCTAAATGTATAATTTTAATTTTTGGTCCGTACCAAAAGAATCAAGAGAAGCGAACTACAAGTGTGAACACACCCTATGTATAGACAATCACTGCTGACCTGGATGATAATCTGTTTGCTTGATTTGTAGATCTCTCAAGACCAAGTCATGATGTCTCACAGCCCTTTGAGAATGTTCAAGAAATATCATGACAAGTATGTGCTGGTATCTGGACAAGGTCCTGTGCTCGACATTGCCAAAAAGTATCCTTCCATGTCCAGCGTCTTCACATTTCCCAAACACCAATCACAACACACTGCTCCAGCCGACCAATCAGAGCACATTGTGCTTTTCAGAAGGAGGGGCTTCATAGAGACAGGAACTAAACAGAGCGTTACTGACAGACTGGGAAGAGAGGAGCTGCAACAATGGAGAATATGAGGAAAATAATCAACATTCATGCAGGAAAAGCTGTTCTAGTAGAGCACAAAAACAACATCAAAGAACATAGTATTTAATTTAAAGTCCTCTTTGGCTCTTAGGTAAACAAATGAAACAACTCCAGCCAAGATATTTTTACATAAAGCTTGAGATTGGATATAAATGACTTCTCGGAGAAAGGGATTATGACAGGATCTCTTTGGCTTCGCTGGTCTTTACTCCACCTCGATGGTGTCATTAGATGTGACAGTGTTATGAAGTGATAGTATTTACAAGCTTACTGTGAGGAATGGGATTATCATAATCCCTCAAATCTCTTGTTTTTGTGTTGAGGTTTTTAATCATGAAAGCAATGATAATCACTTTTAGATGAATCTGTGAGACAGATGATGAGTTCTTAACTGTGTAAATCAGCGTGGGCTTCACAAACGTGGTCAGTATCGACATGCTGCGAGAGTCGTTCCCTCTGCTGGACATGGTGGATCACAACAGACGACCCAAACTACCGGTGAGCCTCGTTATATTTTCATTGGTGGTTTCAAATGACCCCCTGCGAACTAAATGTGTCTTAGCAAGGCTGTAACAACAATTTGCTGTGATTATAATTCTTTACTAAGTGAAGCAATGCAACAGTTTGATTTCATTTGATGCAATTCATAATTAAAAAAATGCTTAATACTTTTACTTATGCATTAAATTATCAGAAATGAGTTTTACAAAAAATTCAGAAAACAGCTATTTTAAGTTGTAATTATATTTTACTGTTTTTTTTACTGTATTTTTGATCAAATAAGTGGAGCCTCGGTGAGCAGAAGAGACTTCTTTCAGAAACATCTTAGTTATTCCAAACTTTGAACGGCGGTCTATTTGGAGTCTATTAGTAATTAAGTAATTCTAATGCATTTTTTTAAATTCCATAAACAGTTAATTTTATACTCAAGATTAGGGGTGGGCGATATGACACAAAATCTTGTATGACCAAAATATCACAATACGAGTCATTTTATTTCACAATAACGATGTCACAATATTTTTTTATAATATAAAATTGTTTGATGCCACACCAATTTCAGTATCACAAAAAAAACTAATACTAGCAAACAAACAAACTCTCAAGCTCACTGAAGACAAGTGATTAAATGACAAATATGACTATATTACTATATTAGAACAAAGACACAAATGAAATAGATCTACCTGAAAAACTTCAAGCACTAAATAAGAAATACTACTTAAATTGTATAAAGTAATTAAGTTGACAAAAATCTGCATAGTCTTCACTGTGTGAATTAAATATACATTTATTCTTATTAAAGTTACAAAAGTGATTCAGTCAAGAGGTAACACTTCTACCCTTTTAAGAAAATTGGTTTATTCTGTTGATTCTTTTGGAAAGGTTTTTAACCAAGTTTTTTTTAGGAAAAATGAATCTTAAATTAATTTCTCGCCATGAATATAGCTATAGAAGCTGGCATGGCTTTAAAAAAGAAAGAAAGAAAGAAAGATTCAGTCAAGAGCAGTGAGAGATTTTCTCTTGTTTGTTGTTTGATTAACATTAATGACACAGCAGGTTTATTAGGCTGCTGTCACTTTAAGAGCGAATGCACTGATCTAATATACTGATACACACGCGTTTTCTCATCTGTTTACATTCACTTAAAGAATTAGTTCACTTTGAAATTAAAATTACCTCAAGATTTACTCACCCTCAAGCCATCCTAGGTGTATATGACTTTCTTCTTTCTGATAAACACAATCGGAGTTATATTAATAAATATCCTGACGCATCCGAGCTTTATAATGGCAGTGAACGGGATCAGCGTGTATGAGCTGAAGAAAGTGCTTCCATCCAAAGCAAAACATACTCCACACGGCTCCGGAGGGCCTTCCGTATTCAACTTACGAAGAAAGCATAACTGAAGTCGAGTCAGTTAAGCTTTTTCTGTAAGTTGAATAGGGAAGGTGTAGGGCGTAGTTTAAGCTTTTTGAACTGCCTAAGTAGAATACGGAAGGAGGTCTGTCGGAAGCTGCATATTTTACTTCATAACTTGTTAAATATGGATATTTCTTTTACACAAACACAACGCTTCGCTTCAGAAGGCCTTTATTAACCCTCGGGAACCATGTGGAGTACGTTTTGCTTTGGATGGAGGCACTTTCTTGAGCTTTATACTTGAGATGCACCGATATATCGGCCAATAATCGGTATCGATAGTTTAAAAACATCTGATTGTCAGGGCCGATATATCCTGTCAATCAAAAGAGGGCAGGAAAATGAATTGAATTTATGCTTTGTGTAAAGAAAATTCTAAGAAACCAGTTTTATGCTCAATATTAATATTAATTATATGAATTAATAACATTCAGAAAGTTAAGAAATATTGATTTAATCTTCAGAATTTAGTTAATGTGTGTTAATATTAATTTAAGTAATGTGTTTGTTTATAACTGATACCAGTTACTCTGAAATAAGTTAATGAAATGGAGAGAATAAAGTTTTTATTTGCATTTCTTTCAAAATATGATGATTAATTATTAATTATAATGAAATTTTCATTAATTTAAAAGAAGGTATTAAAAGCAGAACCCTTAAACTATTGGTATCGTTATCGGTATCGACAGATGTTACTCTGAATATTCGGCTATCCGTATCAGTGGAGAAATTTAGTATGTTTGCATCTCTACTTCATACTCGTTGGTCCCGTTCACTCCCATTATAAAGCTCGGATGTGTCAGGATATTTATTAATATAACTCCAATTGTGTTCATCTGAAAAAAGAAAATCATATACACCTAGGATGGCTTGAGGGTGAGTAAAGCTTGGGATAATTTTCATTTGAAAGTGAACTAATCCTTTAAGACATAACCAGCTGGTTTTATCAGGATACTCGCAAAGATGAATTAGGTGGGAAAAAGAACTCAGTTCAGTCCTCACACGCTCTACGACCAGTGTCTTCATGTGCACACATCTCTCAGACAGCCGAGAAACAGTCTTTCAGAGTCAGACAGCGTGCTCATATACCGAAATGAGTTCTCTTTCACTGCTTATTGTGCTTAAATGGTTTAAAATCACTTGCTTTTAAACCACAAGTCTCAAAAATGCATACAAATGATACGCTTTTGTGACAATGCAGGATTCAAGCATAACCGCGATAGTGAATGACAATAGACCAAAATCTCTACCAGATGACAAATTTCTGCCAATTAATCATGTCTATTCAAGTTCCTACTGAAGATAATTGTGAATTAGAGCTTTACACTCTATTAATATACTTCTATTATTCTTTAAATTACACTGACAAGCTAAACACGGCCAGGGCAGAGATACACAGCCTAGGTTTTTGTAGAGAGACTGCAGGTTTAACACAGAGAGCATTGTTAGGTCAGATTAGAAGAGGTGAAACATAAATGTTTTGTGAAGAGAACAGCCAGTGGCAATGACGAGGAGGATGTTATAGGACAAAACACAATCCACTTTTTTGTAAACCTGAAAGCAGATGACACTGAAGTCACAGATTTGCTGGCCTGTTTTTCGTACATATGAATATGTATGTGAAGAATTTGAGATGGTTTGTACTTTTATAGTCTAATCCTCAAACCAAGTGAGTTGCTGGATAGTTTATGAAATCGCTCAGATGACATTTAATGGCAGAAATGAAAGAAACCCGATACTGTCCTTGTTGTTTCAGTCTTCTCCTGTGGTGAACCTCCCCAGAGTCGAAGGTAAGATGTTTCTGAAGATAACTGGATAGTTGTGGGATTTGGAGCTTTACTGTGTTTCATGGCATCGCTGAGCCATAACCATGAATTCAACTTCAAAATCTTGTGTTAACATTTATGAACAGGTTAAAGGAGTAGTCCATTTTTCCTGGAATGGAGGCTTTCAGGCTTCAATAATCATAGATGGTCCATATTCCAAGTCTTATGAATCTGAAGCAATATGATAGATTTGTTTGATGAACAGACTTAAAGTCACCATGCAATTAAAATTAACAATTTTTTCATGGAATATTGCAGTGTTTATTATGTTATTTTGAATTAGCTTTTAGATTTCATGTTAATTTTAGTTTAATTTTTAGTATTTACTTTATGTGCTTTTGTCATGAAAATGTTGCTATTTAAGTATAATTTATTTTATTTTAATTTCATTCAGTTTTAGTTTTTATTTATTTCCAGTTAATAATTTTAGTTCTTCAACTTAAACTTATAACGTTTTTCAACTAAAATATTTTGTTTTATTTCAGCATTATTTCAGTTTACAGAAATGTTTTTAATCGTTTTAGTTTTAGTTAACGATAATAACCCTGTTATGAATCACATCATTATTTAAAAGCCCCCCTGTAGTCAATAATTTTATCCCTTCAAACCCATCTTTGATCACCAAAATGACATATTTAAACGTTTTTTCCTGTGAAAAATATTTCTTCATGCCTTAAAATAGCTTGAATGTAACTCTACACCCTTGCCTCATTTAATATACGTGGATCAATGAATATGCAAATTAGCTCCGCCTCCACTCACTCAGGCAAGCTCAGAGATCCACTCGGTCAACTTACTGAGGTAAACGCTGCACAGTGGTATCGCTCTTTACAACGTCGAACAAATGACAGTAATTAATGTGATTTGCCTTTTGTTTGATTATGTTATCAAACAGTTAATAATGTGTTGCTAATGTTACACAAACCATGTTTCCATTCTTCATCTCAGAGTCAGCAGCTGCCTTCTAAACATCAGCATCCTTACAAATGCTTTGAACACCTTAACGTCAGCGGAGAAAGGCATATAGTTCATCATAACATCATAATATACATCATACACCTGCTATATATATATGGTTTGTCTTAAAGCATATTAAAAAAAACCCACCTAGACATATAAACAACATTAAAAACTTGATTTTCACTATAGGGGGTCTTTAAAAAAAATCATATGTCCCTGTAATCTTTAATCAAAAACATTAATGTCTCCTCCCCCTTTATCAAACTCCAATGATCCAATCAATTCCAATTGGAAGAAATCAAGTCCCGCCCTACTTTTTTTTTCACTTGAGAAGCAGCTTCACTCGGATATACACTGATCAGCCACAACATTATATGCCTAATATACTGTTGGAGCTCCATGTACTGCCAAAACAGAGCCGACCCATCGAGGTATGGACTCTACAAGAGCCCTGAAGGTGTCACGTGGCCTCTGGCACCAAGACTTTTGCAGCAGATCCTTCAAGTCCTGTAGGCTGCGAGGTGGAGCCACCGTGGATCAGACTTGTTGGATTCAACAGCTTGAACTTTTCATCATGTTCCTCAGTGTGTGGCAGGGTGTATGATCCTGCTGAAAGAGCCGCTTCCACCAGTGGACAGGTGTCACTGTAGAAAAAGAAAGACAAAATGTCCCAGAAATGGCCGTTGACATCTTGCACTGATGACATCATTTGGAGCCGGAGTCTGCGCTGTAGTGATCCTGAGAAGGTCCCGCCCATACACCCGCAGACTCATTCACAAGCACAGCTGTCAATCATGATGTTCCACGCCGATTTTATAGCAATAAATAGTCTTGCATAGACTGACGGCAGAAGGTCTGAAATCCATTGCGGCTTTCATTGACCAAGGACCGCCCAGAGGCCGTCTGACTGACATGTAAAGCAACCACTCACAGTTCATTTTGTTGCGCGTCATGTTTAAGGGCATGAAAATGTAACCTTAGTGTCCCTACGATAACAGACCGGTGTGTAAAACTATTGGACATACTTTAAAGAAGTTCGCCCGCGTGTCCACCAAAGCCAGCTAAAAACGCCTATCTGTGAACGCTTGAGAGCGCTTCGGCAGCACAGCGTTTTTTTCAGTTCAGTTTGCTTGCTATAATACGGAATATCCATGGAAATGTTACTAGTATCTCATTTCACAGATAGTTTGTTTCTGTACTGTTTCTTTAACAAAATGTCAATACGATGTAAAGTATTTGCTCTGGCTCTTGTTTTAAATGGTTTTGTTCCATTATTATGCTTGTTGTTGTCATCTGTTGACTTTGTACAAGTAGAATGTGCCGGATGGTTGGTGTTGTATTTGTCCCGCCCTCCTCCACTGTGATTGGATGGCTGGGTACAAAGTAACAGTGATGAGCGCTGCGTTTTACCCAAAGTTTAACATTCTTCAACTCGAGGCGACCAGTAAGAAACGCTGAGCACTCAGCACCCCGTTATACGCTCTGGGTGTTTTAAAAACGTGGCGCTCCCATTGAAAACTATTGGAAAAATATGCTAGCCTCTGAAAAAATGCTTTGGTGGATGCACAGCCTAACATACTTTTGAAAATCCAGTGTTTAGTTGATCCTGATAAGAGCTCATAGGAACAATTATAAACATAATGGCTTTCTTTTTCCATGAGGGGGTTTGGCCTCATGGCGGGTTTGTTTCCAGGGGCACCATTAAAGAACCAATCGGATGTGTTTTCAATTTTGTGTGCCATATGCATCAGATGTTCAGCCAATGGTCTGTGACTGAAACTAGTCGACATGTAGTTGCAAAGTTACTTTTAGTTAGTTGAATGTCTGAAAGTTTAACTGTCCATTTCAGCAAGAAACCATTCTGCAATTCCTTACACTAGGGGTGTGCAGTCGTTCTCCTGGAGATGTTGGGTAAATCCCATGCCCTTTTTGAATGCTATTCAAAAAGTATGCCCTATGCTGGCAGTGGTAAAATATTAACTTTGACATATAAAGTAAGCCAATATGTTCAGCCAATGGTCCGTGACATCTGAGGCTGAGACTAAACATCAAATAACTAACTAAAACCAAACTTCTTAAAAATGCTTGAACATACATGACAGAAACCATCGTTGGGAAAAAATTATTTGATTGTTTAGTTTGGCTCACATCCCATTCGATTGCATAGAGAGGGTGTGGTTTTATGATCTATACTGCAGCCAGCCCCCAGGGGGCGATGGAAATGCTTGGGCTTCACTTTTCAGGACTTGTGCGGCACACTTGACAGTTCTGACAGTTTTCTGTCATGGGCATTTCTGTCATGCATCAGTGAGCCTTGGCCGTCCATGACCATGATGCTGGTTCATCGGTCGTCCTTCCTTGATCAGCCTTTGTTAGGTACTAACCTCTGCATACTGGGAACGTTTTGGAGATGCTTTGATCCAGTCGTCCAACCATCACTTGTTGGCCCTTGTCAAAGTCACACAAATTTGTTCACTTGCCCATTTTTCCTGCTTCCAGTGCATGAAATTCAAGAACTGACTGTTCATTTGCTGTCTAATATGTCCCGCCCCATGACCGGTGGCATTGTAACCATATAATCAATGTTATTCACTTCACCTGTCAGTGCTTTGAATGTTGTGGCTGATCATTGTACGTCACAATAGTCAAGAAAAGACAAATGCAGTTTCCGGTTCATGCTGACTTCAAGTCGATCTTCACTGACAGTCCTCCACATGAGAGTTTATGATTGTAGAAATGTTCATCAACAATATTTTCTGTGCATATTTTTCACAAAACCCATTTGAATTATTCACTAATCTGTCTGATCCAATTTTTTAAGTTCAAATCCACATGTACACCAGAACAAAGACTTTATATATGGAAAGATGGTGCATTCGTATTATTATGAATGGGAGAAAGTGCAATGCGGAATAAGTCCCGCCTTCTAGATAAGAGCCAATCGCCGACTAATAAAGTCATCCAGGTGGCGTTTCAAAGATGGCCGCCAAGTGAAATGATTTGTCTTAAAGGGACTTTGACCAGAAAGCTAGTTATTATCCTAAACTACACTAGTGTTCACAAGTTTGGGGTCAGTAAGATCTTTAAAAGAAGTTAATACCTTTAGCAAAGATGCATTAAATTGATCAAAAGCGACAGTAAATACATTTATAATGTTACAAAAGATTCTATTTCAAATAAATTCTGTTCTTTTGAAACTTCTATTCATCAAAGAATCCTGAAAAATCAAATGTATGACGGTTTCCACAAAAAATATGAACTGTTTTCAACATTGATAATAATCATAAATGTTTCTTGAGCAGCAATTCATCATATCAGAATGATTTCTGAAGGATCATGTGACACTGAAGACTGGAGTAATGATGCTGAAAATTCAGTTTACTATATATTCACATAGAAAACAGCTATTTTAATAATATTTCACTTTTTTTTTTTACTGTATTTTTGATCAAATAAATGACTTTACAAAATCTTACCGACCCCAAACTTTTACCAATAGTGTATATGCACTTGATATATATTAAGCTGGAACTTATATTATAAAAGAAAAGTAAAATAATAGAATGTAGTTTTTGTTTTGAAAGACACATAATGGCTTTAATTTTGCATCTCTTCTCCTGTAATTGTAGCTGTAGTTCTGTTCGGGGAGCCCATTCGATGGGAAACAAACCTACAGCTCATCGTTGACGTCCTTCTCACCAATGGGAACCTGAGCAATGCCTACGAGAGCCGTCACAACGCTCACCTGCCGCTGCTGGCCTGTAACATGGACCTGATGTGGATGGCAGAGGCTCATTCACCGAGGTACAAAGATTAAACGCTGAATTATTAGGGGAAAACCATAACCGTGAGTTTCAACTAACTCAACCAGGCTCCGCCCCTTTATTCTGCATATGAATAATTTAAATGAGGAATATTGTGAAGAAAACTCAAGATGGAGGCGTTTCAGGGAGTTCAGAAACACTGACATTTGATATAGAGAAGAACTCCTGCTGGAGGGACTTTGGAAACCTTTTTCATGATCAAACAGCAACATTACACACTAAAGAGAGATGAACATGGAAAAAAGCAGGATAGATCCTCTTTAAAGAGTTTTGAATTAATATAGTACTAAATTGATGACCCTGGCCATAGACTGTATAAAACATGGACGTAGTGTCTGTGACGTCACCCGAAGGTTTCTGACGAGCATTTTTGAAGCCTAAAACGGGCAGATCCGTCTGTTGCCATCTTGGCAGCGCGTCACTGCACATCACTCCTGTATAACCTTAAATGGGCAAAGAGGCGGGACGTGGGTGGAGCTGAAGTGCCTGGTTGCTGAAACCACACCCACCTAGCTCGACATGATCCAGTTAGCTCAGGCTAAGGATTTATCTTAGATACTATCTAAAATATTAATAAAAATAACAAATTATACATCATTTGAGAGTTCTAAAGGTTTACTGTCAATCTACAGTGTCTGTTTTACAATATAGATGCTCCAGCACCAGTAATATTGTAATTTGTGTCTGGACTTCATACCTTTGTAATGAAATATCAATCACAAGATGATTTCAATCCGTCTCACTTGGGTAAAATGTCCATTATTAACATCCAACAGTACTTTTTGTCCACAAAAGCATTAAATCCATGAAAATATTGATATATTGTCCATTGTTTGCATCACATTTCTTCTGAATGACCTGCTCTCCATCATCGTTCTTCAAGAAATTATGCAATCTGAGCAGTGTTTATGTTGTAAATCTGTATATGATCGTATACACTGGACTCTAAAAACAAATGAGCCAATGCCAAGATGATCCAACAACGTGTGTTCTGTTTATCTCCCGATGCCAAGTTCAGCGATTGGAATTAGCTGAGGTGACGTGACGCTCACAGACAGCAGCGACAATCCATCTGTCACTCAAGTGGCCACGCCCTTAATTATGCAGAACTTTAAGGCTTCATATAATTTAAACAGATGAGTTATAAAAAAATTCACCCCCCTCAAAGTTGTCATGAAGGGCAAAATTAGCTGTATAGACCAAAACCACTTTTTGTACCAGGCTGTAAACATGTTTTTTCTGCTGTAAAGTTGGGCATTTTAACATGGGATTGACTCCCCTTTGGAGCCTGTCTCTAGTGGCCAGTGGATGAATTGCAGTTTAAGTCACTTCCGTGTTGGCTTCAAGAGAGAGAACGGAAGGTTGCCGCTTGACCCTGGCCCATTAATGAATTAAAATTTCCCATCAATAGATTCGGTCACGGCACTTTCATGGTGTGTTTGGAGAGCATCTATAAGAAGATCACTGGCCAAGATCTGAAGTACGAGGCCCTCATGGGGAAGCCCAGTGAACTGACGTACCATTTTGCGGAGTACCTCATCAGAGAACAAGCTGCAGAGAGAGGCTGGAGGCAACCAATCAGATCCCTGTATGCTGTCGGGTGAGACACATGCTCATTATCAAGGACCAGCATGTTTTCTCAGTGCATGTGTGGTTTAACTTGTTATTTCTAGTCTTTAACCCTTATAGGGTCTTTGGGGTCTTTTTAGACCCCAAATGACATTTGCTAAAATAATAAAAAAATTGTCCAAATTACATGAAAATTTGTACAGTTAACACTTTCTAGATCTACAAATAAAAATATATATATATATATATGGAGCGATATCTTGTTTTTATGTTAGTGTAGAAAAAAATTCACACTCAGTTTGGGGTCTCCACAGACCCCAGGCAACAAAATGTAATTTTGTAACAAAATAATTATTTTTTTAAAACAAATGTAATTTTACTCTGTTTATTAATGTTTTTACTTCATATTTGTGCAGTTTTTTGAAGGATTTATTATATTTTTTAAATTTATATACATAAATTAATACATATTTTTAAATAGGTTTTTATACAAAAACAGCTTTTTATGTAAAGTTCACTTTATAAAGCGGGGTCTCATCATAATGTAACAAAATTGAAAAACAGATTTTTTTTATTACAAAAAATACTAAACTTTGACAAAAAGTAGCTTTTATTGTTATAATTGTGATTTCATAATATTTAGATATGAATCCATCTGAAAAAAAACTTGTGAAAAGATGTCTTTCAGTCAGTCAAAAAGCAAATAGTGGAGCTCTGGAGCCATTACTGGATAAAGTGATATTTTTTTTACTTTTAAAACTGCATTTTCCAAAAGATGGGCAAAAATCTTACACTAAAATCTTATCCATGTCAAATTATCCATGTTATCCCCATGAATGAAAGTTAGAAATGTGGGTCTTTTATAAAGTGAATTTTACATAAAAAGCTGTTTTTGTATAAAAACCTATTTAATTTTTTTTTAAATTTATTCATATAAATTAAAAAAATGATAAATCCTCCAAAAACTGCACAAATGTGGAGTAAAAACATTAATAAACAGAGTAAATTAGATTTGTTTAAAAAAAAAAATTATTTTGTTACAAAATTACATTTTGTTGCTCTGGAGACCCCAAAGACCCTGAGTGTACTTCCCAAACGAAGACCGCACAAGGGTAAAGTAAGATTATTTAAGCATCTTACGACATTGAAAGGAAAACACTGTTGTGTTTCCACATTAATGTAGGCGTTACTCGTGCAAACCTCATACAATTTAGAATTTTTCAGTTCAACAATGGAGATTTGGATGTTTTAAAGAATTAATGAATTCTATTGTTAATCCTCTAAATGCCATTAGGGACAACCTGATGACTGATATTTATGGTGCCAACCTCTACAACCGCTACCTCGAGGACCGGCTGGCCAGGAAGACCCGAGCAGTGGCGAATATGGTGACCGGAACAGGAACACCCACTACCGTCCCTCAGGAGGAGGACATGGACAACGATTGGGAAAGTGAGCTCGCGTCGCCCTCCGCCACGTCCTGCAAGTCCATCCTGGTCTGCACAGGTGTCTACAACCCCCACATGGAGTTACCTAAAGATGCCAACCAGTGCATCAAAGAGACGGTCTTCCACGGGCACCGCGACTTCCGCTTCGACCCCGCTCTGGTCGAGCCGGAGAAAATCGTACAGGATGTGGATGCTGCTGTCGAACTCATCTTTGAGATGGAGAAGTTCGGGACGGCCGTTTAGTTACATTGATGTGATATCAAGAGTCTTTATCGTACAGCCTTTCCATTTTAGTATATGTTTTTTATGGAGAAACCTTCCACAAATAAGCACAACTGAGAAAACGGCAGCAATTATCCAAGATCTCATGGCATTTTAGCGTCACTGGACAGCATGATTTCATTTTAACTGTAACGTGTTTGTGTCCCAGCAGTATTTCGTCTGAACAGATTCATGAATCGCACAGCTCTAGACTGACACCAGATGAATAGTGTAAGTGTAAAGTTGTTTCAGAAGCACAATGTGGATCGAGTCTGTGATCTTCTGCATTCCGGGTTGCAAGGTATGGAAGCTTGTTTCTGCCATGCAGAAAAAAAATAAAAAGTCAATTCCGACTTTCTCACAGTTGCAAGTTTGCAATTCTGAGAAAAAAGCCAGAATTGACAGATAAAAAGCCACAATTACCTTTATTTTTATTCGGTGGTGTAAACAAGCTTCCATGGCAAGGGCTATCAGTCTGCCTGGTGTTTTTTGTTTCAATAATAGACTATGTCATTAGTACTTCTATCATCTCTCACAGTTCAGCATTGGTAAAATCATATTACAGTAACTCACAGTACAGTTTTATCATTACACATCCCAAAAATATGATCTACCGTTTTTGTAGAATTGTACGTGTAATACTTCATATTAATTCAACATGTTCCATATTGTTATCTCCACTGTGCCAGTTTTAGTAATTGTTACATACAACATTCTTTTTATACATGTTTGATTTGGTAAATGTTACATTGTAACATTCTGGTGAGATTTGCACTGAGACTTGTAGAAATTAAAAGCCATTTACTTGAATGTTTGTTTTTGAATTTTACCGGGAAAATAGCGCACCTCCAATATAGAGTTAAACTGTTTAAAAGTAATATGATACATTCTGGTAGTACAATAAAGTTTGACAACTAGTTGCCATTTTTGTCACTTGTAAATAAATTTTATCCTCAAACATACTACGTACATGTATATGGTTCAAGGTGGTTTTCTAAAAATCTGACTTTTTTTTTTCCTAAATTAATTTTATGTCATTAAACAGATTAACAAAAAAAAAAAAAAAAAAACAATTCTGTGGTACATTCTTGAAATCTTACATACAAGATATGCTTTATTGATAAAATAATATAAGAACAATTTATCACCACATAAAATTGATCACATTTCTCAAAATATTTAACTGATTGACAAAAACAAAACAAACAAAAAAAATGCATAGAAATATAACATGATGACATTAAAACTGGTTTAAAAGGCACTATAAATTCTCTCCTGCAGTATGATTTACCCTTCAAGTACATCTGACATTACTGTTTTTCAAATACTGTCT
The DNA here is from genome assembly GCA_028476615.1 of Culter alburnus. Classification (NCBI taxonomy): domain Eukaryota; kingdom Metazoa; phylum Chordata; class Actinopteri; order Cypriniformes; family Xenocyprididae; genus Culter; species Culter alburnus. The sequence goes on from JAOTNS010002633.1 coordinate 193,945, forward strand.
TCATTCACTCATGTACTCAAGCAACAATTCTGTATAACAAAAGAGCAAATTAATTAGTCCAAACTACAAATTTTGTGAAACTAAAGTGTACATTCTTAAAGGCTGCCACCACATACTTGATTTAAAAGACTTATACATCAGTCAATAGTAAATGTATAATGTCAGTAAATATATATTAAAACAAGTCATATAAATCAATTATAAACCAAGTACCAAAAGTGAGCTCTTCACCTTGAGAGTATTGCAGACAAAATTAGCTGTTGCATGTAAAATGGCTCTGGTTATTCACGCTTACTTGAGATGAAACGGCAACTGATGTTATTCCCCAATTATTTAGTGCAATCTTGTCACAAATTTAATGGTACAACATCTTCAGAAAAAATAGTTTATTATGCTCCATTATAATTTAACAAGGCTTTGTGGTATGTATAAATGAATGCAAAATGGGTACAAAATAGCAATGCCCATGTGACATCTATAATAAAACGTCAGTTCAAAAGGGTCTGTTTTTTAAAATGGGCCAATCTATAAAAAACACGTACATTTAGACAAAATAGTACATAATTTGAGTATAAATACACCCATCATGGCAGCTGTTCACCCAAGAGAACTGCAGATGGACACACATTTATGACAGTAATGAAAATGTTGCAGCCCAAAGTATACTTTTTTCACGCGTATGTGTACAGTTGAATGCGTAGCCTTTTCGAAGTATGATCAAATAAAGAATAACAAGACGTTATTGTTTTGAATGGGAAAACGTGCAAAATGGCGGAATAAGTCCTGTCTTCTAAATAAGAGCCAATCGCCGATTAGTAAAGTCATTGCATCACTGCAGCGGCCGTTAGAAGCTCCGGTTCCTATAGAAACAGTCAGATAGAGACGTGCACTTAGGACCGCGCATGCGCATTAGCTTGATCTAGCATGAAAAATATGTTTTCTTGTCATGATTCGAGCGTTTAGAAACAAAATTTATGAGACAGTTGTAAGATTTCATTGGTGATTTCAAATATGAAATTTAATCGAAAGCTTGGCAAGCAGCTTAGGAGTATTTGATGTTTCCTCATTCAAAGAGATGGGAGTTGCACTTGAATGTCCGAGAGGCGTTTTAAAGATGGCCGCCGAGTGAAATGACTCATCTTAAAGGGACTTTGGTATAATTGCGCAAACGCAGGCGGACGACGCATGCACTCCAGAACGTTTAATCTTTGCCCAATGCGATATAAAAATGTCTTTGTATTCTTTTCAACTAAAGTTCGATCTCATAACTACGGAACAGGATTAGGGCCAAGCAATAATAAAAAAATAAAACCATCTCGAGATTAAAGTTGTTAAATTTCGAAAAAAAAAAAAGTTGAAATAAAATGTTGAGAATAAAGTCTTTAAATTACGAGAAAAAAATCGTTAAAAGTCGAGATAAAATGTTGAGAATAAACTTGTTAAATTACGAGAAAAAAGTTGTTAAATTACGAGAACAAATTCATTAAATTATGAGAAAAATGTCGTTAAATTTCGAGATAAAATGTTGAGAATAAACTCATTAAATTAGAATGTCGTTAAATTATGAGACAATTCGTAATTTACGAGACTCATTTATCTCGACTTTTTCGAAATTAACGACATTTTTCATAATTAACGAATTCTCGTAATTTAACGACTTTTTCTCAACGACTTTTCTCGACTTTTTCTCGAAATTTACGACTTTTTCTCGTAATATAAGACTTATTCTCACTCGACTTTTTTCTCGAATTTAACGACTTTTTCTCGTAATATAATGACTTTATTCTCAACATTTTATCTTGACTTTTTTCTCAAAATTTAACAACTTTAATCTCAAGATGGTTTTATTTTTTTAATATTGCTTGGCCCTAATCCTCTTCCGTACATAACCCCCTCACACAAGTGCTTATCAATGCGGGCGTCTGTTGTTGTTGCATTCTCTGGTATTTTGTTGTTGTTTTGTCTCTTAAGTTTTGTTTTCTAGTCTACTGTGGAACAAATTCAATGCGCATGTGCGATTTCAATGGTTACAAAAATCGGCGGCGCATGTATTATTCTAGTGACAAAACTTGCGCCATGTGCGCTGTACGCGAACCCTCGCGTACACGTAAAGCTGAAGTATACTTAGAAATACAAACATTTTATGGAAAGATTGGCAAAATGTCTTCTGGACCATGGATGCTGCTGCTGGTGATCACATGATGAGAATTCAAAGGTCAGTAATAGCAACGGAGAATGAGAATTTCTGGTCAATACTGATGAAAAGGAAAGTCACAAACCCAATAACCTCTAACGAAATTCCCTCCGTAATTCGTCTATCAGCTTTCCTGGTGCAAATGTCAATTTCAGCAATTTCACACTATCACTGCTGCATCTGCTCGTGAAAACTTGAGTAGCTATAAAATCAGGAAATATTGATGAATATGACTTTGTGAGCCATTGTTACAAAAGGTCTCGCAACAGATACAGAACTATTAGGAAGATTAAGGAAAGTGGCAGTGGATCTTAGTCAGGCTATACAAATTTAAATGATCCTGAATGGAAAAGAGGCTATGAGAAATAGTTCAGTGGGGTTTACTGATGCGTACCTCATACAGAAGACAAAACGGTCAATAATCTCTCAAAAATATGTGCTGTGTCCAAGGTTGCATAACAAAACCAGCCCAAAACAAACCTATTGACCCTATCCAAATATCATATCTAAAATACATATTTTACAGTCACTCTAATACACAATTTCACCTTGAAAATCACTAGTAGCAATCATAAACAGTCTGAGCTCACAAAAATCATTGGTAGAATGTAAAATATTTCAATACAAGCATTTCAGTCAAATGGAGTTTATGCAATATGTCAAACCTTTAAAGGGTTAGTTCACCCAAAAATGAATTTCTGTCATTATATACTCATGTCATTCCACACCTGTAAGACCTTCATTCATCTTCAGAACACAAATTAAGATATTTTGGATGAAATCCCAGAGTTTTTTTTTTTTCCCCATAGAAAGCAATGCAATTATCACATTCAAGGTTCAGAAAGGTACTAAAGACATCGTTTAAACAGTCATGTGACTGCAGTGGTTCAACCTTAATGTTATGAAGAGACGGGAATACTTTTTGTGTGCAAATAAAACAAAAATAACGCTGGACTATTCCAGAGGTGTAAAGTAGTCGAGTAAATATAATTAGTTACTGTACTTAAATATCTTTTTGGCTACTTTGTAGTTGTACTGAGTATCAAAAATATTAGCAACTTTTACTCTCTACTTGACGACATTTTTGAGCAAGTAAATGTACTTTTAACTCCAATACATTTGTGATGAGTAATGCAATTATACATTACATTTTGCATGACACCCAACTTATTCTGCAGCAGTTTGTTTCTGATATAAAGAAGCGATATCGCCATCTAAGGGCATTGAAGGTACTACATCTTGTGTGCTTCGACTTTACTCCCCCAAGCTTGTCAGCAAGGATACTTTACATGAATGTGAGTGCATTAGCAGGTAGTTTCTGAATTGCAGGTGTTTGATTTATTAGATGAAGAAATGACTGCAGCTGGTGATGAGACTGAAACCAGCACATACAGTAGACTTTGACTATTTAATTTTACTTAACTTTATCTGCTATATTTACAAGACCGTTTTGAAGGATATTGGTTTACTTATGGCCACTTGAGCTCAACTGAGACTTGAGAGTTTGTAGACATTTAAAGGGTTGTGTCGACCTTGATTTAGTGCAATATTGAGATGTTCAGTTTTATTTTGATTTTAGAAAATAAACTTGATTTCTCATCTTAGAAATTAATTGCTGCTTATTTTCACTGGCATGTCTCTCAGGACTAGTGCATCTCTGAGCCTACATTCAGCATGAGTAAAACACTCAGTACTGTTAAAATCAGATACTTTAAGACTTTTACTCAAGTCGTATTGGAATTGGTTACATGTAAATTGTAATGGAGTCATTTTCGATGTAAGGTATCAGTACTTTTATTCAAGTATGGTTTTCAGGTACTCTTTACACCTCTACTTCATTCACTACATCAACTGCGTACAAATCTGAAGGATAGAGAAGAATTTGTTGAATAAAGTCGTTATTTTTGCTTTAGTGCACAAAAAGTATTCATTAAGGTTGAATCACTGCGGTCACGTTGACAATTTTAGTGATGTCTTTACTAATTACATTGCTTTCAATTGGGGATAAAAAAAAAAAAACTCTTGGATTTCATCAAAAATATGAGGGCGAGTAATTAATGACAGAATTTTTGGGTGAACTAACCCTTTAACCCGTGGGGGGTGGGGGGGGGAGGTAATTCTAAACTTGGAAAACCACAAACTTGGCAACCCTGCCTGTGTCTGTCCCTCACAGCCTCGTTTCATTTACATTAAATTAAATACAGTATCTTCCCTGAATAAGGTCCATTAGCAACCAAAACCTACGGTACAAAACTTCTGCTGAGATGTAAATGTCACATAACGTGTCATCAGCAGCTCAGATTCTATTTCTGAGGTGTTGCACTAGTAGCCCCGCCCATTCTGAAATCTCATTGGTCCAAAGTCTTGCTGCACATTAAACATCGAACGCGTTCTGATTGTTTCGCACAGTAGTTTTGAGTTCAGTGTGAACAGACACATTGTTTGTTAGAATTCATTTATCTAAAGAAAATTACATGGTTACAATTTTGAAATGTGTCAGAATTTTGCCCTTGGCACTTAAAATAGTCTCCACCCAACATCTTCACAGTTAAGTTCAACTATAGGTTTGAAAAAAAAAAAAAAAAAAAAAAAAAATCACATGGTGCTGTTTTGTGGGCCTCGAAACCACCTCTATCAAACGCAGCACCTGTCTGCCTGACAGAACTCAATTTATAGAAGTGAGCGAGTGGTAAGAACCGAAGCTTTTATTGCTTTCTGAAAGCACAGTCATCAACACCCACACCCCCAGCCCGCATTGGTCACATCCTTGCTGTTCAGTTTAAAGCTGTCCGTCACGTTTTCAGTGAACATGGGCCCGCCATGTCTGAGGATGAGCTCACTGGCCATTTTGTTAAATGCCTCTTCCACATTATTAGAGTCCTTGGCTGAAGTCTCAATGGCACTAATAAAGTCCAGCTGATGAGCCATGGCCTGCGCATCCTCAAACGAAACCTCACGCTGGTCAGTCAAGTCTGATTTATTACCTGGATGCAAAATGAAGTATTCAGCAGTGGTTAACAGACGGCAATAGACTAAACTAATACAGTTTATTTAAAGAGGCCATATGATGCTAGTTTAAAAGGTCATTCTTTTGTTTACTGGGTGTAACAGAATAGGTTAACATGCTTTAATGTTCAAAAAACACACACTGTACTTTATTGCAGCACCTCCATTCCCAGTCTGTCTGAAACGCTCTGATTTCTACAAAGCCCCTCCCCTTCTAAAAAACTCAGAGTGCTCTGATTGGCTGTGACTGGCCAAGCACCTCAAGCGTGTGTCGGAAATGTAACGTCCCTTACCATAATAATGTCGTCGGATTCTGAAAACGCAGATGATCAAGCCGATCGACTGAAACCAATTAAGCAAGCATGACTTGAGCAGAACGTTTCACAGGTGTAATATTTATTTTGTAACTCTCTTACCTTTCAGATATGATGTTATAGCAGTTTAATTTGTCTTTTTTACATACTTTGTTCCTGATTAATCAGCCGTTTTGAACAAATCATTTGAATGAATGATTCAATGACAAAGACAGTTTCTGCATCCAAAATCGAATACTTCCCTAATACGTAGCATTCAAAAAACAGTATGCAAAAAGTACCCATGAGGCCACAGGAGAGGATTTATTAATGGCAGTGAAGCGACGCAACTGACGCCATAGGTCACGTGACAATAACAACATGGCAGATGTACTACATCCAGATTATATTCATACTACACACATACATACTCTATAGTAAAATTCAAAATTTAGAAGTAAATTCAAATGTAGTACTTACTCAGTATGTGATTTCAGGTGCAGCACGTGACTTGTCGCCACCTACTGGCAATTTTAGTTTAATTTTTAACTCTTTCCCCACCAGGGTTTTTTTTTTTTTTTTTTTTTTTAGTTGGAGGCCATGCCAGCGTTTTTGATAATTTTCACAAATATTCTGGGGACTATAAAATGTTTGCAATATATCAAAGAAAGAACAGAGCCTCTGCTTTTTTTAAATAATGTTTTATTCTAGCTTCATGCATTCTTTTTTTAATCAACACTTGTATATGGGTACGTTTCTTAAAAAGAAAAAGCAACATTTTCAACAAAATGCTGAAAAAATCACGGTTTTTTCAAAGACTACAATGTGCATAAGCAATGCTTTATCGCTTTGTTTGCTCCTTTGTGTCTGTGTTGATCTGGAGCTTCTCTACTCTTTCAGAAGTTGCGAAATAGCGCCTCTACCGTATATAGGGATGTGCAACGATTAATCACGATTAATCGTTTGCAAAATAAAATCTGTGTTACGTAATATATGCGTGTGTTCTGTGTATATAATATGTATATAATACAGACATACATTAACATACATTATATATAATATATTTATATGTAATATAAATATATATATATTATATATATATATATATAATTTAAACATGCTATATTCTTAAAATATACATGTATGTGTATTTATATATACATATTATTATACACAGAACACACACATATTATGTAAACACAGACTTTTATTTTGCAAACGATTAATCGCGATTAATCGTTGCACATCCCTACCATATAATAGTGAAAACATTGAAAGCCAAAAATTTGTCAGTAGCTGTGTTTCCATCCAAAGTTGCGAATTTAACTTGCGCGCAAATTGGAATATCCATAAAACATTTGCGAATAAAGCAGTGTTCCATCCAGTGAGTTGAAGAGAACAAAATCACTTCCTGATAAACTGGTGCTAAACACTTAAAGGTGATAAAGAGGATTTTTCGTCGACTGAGACTCCAAGACTGTTACTGAGTTTTTGAAATGAGCGCATTAAGAACACCCCCCTCCTTACAACTTCAAAGAACGCCTCCAAAACTCGTGCATGAGTATTTGTAACACGAGTGTTTACCACGGCATTCGCGCTGTGTTGTTTTTGGTTCATTATGTCGGACTCACCGCAGGTAACTCATAATCTGCAGTTACTCCTGTCTCCTGACAAAAACATTGCATGCGGCGCCTGTGGAGTGTGGAAAGTTACTGGAGCCGCGCTTGTCTCTCACCACGGAACGTGATGGACAAGAGGGCCGGTTTGTTGGCCTAACGATTGGCGTGTATGTATATAATATATGTTTCCCCTTTCAATAGTCTTTTATCAGTTAGTAAAGACAGTTTCAAGTAATATTGCAAAAATGTATAAAACAAAACATTCTCTTTAGCACCTTTAAGAAAAGTAGAAGCCAGTGTATAGGTCATTGATGAAAAGGTTTTTAAGTGTAAAAAAAAATAATAATGTAGATATACTTAATTTTGAATTTTTATTAAAAGATTAGTTCACTTTCAAATAAAAATTAGCCCAAGCTTTACTCACCCTCAAGCCATCCTAGCTGTATTTGACTTTCTTCTCTCTGATGAACACAATCGTAGAAATATTAATAAATATCCTGATGCATCTGAGCTTTATAATGGCAGTATGCGCTACCAAATGAGCTGAAGAAAGTGCCTCCATCCATCATAAACGTACTCCACACAGCTCTGGAGAGTTAATAAAGGCCTTCTGAAGCGAAACGATTTTTTTAGCAAACATATTTAGCAAGTTATGAAGTAAACTATCTACTTGCACCAGACCGACAAATACAGCTAGGATGGCTTGAGGGTGAGTAAAGCTTGGGCTAATTTTCATTTGAAAGTGAACTAATCCTTTAAATGTTAACAATGATTATGTGGGTTTTATAATCAATTAACACTCTTTTTGCCATTTTTTTACAAGATAGACAGAATTTGTCACCAAAAAAGTCATTCAGTTTAACCAAAATTTCCGTTTTACCGAATGACACTTTTGGTTATACCAAATGACGATATGCAGATGAAACACAATAACGCAGTCGTGCAAGACAGTTTTGGAAAGTTCTTATAACGAACAACTTTGTTGTCAGACTTTGCTCAGGCATTTCAGAATGACCAAAACAGCATTTCAGATGCTGTGCAAAAAGATCCTTCTGCTGTTTAGTCCAGTTATACCGTCCCATTGCAAAGACTCTTTTGATGCGTATTGAGGAATTTATTCCGTAAATGTGTTTCCATTATAGTGCGTGTTTTTATCAAATAAAAAAAAAATGTATCTAACTCAAATGAGTTGTTTTTTTCATGCTCATTTTTGGAATTTATGCACATCTTGGCGTTTCCATCCTGCAGTTTTTTATACAATATTTCCAAAATGCGCATAAAAATTAGGTGGACATAGCAAATGGTGGGGAAAGAATTGAAGTATCATTTCAACTATTTTAATCATTTAATAATTCTATAGTCAAAACTTTAAACAAAATGATTTTTTTAAATAAATATAAATTTAAGAATTTGGAATAAAAGATGATTTATAGCAGCAAATATTGCCTAGTAATGGTAAAGTTGATCAGAAGGTGCTCCTAAAATGAAATGTAAACATCGAGCCCTCATGCACTTAAGGAAAAAGCATCACATGACCTCTTTAAAGCAGTTTACAAAGACGACAGCAAAAAATGTCAGACACATTCATTTTCGCTTTGCACTCACCAATTAATAGAGGAACAATGTTGGAACCACCGTATTTCTTCACATCCTCCATCCACTTGGGCACAGACATAAAAGTGGCCTTCTTTGTGATGTCATAAGTGATGATGGCACCGTTGGCGCTGCGGTAGTAACTCTGTGTGATTGTGCGAAAGCGTTCCTGCCCGGCTGTATCCCAAATCTGTAACTACAGCACAAAATTGTACCACTGTTACCACTGTTTCATAGTTACTATACATGTCTATTAACCTATGACAGGCCCACAGTCGGGATTATGAGCTCATCACATTCAAGTGCTTTGTTGTTGGAAAGAACAGGAATCATGGGTAACACCAGGTTTATTCTTGCCTATATTTATTGGGAAAATCTTATTAAAACCATAATTATATTTAACGTTCCATTCATTGACAACCATTTAAACATACACCGCACTGTCGAGATATAATTTTTTTTTTTTTACTTTGTACAAAACATATATGTACATATGCAAATATGCTCCAATCGATCGGCTGCAGATCGGCATCAGCCAATAATCACATTCTATGACTATAAATTTGGCCGATGTCACAAACTGATTGCAATTTATTGATGTAAAACCATAAAAAGTCGTCGCCGACATGCATGAACACAGTATACAAATTAGGCTTTTGTGCCACGTTCTACTTTGTAACTTTGTGAAACATTAGTAAACCATAGTAAATTGCACATCTTTATTCTTGAAGCGACACTTACATGCTGCTTGGCTAAAGCTATCATGATGCAATCATGACACAGCGTTTTCCAATGTCATTTGAAAGTTCAACCAATGGAAACTGGATTTCGAGTGTGGTGGGTAGGGATGATGTGTAGACCAATGTTCAGTAAAACACACTTGTCTGGAGAGGTTTTTGGACTCTTGATAAAAGGCTACCATTGATTGCTTTAAGATATTAACACAAACTGTGACCCAGATGCAGCTGACATGATTGTGAACAAGTCCACACTTTTATGACTTTTAAGATTTTATGACCCTGTCATATATAGGCTGCTTTCTAATATTCATCATGTCAAGCATGAATAGTAACAAAATAAGTAAGGGTTAAATTGCATCCCTTTTCTGGGATTTTCTCTGCAATGTTGTAACAAACTACAAACAATGAAATTTGAAATTTTTCTATCAAATGAGAACATCTACTTGAGATGTACCTTTTCTGTAGAGTTATAAGCCATTACTTCTCAATATGCCACTTAGAAGTGAAATCATTAAAAATGCTTTCAGGCAACAGAGAGCTTACATATTATATAAAGCTGAATGATCAAAATCGGTATTGGGTAGTCTGTATCGGCTGCAAAAATCCTGATCGGAGCATCCCTAAAGAACACGAGTCACAGCAGCAATCATTCAAAAGTTTAAGGCCCGCCCAACTCGGGAACCTGGGTATCAAAATTATCCCAGAGCTTCCCAGTGGTAAATACGACTTGAGAGGGCGTTCATGTCCAGTTTTTAACTAGGAAACTCATATATGATAATTCCGATAGCATGTGAAGGAAGCATAACTCAACCCCTTTATTCTGCATATGCCTTGGGCGGGAATTATTTTAATGAGGAATATTGTGACGTGTTCGTTCCCGAAGAAAACTCAAGACTATGATGGAGGCATTTCTGCATGCTTGTGGATCCTTTCATTATAACCAACAAAGTGTAAACACGATGTAAATAAAAGATGGCTAAAGTCGGAACACACACAGGCTAATTTCCAGCTACAGGCAAAAAAAAAAAAAAGCGAAAAAGCTCAATTTTGACCAAAATTGACATTTTCACAAAAATATGTTCATTACGCCCTCAACTAGCGATCCCAATGCTCCAAATAGCAATTAAACCTCTAAAAGTATCTTTATTTGTTCGTTGAGATGAGTACCTCCGAAGAGACGCGCATTTAGGTCTGCGCATGCGCATTAGCTTGATCCAGCCTGAAAAATACAGCTTTTTTTGTCATGATTCGAGCGTTTAGAAACTAAATTTATGAGCCGGTTGTTGATAGATTTCATTGGTGATTTCAAATATGAAATTTAATCGTAAGGTTAGTGAACAGTTTTGGAGAATTTGAGGTTTCCCCATTCAAAGAGATTGCATGATGCCCAGGATGCCCGAGAGGCGTTTCAAAGATGGCCGCCGAGTGAAATGACTTGTCTTAAAGGGACTTTGATTCAAATGATCTATCTTGGTGACTATTCATGCAAGTTACATAATCTGTTATGTTTTAATTTAATGTTTGGTTAACTGTTGGGGAAAAACATCTGCCAAATTTGGTGGTGTTACCAGGGATTTTAAGGTTTGGTTGCTGGTGATTTTTTTTTGGAGCCTTCAGAAAACTTGATTAACTTGATTTTTCTCAAAATTGACTTTGCTGACTCTATGGACTTCAAACAGGTGTAGCTCAGTCATTTTTTGTTGGTCAAAAATCAAACTTCATTTTGAAGGTTTTTTTAACATTTTTGACAATTTGCTCATTACAAGTAGCCTACGGTTCACATATGTTCACACAATTTGAATAAAAGTTTTTCTCAGTACACTGTAAACATTTTGAATAAAAATCAAATAGATTTTTTTATTGTACTTAATGCATATTATGTACAACCATGTATTTATTTCTAGGTTAAAAAGAAAAACAAAACTGAATTTTACTGATTTTTGGGATATTATGGTCATCGGTCACCCAGCTCTCTAGATATCAGTACTGCCACTAGCCACTGAAAAATTGAAACAAATCTTTGTCTTTAAATAATTTCAGATGCATTACACAAAGAGCTCTGCAGGAAATAAGCTAATAATCTTGGCATGGTAAAAGACAATAGCAAACACTGACAATAAAAAGTGCTGACGTCCGCGGAGTCAGCCAATGAAACACAGCGAGTTTACAATCCGGCTGAGTTGGCATCAAACAACCTGCTGAAAACTGGACCACTGTCAGGTCAGGTCTAATTATTCATAATTTGAAAGGAACCAGTCAAATACAACTATCAAATAATATTACCAAAAATGACTACCTATTCTGTGCATACACTGACAGTTCTGAGTGCCTTCTCATTTCTCAAAAGCTTTTTCCCCATTTTTGAGCTGTCACCACTGGCATATAGTGCTGCTAAAGTCAACAGATTTTACAAACAGACCTACCAATCTCTGTGTAATAATAAAATAATGATGCTGACATCTTTATGAAGTCATTTCCCCCTCCTGTCATTAAGCTCCAAACCTCAAAATAGTCATTCTGACTCTCCTCTACAAAATAGTGGATTACTTAATAAATATTCATCCATGGCATTTAAAGGATTAGTTCACTTCAGAATTAAAAGTCGCTGTAATTTACTCACCCCCATGTCATCCAAGATGTTCATGTCTTTCTTCTTCAGTTGAAAAGAAATTATGGTTTCTGGGGAAAACATTCCAGGATTTTTCTCCATATAGTGGACTTCACTGGGATTCAACGGGTTGAAGGTCCAAATGTCAGTTTCAGTGCAGCTTCAAAGAGCTCTACATGATCCCAGACGAGGAATAAGAGTCTAATCTAGAGAAACCATCGCTCATTTTCTAAAAAAAAATTAAAATTATATACTTTTTAACCACAAATGCTCGTCTTGCACTGCTCTGTGATGCTCCACGCATTACGTAATCATGTTGGAAAGGTCGGAAGTATTGCGGTTGAGCGAAAAATCAAATTTTCTCCTCCGACTTCAAAATCGCCTGACATCTTGACTTACACCGTGTCCTAACCAGACACGATGCCGCGACACGCGAATATTTTATTTTAGAAACGGTTTCTATTTCTCCATGATGTCGTGGCTGAAACAGCAACACAAAGTATGGCAATGATAACATCAGGTACTGTTTATGTGCTTTATTTAATGTTAAAAGCATCTAACGTGAGTTTAAATATCATTCTGTGTTCCCAGCTTTTTTAGCTGTAATGAAAACAACACTGGCTAATTCACCTCAGATCTTGAAAATAAATAAATGGGCACAAGAACGTTCAAACTGTCAACTCAGTGCGAACAAACAAGTGTATTCTATGACAAAGATTGGTTCAGTCACTCCGTATGTACTTTAAACTAGGGCTGTAAAAATATTGATTTCTCGATTTTAATCAATTCTCATTTTTACAAACCAATATCGATTCTTAAATCCCAAGAATCGATTAGTCTAGTCTGTTTTCAGTTGATGAATGAGCAGAATATGTAGCTCCTCCCATCCAATAAAATCGCAATAATCTTTGTGCTTTGTTACTTTGAATATGAAGCAAAGTCTCAGATTTCATATGACGTCCATCTTATTATGAGATTAAAAAATAAATACCATTTTGGCGCTGTTTAATGTGGCGTGACAGATCGCTTTAGTACCTCAGTTAAAGAGAAGCATGTGATCATCCTCTCCTCCGCTTTAATACAGTTACAGCACGAAATAAACATGCATGAACATCTGAAGGTATGTTAAAATATACAGTACAACTTACTGAAATCCGTATCATGTCTCGTGTAATCGCTCAATCAGTGTTTCAACCTTGGAAAGACTCAAAAAACAGCTTGTGAACAATGTCACGTAACGTCACGTTTACCTCAGAAAAACATATTCAGTGACCATAAACTCATTAGTCAGCTAGAAAAGTGAACTCTAGAAAGCAACATTCTGATAAATATAGCTATGCACCGTTACATATTCATTATAATTTTGAATGTTCTTCCATATTTAATGCATGTTTAAATAAATCAGTAATGACAGCTGCAATTAAATGTTTATTTTTCAAAAAAACAAATTGGAGTAGAAATATGATTATGTAATTCTAAACTTTATTTATAATAAATATAATTGAGTGTAATTTAAGTGTTTGTTTATAAATAAGTTAATTTAACCTTCAGTATTATTATAGTAGTACCAGCTGACTCTCATGTGTAGTTTACAGCATTAGTTGAGAGATTTTTATTCCTCTAGAAAATTTGCCATGTGCTGTAACTGAAATACTACATCCAAAATAATCGATATCGAATCGAAATCGTAATCGAATCGAATCGTGAAAATTGTCTCAATACCCAGCCCTACTTTAAACAGTTTAAATTGTGTAATATTTATGAATTTTACTATGTACTTGCCCATTTCATTGTGTCTGCTGTGCCGAGAGAGCCCGCCCACACTCTCTTCTGATTGGCTGTGGTTTTTGATTGATTTTATCTCATTGTCGCATTGCGTCTAGCATGGACAGTTAAATTGCTCGTTGCTGGAATCTTATCGCATCGCATCTGGTTAGGACACGGTGTTATGGGGCGTTCACACCAGATGCAACTTGCGCGAATAAATTGCGCTATTCGCGCGTAGATGGATGCTTGAACATTTTGAGTTTACTCGCTTCATTCGCGCGTGAAATTCACGTCATGAGAGGGGCTTCTGCCAGGTGGCCTCCACTGTTGTTTCGGATTTCTGCCTCCGCTCGTTATGTCGTAATCACATCACTACTAGAGCAAGCACCTGATTGGTTAACGCGTCGCAAATATTCGCCAAAGTTCAGATTTTTCAACTTGCGCCGCCTCATTCGCGTGAATCGCACCACAGGTTGTCTATTCGCGTCTTTGCATCGACTTAACATGTAAATCACTCGCGCTTAACGCTTCATTCGCGTTTGGTGTGAACGCACCATTAGTCTTTGAACATTGCTTTGTAAACACTGGATCGGTACTTCTGCCTACGTCACGAGTGACCTTTCCAACATGATTACGTCATGCGTGGAGCATCACAGAGCAGTGCAAGATGAGCATTTGTGGTTAAAAAGTATAAAATTGTATTATTTTTTTAGAAAATGGCCGATGGTTTCTCTAGATAAGACTCTTATTCCTCGTCTGGGATCATGTAGAGCTCTTTGAAGCTGCACTGAAACTGACATTTGGACCTTCAACCCGTTGAACCCCAGTGAAGTCCACTATATGGAGAAAAATCCTGGAATGTTTTCCTCAAAAGCCTTCATTTCTTTTCAACTGAATAAAGAAAGACATGAACATCTTGGATGACATGGGGGTGAGTAAATTACAGGAAATTCATTCTGAACTGAACTAATCCTTCATCATCAGGTTCCCAGCTGGTCCAATCCACCAACTTTGGTTTTTCCAACAAGGTTTTATGTAGTTTTAAAATGGACTAGTTTCATTTAGACATTGTTTACAGCTTAACAACCACCTTGGCTATTGCATAACTGTGTCCAATGACACTGTGTGCCAACTTTAAGCCCTAAAGCCAACAACAAACTTCAGTGTTTCACTTTTATTTGTTCCACGTCACTGATGTCAACGTTGAAAGGAAAGACTATAAAACGGTTACGTTGAAATCTGGGAAAAGTCATCACAGTTGATGAACATTCATTAATCCACCATTTTCCAACAGCTTCTTATATGATTTGAATGAAACCCCAAATTGATGTAATTTGCAGTAATACAGTAGTGAAGCTATTTTTGGTACACAATGAGAACTTTGTGACGTATTGTCGATTTTAAAGATAACACTTTATGAATTATATAACCATGATAAGGCATAACGACCCTAATGAGGCAGACTACTAACCTTCACCCTTTTCCCATGTATTTCCAGTGTTTTCATGGTAAAATCCACGCCGATCGTGTTCCCTTGTTTTTCCATGAATATACCGGTCTTGAATCGCTGAACCACACACGTTTTGCCGACACCGACATCTCCAACCAGAACTATTTTGAAGACTAGATCGTAGCTGTCATCAGAGTCCAGCAATGACATATCTGTGCTGTGAGAGCTCGACTATCAGCTCGAGCTCACGGATCCTCCGCTTATTGACGTGGAGAAACACACGGCACCTGCACGCGCGCCAACGCGGAAGAGCTCCCGAACATCAGCGGCGCGCTTTAGGTGTCTCGGTGCCGCGCCTGACTGCTTTACCACGGTAAATATATAGAATAATACGGTACTCGCTGCACTGGTCGTGTTTTAAATATTTTCACTCGAATGCTCACATTATAACGAACGAAACAGCAGTGCTGTGGATGGAATTCTGACGACAGCCAATCATGGTCTGCAATTGAAGATCCATAATCTATTTTTTTTTTTTTTTTTAAATTATATGAACTTTTCCCTGCTCTAATAAGGTTGCTTACTATTATTATGAAGCTCTCTTTAATGTAATGTAAAAGGTATTGCTTTTTATTTAAGATTTGGTGGATGCATTTCTTATCTTAAAAAATTATTTGGAGTTCTGGATTGATCAAGGGCTTTCAAAGCAGTCTGAAAATGTAATAATAATAGTAATAATAAAAAATAATAAATTACATTTAAAATAATTGATTAAAATAAATAATATATAAATTTTTTCTTAATAAAACATGATTATAAAATGACTAAAACTTAAAATTTAAATAAATGAAATAAAAAGGCAGTGTAAAAATTTAATAAATAATACATTCAGTTAAAAGAATTTAAATAATAAATAATAAAAAATACATATTTTTGATGTAAAATTGTAAATGTAAAATTTTGTTCATATTCATGATTAAAATAAATGACTAAAACTTGATTTAAATAAATGGAAATAAAAGAAATGTAATAAAAATGCAATAATATAATAATAAATATTTTTCTTAATAAAACTGATTAAAATAAATGACTAAAACTTGATTTAAATAAAAAAATAAAAGTAAAAAATAAATTAAATAAGTAATAAAATAAAGAATTTAATTTTAAATAATACATAATACATTTTATTAAATAATTGACAAAAAAAAAATAAACTACATCTAATTACATCTACAGTGTATAACAAATATTTTTAAATATTTTTATATAATCCTGCCTCCATTTTAATTTATTAATTTTTATTTACTTACTTATTAATTTATTAATTGATGTTTAAATTACTTATTATAAATTAGGTGTCATATAAGAGTTTGATATAAATATCTTTTTTTGTATTTTTTTCCTTTTTTTCCTATTTTTCATATATAAAGGTTTAATTGTGTATGTATGGATATTCGATTATTTATTTATTTATTTTTTTACTTTATGTGGGGGTGGTATTACCACAAAAGGAAGAGAATGTAGGAAATAAGGAATAACTATTGGTAAAAAAAATGTCTTTAAAGGAAATTTGTATAATTGTATAGAGTTCGCTACACGCACTGCTTTTGCGATGACACGTGACGTAGGGAAGGCATGACGGAGTGACGACAGAGGCGCCTAAAGTTAAATTTGCTTCAGTTGACGGCGAGGGACGTTTGCGTAAACTTGGTTAGTACTTAGTTTGGTGTTTGTAGATTTTGAATAATGTCGGAGCAACAGTGTGAAAAAGAGGGTAATAAGTTCTGTGTCTTTGAGTTTTATATGTGGCGGAGTTCGTTATTGTCTGAGAGCCGCTTCTGTCGCGAGTAAACATCGCCTCACTCGACGCCTGTCTGACGCGTTAATGTTCAGGAATGTGGTTTAACAGCAGTTCTTCTTTTTTAGCGAGCATGACTGAAAAACACTTTCCCGGTGTACAAGGTGGATGTTATCGTGAGTTCTACCGAACCGAGGTTTGACTGGACAGGCGAGAAGAATTGAATCCAAAGGTAAAAATACATACATTTTAAGGTGATGATATTACAGGTAATTACACAGATAAGTGCTAATAGTAAGTACACTACTGTTAAACAGGTTTATTTTTTGATAAAAAATACAATTGTGAAATATTTTTTAAAAGTTACCAAATTATTTTTCTCAAACATCTTACTCCAGTCTTCAGTGTCACGTGATCTTCAGAATCTGGCTGCTCAAAACTTTTATTATTATTGTGAAAACAGCTGTGCATTATAATGTCTTTGCTGTCACTTTTGATCACTTAATGGATCCTTGCTTGAATAACTCTTTAAAGTTTTTCACCCAAAATGAAACCTTAGTGCCGTTTTACCCCTGAGCCTTTGTATCTCAGACACAATTAAGATTTTTGTGAATCCGATGGTCAGTGCGGCGGCCAGCAATGACATTTCTTAAGCTTATTGTACTAATTTTTAAAATGTGACAGTTTCAAATTAATATTATACAGTGACAAGATTTTTGGTGCGCCAAAAACAAAAAAATATATGGCCAAAACACAAAGCATCGTCGTTATGATGATTCTTTATTTATAACAATCACTCCCTTGTTTAAATACATTTTATTTATACACCAGGAGTCTGAAAGTGCAAAAAATAAAAAAGTGCAGTTACTAAACCATTTTGTTGAAATTAGTAGTATTTCATGTTTGTTTTAATCTTCTTATTACAAAAATAATTTTATTTATAAAAAGCATCAGCAGCAACACTGTTAACAATAAGCAAAATAAATGTAGAATGTCTAATGTTTTCAAATGGAGCAAATAAATTGAAGACAGTCATATCAACTATGCAGAAATGTAATTAATCTACAGTTTTAGTAGATTTATAAGCTGTTTAATAGGCTAAAGAGTGAAGAATAAATGTTAAATAGCTGAATAATCTCTGGAATATTGGAATATAACAAACAAAACGTGTTTTATTGCATTTCTCAACTGGTATGTTATATCAGAATTATTAATAATGTTTTGTCGTTCTAGATTATGAAATATCAAAGCGCTGTTTATCTATGCATTTACACAGAACTATACTCAAACTGCGATTGCTCGCGGAGATAATAAATAATTAATTTCCATAGAGTTGTGTTTACTTGCGGATGTTTATTAGCGAATTAATGGTTATATAGTAAATGTTTATATAATTACGCTGTTTTAAACAACTGAATCTTGTTAAAAGTTACATGCGGTGGCCAAGCATCAACCCACTAAGTGAACAGCAAATGCAGACGACTTCACGAGACTAATGATGAGCACAGACAACAGAGAGAGAATTAAATTCAGCCCTTTTATTTCCAACATGTGCTCATTCATGGCTGTATCATTTAATTCAAGCAAAGTTGACGGATTATCTTGTGTGACTCCATGAGCTTGTCTCTATTTCTTAGAGACGAGCTGCATAAACTAGCTACACTTCAGACATTTATGTAACGCATCTAATTTGTACATTAATGGCTGTTATGTTAAATAAAGTTTACTAATTACAGCAAAGCAGGTAAGTATACTTTACCCGTGCATGCCGTTGTCTCGTCTCCCCTCAGATGCGC
This sequence comes from Culter alburnus, assembly GCA_028476615.1. NCBI lineage: Eukaryota > Metazoa > Chordata > Actinopteri > Cypriniformes > Xenocyprididae > Culter > Culter alburnus. The sequence continues at coordinate 212,809 of JAOTNS010002633.1, forward strand.
TGTAATGGCGATCCTGCACGCAATTCTCAAAACACCCACAAGATGGCACCGTTTATCTGTAAATCCGATATTACAAAACTGATATCCAATTATGGTAAAATGCTTAAATGTCGGGGAATATCAGTAAATCGATATATCGGTCAATCTCTAATTACTGTCAAACATTTAAAATCTGTTTGATTTTCAGGCAGAAACCATTCAGAGAGTCTACATGAGAGTTTTGCAGCTTCTGTTTCGTTTCAGACCTGAGTGCCATTACACGGTGAGCGTAGCGTTTATTTGCATCAACGTTGTGTTTTCAGATCAAAACTGAGTTTTGTTTAATTGGAAGTGCTCCTGTTTTTCCGCAGGTGCCATTGTCTGAAAACGTTCAGTACCCCATGCTGTATGAGTGGGTTACTCCAATCATGAGCGTTTACATGCGCATGTGAGTGTTTTTACTGTGGTGTTGCAGTGTTTTATTCAGCATCTCTGAGTATGTATAAATGTTGTAAATTTATGTTTCTCTTAGGTGCCAGTTCTTACCGCTTTGTCACGTGTATGATTTTTCCCTGAATGATTTGCTCAACCCCAGTAAGTAGCTTTTATTTTCTCTATCAGGTGACACACGCAGGGCTCAACGGTGAGAATTATTTCTGCTGCATCAGTCATCTTTGTTTTTCTTACTCTGACAACATTTTCACTGGCTGTGCCGCAAAAGAATGAGGAGTGAGTGGATGGTTTATTTTTAACAATGTTGTAGATTGTGTTAGAGGACTTTTTTAACATTACTCCAGATTGTTTTGTAAACCAGGCACAATTTAATGCAGGGTCTACAAAGAAACTTTTTAGAAAGATGGATCTGTGCTTGCATCGGACAACTTCATAATGCTTTCTCTGTAAATAACGGTTTTATTTATTTATTTAAGTGATTGCACTCAGGGTTGTTGTCATTAATTAAAACCATTAAAACATTTCTGTAAATTGAAATAAAGCTGAAAAAATAAAATATAAATATTAGTTGAAAAACTTAAACTAAACAGAAATTAGAAATGATGCAGGGGCATGTGAAATAAAAAAATGTGCATGGATAAATCTAGAGATGCACTGGTGTATCGGACGATTTTTGCTCAATTTACAACCGTCGGCATATGCGTGTATCTGCGTTATTCAGAGAAACCTCGCAGCTGAACATAATCTATGTATATGATGAAATGCATTTAAGTTTATTTTGTAGGGCTGGGTAAAAAAAATATTGATTTCTCGATTTTTACGAACCAATATCGATTCTTAAATCCCAAGAATCGATTAGTCTAGTCTGTTTTCAGTTGATGAATGAGCAGAATATGTTGCGCCTCCCATCCAATAAATCACAATAATCTTTGTGCTTTGTTACTTTTGATATGAAGCAAAGTCTCAGATTTCAAATGACGTCCGACTTATTATGAGATTCAAAAAATAAATACCGTTTTGGTGCTGTTTAATGTGGCGTGACAGATTGCTTTAGCACCTCAGTTAAAGAGAAGCATGTGATCATCCTCTCCTCCGCTTTAATAGTTACAGCGTGAAATAAACATGCATGAACATCTGAAGGTATGTTAAAATATACAGTATAACATACCGAAATCCGTATCATGTCTCGTGTAATCGCTCAATCAGTGCTTCAACCTCGGAAAGACGTCAATAAAACAGCTTTAACGTCACATTTACCTCAGAAAAACATATTCAGTGACCATAAACTCATTAATCAGCTGGAAAAGTGAACTCTAGAAAGCATTCTGATAAATATAGATATGCGTTACATATTCATTATAATTTTTAATGTTGACTAAACAGTTATGACAGCCGTGATTAAAATAATTATTATTTAAAAGATGATTTTATATTTAAAAAAAAAAAAAAAAAATGAATTGGAGCAGAAATATGATTATGTAATTTTAAACTTTATTTATTATAAAATATAATTGAGTGTAATTTAAGTGTTTGTATATAAATAAGTTAATTTAACAGTATTATTATAGTGGTACCAACTGACTCTCATGTGTAGTTTACAGCATTAGTTGATTTTTTTTCCTCTAGAAAATTTGTCATGTACTGTAACTGAAATACTTCATCCAAATAATCGAATCGAAAGCATGTGAATAGTAATTAAATTGAATCGTGAAAATTGTCAATACCCAGCCCTATTAAATTGTACTATTTAATAATTTTATGTATGGATTACATAATGCAATTAATGTAACATACTTTAATGCAGTGGTCACCAACCCGTCGATCGCGATCGACCGGTCGATCTTTATCACTGTTCCAGTAGCTCGCGAAAACAACAGAAATATGAGTGCAAAAATACATTACATTTCTCCAGTCTTTGTACTGTATTTTGTATTTATTTATTTTTTTTTTTTTTTCTGGAGCTACTGGGACAGTGATAAAGGTAAATAGCCCACATCATGTCCGAGTCTGTAAACGGCCGTAAACAAGAGGCCAGAGACGCTGAAGACGGACGCAAAGAGGAGAAAATTCTGTAACTTAGCAGGCAGAGCAGCTCACTGTTCACGATGCTCGAAATATAGGAAGAAAATATAAATATTGAATTAGGGGTGAAGGGTTACATGAATGTGAATGAAATCTCTAAAAGGAATTACTGTCTTCAGAAAAAAAATCGATGGTAATGGCATTTTATTTTCCTCTTACCTCCGAATAAAGTAGCTAATTATTAGCGCAGTCAAAGACTATAGAATAACACTTTGGCGCAGTTCAGCTTTGTTTACACAGCGGTAACCAAGGAAACACTGTATCACTGCTGCTCCATAAGCGCCACCTGCTGTCAGAGAGTGAATTTGCGTCTGATTCAGCCTGTCTGCTGTTTTTGTTTCAAGCTTTTTTGTGTAGCATATAATTTCACAAAGATAAAGTCAGACCGTTGTGTTTTTGCTTTAAATCTTGAAATTAAATCTCAATTAATTCAAATAAAAAAAAAAAACTGCTCATGCAATGTGATAGCATCTTTGTTTGGATTGTGATTAAAAAGCAGTGGTTCCCTCTCATTTGAAATGGCTATGTATTTTTGTTTATAATAATAATAATAATAATAATAATAACAAATATCTGCAACCAGTATGAGAATCGGCCAATTTGCTTGTATAAATAAATAATCAGAATCTAAATTGGCCACGAAAAAAATACTAAATACAATCTGGGCTGTCTTTTCTATCAAGTAGATTGTCTTTCATAAAAGGTCGAGGTCAGGGATCTTGGGCTTAAAAAGGTTGGTGACCACTGCTTTAATGTAATTATAGTCTTGTTTGGATGAAATAATATATTTATATCAATATTCTTATCACTATTATAAGGCTGTACAGAGTAAATGCTTTTTTTGTGTAAGAGTGCTTTCAGTTGTTCATATATTTTGTCATAAATTTAGAATAGTTTTTGGTATGAAATGTTTGGTGAATCGTGATTTGTTCTTAAAATGTTCCTATGTACATTTCACACACAAATTTGTGTATACGCATACTTAGTGACCCAATAAGAATAAAATAATAATTTTATAATATTATTATTATCATTACAGTAATAATAGCCATAAAACAAATGCACTGCATTTCATTTGATTATTTCATTACTTTATGCTACAGTAGGGAAATTACAATACTTTTGTCCTAATTTCTACACTTGCAAGAGATAAACCCTTGAGCTTTTATTTTTATGGAAACTGCAGTAGAGCTTTTATTTTTATTAAACAGTTTTATTAACAGGTCTGATTATAAATCTAGTGAAATACTGTAATCATCTTCCTTCAAAAATGTGTTGGAAATTATTCAAATGTGAAAATAATGCATAACTGGTGCCAAATGCATGTTAAACTCACAGCACATGCAGAGATGGAGTTCACTACGTTCATTCACTGGACACGGAAACACCGGCTCACATGCTGAACGCTTGAGCAAAGTGCTGAAACATGCAGCGAGAACAGACTATATACTTGTTTAATTAAATCACACTCTTTTGCGACTTGATAAGGGCACAAAGCCATATCATGCTTTCAATTTTAGTTTGTTTGATAGATTCTTTGCCAAAGCAATAGCGCAAAACGGCATCAGAGAGCTTTTATGTTGTTATGAGAAGTTTTAAAATAACTTTGGTTCATTATGAAGTACAGATTAACTATAGTGGGCTGCTGGAGTCTAGGTAATTGAAGTTTTTGTTTTTAGTGGCAGGTGCAGCACAGGTGACTGTTTTGTCAGCTGACCTGAAACACACTCTCACACTGACCCTGCGCAGCAGACACTTCTCACTGTTGTGCCCTGACATTGTCACACTTTTGTTGCATACATTTTAAAGCTGATATGAAAAAGTCATGCTGAGCTTATTTATTTATTTATTGACAGAGGTGAAGCGAACAATCACTATTCTGAGCGCAATCCAAAATTTCCTACACTTCAGAAAGCAGAGGCTGGAAATGGCTGCTGCCCACCAGCAAAGTTTTGTAAGTTTTGCTGTTTTTGTAAAATCAAAGGTGTTTTAGGCAGGTCTGTTAGATAGAATAAATCTCTTTATGAGACTGAGCTTTGTTACATATACATGCACAAATAGAAACATCACACACTAAAGGAAAACATTAAAAAGCAATTTTTTTTAACAGCGGTCTGATATGGACAGACTTCAGGCATACACAAGAGAAATAAAGGAAGCTGAGAAGAAGATTGAGAAACTGACGTAAGTGCAATGTGTTTTTTTTTTTTTTTTTTTTAAACGTCTATTTAATAAAAAAGATTTATATTTATTAGGGCTGGGTATCAATTCAGATGTCCCAATTCGATTCTGATTCACAAGGTCTCAATTCGATCTTGATTTTTGATTCAAATAATGAATTCAATGATTAAATTTTCTCTGGCCCCACCACAAAAAAGAAATGAATAAAATAGTTATTGTTTTTGCTGTTTGTCCCATGAATCCTTGTATTGTAATAAATAAGGTTGACACCCAATATTTTAGATACCAGTGAAATATAGCAATTCTCAGTTCCAATTTAGATACCACAGCTAAAACTACTATATAAATTTCAAAGATTATTAAAGACAAGTAAACAGTCATTAATAAAAAAAGAACATAATTAAACAACAAGCAATAGAACAAAGATGCAAATGAAATAATCAGTGCTTTTCAGGTTTTTCATGTTGGTCTAACAGTAGTTTTCAGGTACAGAAACTAAATAAATTAATCAAATGTAAAATAACACTGCATATAATCTTCACTGTACAAATTAAATAAAGGTTAATCCTTATTAAAGTTACAAAAATGTTATTCAGTGAAGAGCACGGAGTGATTTTTCTGTCTTTTGTAGTTTGATTAACATTAAAACACAGACAGCAGCAGGAATATTAGGCTTCTGTCACTTTAAGACTAATGCACGGATCCAATAATGATGCACATGCGTTCTTTCTCTATTGCTTACCGTATGTTCACCTAGAAATGCAGGCGTTTTGAGAAGTTTGAGTGCATTTGTCTGTTTAGGCTCAAGGAGAGGTGAAAGAGAATTAATTTTATTATTTTCACGCTGTCTGAGACGCGCAGCTGTGAGCACTTCAGGTGTGTGCACACAAAAGGTCTCGCACAGCGTGCGCGAGTTCTCTTTCTCTTTGCATCCGGCATGTTTAGCACTGAATGAATGACTCTCCCCGCTGTAACATGGCGCAAGGAGAAGACTAGTAATAAGATTAAAGTCAATCAGGTATTATGTTCAATGTTTGCGGAAATAAATACGGAAAAAAATCGATTTGTGGCTTTTGAGAATTTAATTAACCACATTTTAAAAAACGATTTTTTTGGCCAGCCCTATTATGAACGTATCCTATCCTCTCTTCACAGTACCATACCTCCAGAGCAGCAAGCGGAGGCTAAAGAGCTGGCGGCCGCTCTGGCAGAGTTGACAACTAACACACAGCATGAATATCAGGATGTGGTGAGATGTCAATGATTTTAAAATGCCTTATAGAAATGTGTACAAGATGCTTGCAGTATACAAATAAAATATCACCTAAGGGCGTTTTAACACATGGCTCGTTTGGAGCGTTTGTTTCCTGCTGCGTTTTCTCACTTAGTTCAGTTCCTTAGGCATACAGTGGCAAGAAAAAGTATGTGAACCACTTGCCGAATCTGTGAAAATGTGAATAATTTTAATAAAATAAGAGAGATTATACAAAATGCATGTTATTTTGTTTAGTACTGTCCTGAGTAAGATTTTTTACATAAAAGATTTTACATTTAATTCACAAGACAAAAAAATAGCTGAATTTATTAAAATGACCCCATTCAAAAGTTTGTGAACCATTGATTCTCAATACTGTGTGTGGTTACCTGATGATCCACGACTGTTTTTATGATTTGTGATGGTTGTTCATGAGTCTCTTGTTTGTCCTGAGCAGTTAAACTGAGCTCTGTTCTTCAGAAAAATCCTCCAGCTCCTGCAGATTCTTCAGTTTTCAAGCATTTTTGAATATTTGAACCCTTTCCAGCAGTGACTGTATGATTTTGAGATCCGTGTTTTCACATTGAGGACAACTGATGGACTCAAACTCAACTATTAAAAAAGGTTCAAACATTCACTGATGCTCCAGAAGGAAACATGATGCATTAAGCCGTGGGTGAAAACTTTTGAAATTTGAAGATCAAGGTAAATTGTACTTAATTTTTTTTCCAGGAAACATGCAAGTATCTTCTGTTGCTTCAGAAGGGCAGTACTAAATGAAAAACAACAATATTTAAACAAAATAAGAAAAATTGTGACTTCTTCATGTTCAAAAGTTTTCACCCACAACTTAATGCATCGTGTTTCCTTCTGGAGCATCAGTGAACGTCTGAACCTTTTTTAATAATTGAGTTTAAGTCCCTCAGTTGTCCTCAGTGTGAAAAGACGGATCTCAAAATCATACAGTCACTGCTGGAAAGGGTTCAAATATGCAAAATATGGTGGAAAACCGAAGAATTTTTGGGACCTGGAGGATTTTTCTGAAGAACAGAGCTCAGTTTAACTGCTCAGGACAAACAAGAGACTCATGAACAACCATCACACAACAAAAAACAGTCGTGGATCATCCGGTAACCACACACAGTATTGAGAATCAATGGTTCACATACTTATGAATGGGGTCATTTTAATAAATTCAGCAATTTTTTTTGTCTTGTGAACTAAATACAAACATCTTTTATGTAAAATATCTTACTCAGGACAGTACTACATAAAAAATAACATGCATTTTGTATGATTCCTCTTATTTTATTCAAATTATTCACATTTTCTCAGATTTTCTCAGAAGTGGTTCACATACTTTTTCTTGCCACTGTATATGAACATGGCTATTACTCTTGGAACAGCACCAATAAAATCAGTCCGAGATCACTTGAATGAGAGCACAGTTTACTCATGTGATTTGTATGAACAGATTTTGGTCCGTTTAGAAATGTTCCATTAAAAATTGCAACATTCTAACAATTTTAATCACTGTTTCGGAGCAAAACAAACAATCTACAATCTTTCAGTCTACAGAACTGAAAACACCCTGAATTTAGTTTGTGTTTAAGTGAATTCTGAGTCTTACAATTCTGACCAAGTTCACCACAGACATGATGCTTTAAAACTGGTAATCACATGGCCAAGTGTTTTTCATGCTGATCTTGCATGCCTTTTTTCTTGTCAGAATCTTTCTTCTTTTTTTTTAATTTGAATGTTTTCTCTTTAGAATGCTATGAATGAAAAGGTTGCACAGTGCAAGACGGAAATTGCTGAGATATCACAGAAACTGGTATGTATCAGATCATTTCTTCATTTAATTTATCAGACTTCAGTTTGAATGAGGGTTAAAGTTGCGATGTAAGTTTAGAGAGGCGAAATTAATTACATATAAAATATGGTCACAAATTATTGTTCTCTTCCTAAATGATAAATGTATAGCATCTACTGATAATTATATATAAATAAATCATTTATAACCAGTGCAGATATGTTAGAAACAATGCATCGCGATACAAATGCCAACTTATATTCAATGCACACTTTTTCAAACTTGCACACTTTTGCATCGCATCGTTTTAAGGCGATGCAGTGATGTAAATTGGTGAATCTTACCATCCTCTGTGTTTGTGTGTGAGGAATTGGATGCAAGCAGAATACGGGTGTTTCTAAAACACACAGCATCTCGTGTAGCCAGACTGTATAACTATATATAATAACTGAATGATACTAAAATAAAACGGATGCAAAGTTTTGTATTTTTATTTATATTACTTTTACTAATTGCCCCTACAGACTCAAAGGAAACTGGATGTGGCGACACTGAAGGATGAGATATCCAAGCTCAAGTCACAGATTGTGGAGTCGCCTGAAGAGCTAAAAAATGAGATGGAAAAGATGAAAGAGAACGTGAAGAGCATTAAGTTGTCAAAAGTATGTATATTCCACACCTTAGGTTATGTGAAAATGTGCTTACGACAAGATACAAGTGTTTTAATTGCTCAGATAAACAGATCTTTGTTCTCTCACTGATTATTGGTAGTAGATTTACGGCCTGCTGTTTCCCCGTGTGTCTGTGTGTCCGTGACAGGAGCTGGCCGATGAACGGTTGGTGGAGCTCCAGATGCTGGTCCAGTGTGCAAGTCAGGTGGAGGCAGAAATCCAGGTCCTGCTCAAACAGCTGCAGGACTTACAGAGTAGCATGTGCAAGACCAACCAGCAAAAAGAGGAGGTAAAGCTCAGAGACGCGTCATACGTTTGCATGGAGTTTTGACTTTTGATTGGAGCAAACTGTTATGGAAAGCTTAAGTTAGAAATTCTGTGACATTCCGCATTATAAAGTATTGTAAATTCCATTTTTATGAATGGATTCCTTCTGCGTTTGATGTGATGTGAGTTTGTTGACCCAACACTAGAAGGCCTATTTAAAGGATTAGTTCACTTCTGAATGAAAATTTCCTGATAATTTACTCACCCCCATGTCATCCAAGATGTTCATGTCTGTCTTTCTTTCTTCAGTCAAAAAGAAATGAAGGTTTTTGAGGAAAACATTCCAAGATTTTTCTCCTTATAGTGGACTTCAATTGGCCCCAAATGGTTGGTCAAAATTACAGTTTCAGTGCAGCTTCAAAGGGCTTTAAACGATATCAGACGAGGAATAAGGGTCTTATTTTTATTCAAAGTTTGAACTAAATTGTTATATACAATATGCTAGTGCAAGTATATAACAATTTACTACACTGCCGGAATTCTAATAGAGAAGAGTGTCTATGGTTCAAACGGATATAATTTTTTTTTTTATAATTTTATTTTATTTATTTTTTTAGAAAATGGCCGATTGTTTCTCTAGATAAGACTCTTATTCCTCATCTGGTATCGTTTAAAGCCCTTTGAAGCTGCACTGAAACTGTAATTTTGATCTTCAACCATTTGAAGGAGAAAAATCCTGGAATGTTTTCATCAAAAACCTTCATTTCTTTTCAGCTGAAGAAAGAAAGACATGAACATCTTGGATGACATGGGGGTGAGTAAATTATCAGGAAATTTTTATTTGAAAGTGAACTAATCCTTTAATGATTTCACATCTAAGGGACATACTTAAAAGTGAAGAAAAAACAGATTTTGATCATGTTTGGAGGTTCTTGTGTTACAACACTGCTGAGAAAACCTCAGAAAAATTGATGCAATTTATTTATTTTGTTATTATTGATGTTTGACATGATGAATATTAGAAAGTATATATGGAAGCTCATAAAATCAGGTTTGGACTTCACATTCTCAATCATGTCAACTGCGTCTGAAGCAAATTTTGTGTCGATATCTCAAAGCAATCAGAAGTTATGGCATTTGAAACCATAGTAGCCTTTTTATTAAAAGTCCAGAAAAACTGGAAACAAGTGAAACACCTTTACAAATAAGTGTTTTACTGAACATAAGGACTACTTACATGTGTAAATGCCACAATAAAGCATACAAATATTTAAAATTACAGCCATAATAGCCAAATTACCATGTCTTGTCACTCCATGAGGATTTTCTAGATCTATGTGTCATGTTATGTTGTGTTTGGGCTCGTTTGAATCGAGACAACCTGCTCTAAAATATTGTAATTTACTGATGTTTCACAATGTTATGTAGCGAAATGTAACACAAAAGCCTCATGTGTACTGTTATGTATTATCAGCAGCTTTTTTTTTTTTTTTTTTTTAACACACATATTTGGTATAGTTTGGTTACAAACTGAAACAAATATGCTTTTTGTATTCTGCTAGTTGAGACCTTTTCAATGATATATAACAAAGACTATCAGATATTTATGATGCTTTTACAGACCACATTTCAAGTAAAGCAGCCATCAAAACAGTGCTCCTCTAATATTATAGCAAATTTAAAAGCACTTAAGAGTTATATTATTTTCATTTATATACATTACATTCACTATAAAGCCAAGCTACTAAGCTTTAAAATGACACCTATTTTTCGTTGATCAAGCAAGAGGTCATTAAGTTAAAGGACGACAACTTTTTTTGTTTGACTCTGGTGCCCCCTGTCAGTCCAAGTGGTTAAAGCCTCAAAGATGGTCTTTTTTTTTTTTTTTCTTTCTTCCTCCTCCAATTATGTTTGGTATCATTAATGGTGCTGGAATTTCTTGTTTTTTTTTTTTTTTTTTTTTTATTTATTTTTGTTTGTTTCACCTTTGTAAATGATCATTCCTGCACAGGTCCAGAGATTAGCAGCCATGAATGAAGCCTTGCAGAAAGAGCTGAAGAGCCTGAGCACTGAAGAGGGCCAGATGAAGAGGGCGCTTGCCATGAAACTCGACAAGGAGTCGAAACAACAGATCCGTCGGCAGAAGAAGAAAGAGGTGAAAGATCAGCAGGTCAAAAATATTTATGGGTAAGTGAAAAATAATCAATAACCTATGAGATTTTACCTTTTTCTGAAGGATGCTTTTATATGACAGTGCATTAATTTATTTGATAATACACCTCCTGCGCTAAATATTAGAAGCTGTGCATGTCTTTATACATTCATCAGCAGTACATTTTAACTTTTTACCATATGACAGTATCATATCGTGATGTGAGTGTATCATTACACCACTGCTACAAACAAAACACATACAAGGATCATCGAGGAGCATCAGTTGGACTCTTCTGCTCTATTTCAGTGTTCTGATTGGATGAAAAGATTGCGAACCACTCTGATTTTCTAATGTTTTATATTCAGGCAATATGACAAAATCCACCAGAAACGAGAGGAATTTGTGAAAATCATAGAAGAAAGCAACCGTGAAACTAAACAGTTCAGGGAGAAGATGCAGAAGCTCAGAGAAAAGTGCAGCCAGCACACTCAAAAAGCCCAGGTGTGCTTCATCAACACTTCTGAACTGTCTGTCTTTGGTTCAGTTCTTTTGTTTGTTCTTGAGGCTGTTGTTTAACATTAAGGCCGTGTTGTAATATCGATTCCTTGTCTGCCGGAGATCTACGATCGTCTCCTCACAACTCTGGAGCAGTATAACAAGCGGATTGAAAGCATTGTGGTGGAGACCAATGCAGACACCTTAAAAATGAAATCGCACTTCTAGAATCTTTTTTTACACTCTTTACAGTCGTTTCATGTTCCTACAGTTGTTGTCTGTCATGTTTCATTGTACATGTCATTTTTTGTTAATGTTGTAGAATTGTATTTAAATGTTAGGTGGCAAAAAGTTACTTATGGTTCAAATGATCTCGTATAAAACGTGTTTATTGGAAACAGTTGGTTTGCTGCTGTAAATCAAAGTTTATAGTTATGCCAAAGGCTGATCCGGGGCCCTTTTCTACCACTGCACAACACCACTTGACCCCAGTTAAAGATGGCACTTCATAGTCAACTCAAAATCTACGGCGAAAGATGGATGTAAGATGGGGTCAACTGGATTCTGAGGAGAGGCGTCTTGATCTGCAGTCAAATGGCCAGTGATTCAATACCACTTAAAAAAGAAACAAATGACATCCTTCGTTTTCACTGGTGATAGATATTATCCATGTTAGAATGATCCAAAGAGATCGTTTACTGGATTAAATCGTGAAGGGAGCTGTTATTGACTCGCCCAGGGGTTCAATTTCCTCAGATTCCACAGAAACTAGCGCTGCGTCCCAATTCACCTACTTATACTATGCCCTAGAAGTATGTAGTGTTTTTGAGAAGAAAAAGTACATACTTTTGAGTGTGTAGCAGAACACTAGGCAAGCTTTTGTTAACGTGCAGTGTTGAAAACCCTATAATACTTGTGGTGTTCTGGTGTGCAAACAATTGCTTATAAATCTCTCATTATGCTACCTTATCATCAAATATTGGATTCAATCTTTTTGTCAGCTTGTTTTCTTTCAGTTAGGACCGGTTTTGTGTTTATTTTTGGAACGGATCAATTGTAGGCCTTATTTATCTGAGTTTATGTACCTCAGTTTTTGAGTGACAAAAGTGTGTTTTTTGTTTTGTTTTGTGGATAATTTTGCACACAAATATTTGCACTGTTTATCACACTAGTGTGCTTTAATGTTTAAATAGGAAATTTGTTTTGAAATGTTTTTATTTTGTTTTTATTTATTACAAAATGGCACAAAGTCACACTTGTGGTGTTCCCGGTCAAAAATGACCGGCCTGCAGAAAAATAACTTGTAAATCTCTTGTTACGCTTTTTTTTTATTACCAGATATTGGATTCAATCTTTTTGTCAAATTGTTTTCTTTAAATTAGGGCAGGTTTTGTATTTATTTTTGAAAGTGACTGATCGTTGGCCTCACTGATTTGAGGATAAAGTTCATCTATGTGCAAAAGAAAGCCTGTAATACTTAAAATAGTGTGTGTGTGTACGAGTATGCATGTATCCACACATGCGGAGGTCCGAGGCCTTTATTTTTGCACGCCCACATGTATATATGTGAACATGAACTAATTGTTTCTGATTTTCGACTCCACCATTCATTTTCAATGGGCGGTCATTTTTGACCAATATCAGATCAGTGAGGCCTACGATCAATCAGTTTAAAAAATAAATACAAAACTTGTCCTAATTTAAAGTTGATAAAAAGATTGAATCCAATATTTAGTGATAAAATAGCGTAACAAGTTATTTATTTTTCTGCAGGCCGTTCATTTTTGACCAGGAACACCACAAGTGTGACTTTATGCCTTTTTGTAATAAATAAAAACCAAAATAAAAACATTTCAAAACACATTTCCTGTTTAAACATTAAAGCACACTAGTGTGATAAACAGTGCCATATTTTTTTTTTATATATTTTTTGGAAAATTGACAAAATTATCCACAAAAAACACTTTTTTTCAAAAACTGAGGTGCCTTCTCTCAGATAAATGAGGCCTACAATTAATTGGATGCAAAAAGAAATACAAAACTTGTCCTAAATGACAGGAAACAAGTTGACAAAAAGATTGAATGTTTGGTGATAATAGCATAATGAGAGATTTATAAGCATTTTTTTGTAAGCCGGTTATTTTTGACCGGGAACACCACAAGTGTGACGAGGTAAAAAAGCGCCCCAAAAAAAGTACGAAAATTATAAAAAAAAAAAAAAATTTGAGAAGTTGTTATACCCTGTGTGAACAAAGTCATGAAGTTTCAGTCCAATGCGATAACATTAACTACGATTTTCGGGAAAAAGAAAATCTCCTGGTCAAAATGACCTGAACACCGCATGAGGGTTCAGCACGGTCACTTCCTGGTTGAACTGTTAGCTGTTCATTCTGTACTCGCTGTACATCGACACAAAACCATCAATGGTTGACTTTTTAATGTTGTGTTCATATTTTAATGCAGTTATCACATTTACCTAATTTGCCAATAAACCAGTTTTATTGATTGCAATAAAGACAAAGCTATTGGGACCGTTTTAAGAAATGCCGTGTCTGTAAATAGACGCATGCATTTTTTTCCAGCACTTCAAATGTTATTTTTAATGTGATGATCACAAACATTATTTGTTCATCCTTCTTTTGTAAAACCGAACAATTCAAAATGTAGGAAATCCAACATTTGATAGAAAACAATTATTTAAAAACAGAAAAGACATTAATTACCACTATAACCAGCAGGTGGCGGCAGAGTAGCATTTATTCACGCATATATTCAATAGTTTCGCTTTTGAATAAATATTCAACTTAATGAAACAAATAGGTTTAAAAATAAATTTTGTAAAGGTGATATATGAAGTACTCAAAATCTCATGAAAAACAATAACTTTTCTTGTGAATGAATGACACAGAAAGCGAGCACCGCGCTCTCCCTTTATAATCACTGAAGCGCAAGATCACTGATTTTGGCAAAACGAACATTTTATTCAATGAATCTAACTAAAGAGCACAATAAATATTTAATTTTTGACACGAAAGTGTGAAATCTGACGGTCGAATTGAATTTAGTCGAGGAGGAACGAGGAACATTGAGGTACGTCTTTATTTATTTTTTATTATGCGTCTTACGTTTGAATAACTAAATTAATGCAATGCCTGATTATTTAAGTGACTATATTCTGATTTATTACACTATTGATGCTCAGCACACCAGCAAGTGACATCTCACCGGAAGTTTTCCAGCTGGCTTATATTATTGCGGAAGTTCTAAAGAACGCTCCGTGCATATAGTCAATTCTATTTCCGAATTGGGGCGCAGTGGATGAATTGGTCATTAATTAGTCATTAACAAGTAATTGCGTTTAAAAAATCGCATTATTTCGTTATCACGGAAAAACAACATTTTTTTTTTTTTTTTGGACTGTCAGATTAAGATAATAAAACTTATAAAATATAGATGTATTTTGAATCGGAATAGTTTGTGATTATTCGCTAGTTTGGTTTGTTGGAGTGCTTGTAATGAAGCATGCACGCATCTCTGAATGAAAATGGAAAATGCTTCATGTAACTTTAGGAATAAAATACGTGTCTGGAGATTTGCCTTTTACCCTGCAGCGGCTGTCGCGAGGCGAACGCGCCGCACTCTGAACTCGAGCGCTGCTGGGTTCTTTCAGACGCGGAGAAAATGTGCGCGTGTGAAAACATCCTCCTTCGAGCCGGAGTCGAACCAGCGACCTAAGGATTGCCACCATTCCCACTACAGTCCTCCGCTCTACCAACTGAGCTATCGAAGGCACGTGGGTGAATAACAGAACCTCGTCCTATCAGAGCGCAGTTCCTCAACAGCTGGACAAAAACGCTTTGAGGAAGGAAATAAAGACGCCTTCCCATACCGGGAGTCGAACCCGGGCCGCCTGGGTGAAAACCAGGAATCCTAACCGCTAGACCATATGGGAGCCATGTATAACTGGTGCCAGGACACGGACAGGGCTTTGCTTTTGTTTATTGGTGTGCGTGAAACTTCAGTTAACAATGTGAGAATGACCAAAGCGATCGTTTACTGAATTAAATTGCGTTGGATTAATTGAAGGGAGCTGTCATTTGACTCGCCCCATTCATTATGATCGTATTAATCTTTTTTTTATTATTATTATTTATTTATTTTACAGATGCTGTTTTTAACAGTGCGTTCGGAGAAAAGAGTCGAGAGTGTCCAAAAGTTGAGTATTCAACTTTATGCAAATGTCAAATGAAACACGCCAGGCGGCAGCCAATCAATGTGAGATACAGGCAGTGACGTCTGTCAGGAGAGTTTAAAAATCACAGCATATTATTTACATATTACTAGACCTATATTAAATGTAAATTTATTGTGCAGTTGCTTTGATTGTGACTGGCTGGGTTTACAAAAGTGTTTTAAATTGACACCACGTCTTTACTTTAAGAATTCAGAAATAAATCTTGCATCTTTCCAACTGTAATCATGTGAATATAAACTATAATTTTACTCCAAAAATCTAAAAACATCCCTTGTTAACAAATAGACACAAAAAAACTTTGATATTCAACAAAATACAATTTCACTATTTTCCAGAGACACAAAATTAAGTCAGCTTTATTTACAGCACGTTATAAAATACAGATGTTTCAAAGCAGCTTCACATTAATAAATAGGGAATTAGTGATCAATGATGCAAACTTCTGCTGTAAAGCAGCTCTGAATATATAATAGTATTCAGCTCAAATCAGTTGAATGTTGATATTCAGATCAAATGACAAAATTAATAAGAGCATAGCCATTTATCAAATTTGTTGAGATGAGATTTCGTGCCATCTGTGGTCAAGAAAAACATGTCATGACATGAAAAATCAAATTTTGCTATGATCTTTTGACATAAGACATTTTTGTGCCATTAAAACATCCTGCAAGTTTCATAGCTTGAATAATAATATGTTTATTTTATATAGTGCCTATCTACCACACTTTACAATAGAGCAATGGAAATGTAGAACAATAAAGTAGGAGAGAAAAGCGGAAAATAATGCAATACACAAAGTCATATGATCAAGAATAGCATTTAAGGAAGAGGTGCTTTTCAGTTCTCTCTTGAAGTCATAGATATTTGTGATATCATGGAGGGATTAAAACGTCCTCCTCATTATAAACAAAATTTTAATTTAATCAAAAACAGCTTGTTTTGATGTTGCGGGATCTGTGACGTAACACGGGCAAATACATTTGCATATGCCCGCCTCCAGAGCAAAACATTAGGCTTGTTTGACATGCATCGACGCTGCGCGGACCAATAGGCCTTTTTCACAAGAATCGGAAATCACGTGACGCAGGGTAAAGTTAGTTCCGCGCTATGCGTCTACGGCTATTAGATTGATATGCTCTTTTCTCAAATATCGCTTCTTACCTTTTCTGTTTTGTCTGTTTTCCAAGTCGCTTTTGTATAAATAAATTATTTTCTACTGGTTTGTAACTTGTACGGCCGCTCAGACCGTTGCTCGAATTTACCGGCAGGTGGATTTATTACGAGCTGTCATACAGTAAAGGCTACGCAGCTACTCATTCAGCAATTTCCCAGATCGTATTACGTACGACGAACATTATTTATATAATTTATTCATTAAAAAAAAAATAACTCCCAATATATACTTTAATGGGGGATATAAAATCGAGATACATAATATTGTCGTGAGTTTAATATGTTTTAAAAATATATCGCATGTAATCTCATATGGCATCACATCCCACATTCAAGCATATGTTATAACTAATCCTGATCGATTAAAATGATTAAACTAAGACATAATTAATTTCCAACACCACACTGTACAACTATCAGTCTTTGCATTAATGTTGCAACAGCACAATACTGTGCATAATACACACTTTAAGATGATGACGACAGGAAAATGAGTGAGAGACTGAAGTGTTTATATCCAGAAATATCAGGGTGCGAGCAGTCCTGTTTCATGAATCAGAGGATCTTGCGTGATAAGGGAGCTTCCAGCTGATCATTCCCCAGCACGTCGCTAAAAGCACTCTATACATCCCAATGTGCACACTATCCACCCTAAATAGCACTGAATATTACACATAGACTACAATTTAGGATGGATAGTATGCACTTTGAGACGCAGACACCGTCTTTACAGCACATGGAGCGCGATAATGCACAGCCGCGCCAAACAGGCACGAAGAATATAACCAGTTTAACCGCCATCACTTCAAATTATTTATTAAATTTAGCTCTTAATGAGAGCTCTGTAGTCTCACCAATAATTTACCAAGAACGTTCAAACATTTTCCATGACATTTAATTCGTAAAACGACTTTGATTTCCGAGCTGGTTCTGATCGAGGCTATCTATCACTGTAACCGGAAAAACTTTTACACTGCGTGGATCGTTCCGGAAGCCAAAAACCCGGAAGTGTGAAATTGGCCTATTGACCCTTCGCTAAGCCACGCCCGAAAACCGCCACAGGCCAATCGTGGTTTAGCAACCGGTACTAGGCGCGGGAGGTCTGTCAAGCTTTCAAGCGAGGGAACATGCCGAAGCGTTGTGCTTATGGATTGTGTTAACCTGATACCCGGTATCCTAAAAGTTTGGACGGGGTGGTGGAATTTTATTTCCCTTCCCGACACCTAAAACCCAAGTGGAGAAATGCCAGTGTTCTGAAAATTTGTGCTACCCTGTCAGATGCTACCTCCCATTGAAACAGTAGGTAACGTTAGCAAAATCTGACAAAATCCAAAAAATGCAAACGTTACCTATCAGATTGTGCTTCCAGTGTGATATTAACGTGGTCTATGGCTTTATTAACATCTACACCTACCCCAACCCTGAACCTACCCTTATAATAATGCATATACAGTAATTTTGTGTTATTTATCATAACAACAATGATGTAATATTGATGTATGCATATGCAGTAAGCCCGGGTAGGACAATCTGACGGGTAGGTTAGCTAGCTAGCTAACTCAGCACATCATTGCTTGGAAATAATGACGGTTCTTTGTTCATAATGCATATATTTGAATGTGAAATAAAATGATTAAAGGCAAGACGGAGTAATGTTAGCCTGGCGTGCTAAAAATATAAGCAGGAGAATGTTATCATTGCAAAGCGGTCAGGCTAACGTCTTGTGTTTATTCCACAAGACTTATGGATAAGCTGTTTGATTTATAATTATTAGGTTATTTTCACAAATTTCACTCAACCTGCTGTGGATGAACAAAGCTTTTCCTCAATAAATTGTGTGTTTCCCATTTGAATGGTCAGCATATGAGGCGGCTGCTGCTCGCTTCAATTTTGATCAAATTATTTTCTAATCTGTTGCATATTATGTTGTGGATATATCCCTCGAATGCATACTGCAGTCCCTTTTGTCTTGCTCTCTCAGATATTTCACCTGTTCGCCAAAAATGACTAATTATCTCCTTGAAAATGTCTGACACCGGTGCATACATACTGTAAATGACTTGCCAGACGCGAAAGCTTGACAGGCGTAGCAACAGTAACTAAGGAGGGCGGGGCTTAGCGAAGGGTCCATTGGCGTATGACATCAAAGTACCGCGAGAGCGATTCAAAAGCATTCATGCGCCGATCGGTCCGTGCAGTGCCGATGCATTTCGAACAAGCCCATTGACTAATTATACATCACTGCACCATAGGCCCCACCCACTGGCATTCAGTCAATCAACGGCTGACATGTGCCTACACTGGATGTGAGCGTCGTGTCAAAAGCAAATAAAAGTCATTATCGTAGACTGATATGCTGTCTGATGCTGTCTACGCTGATACGGTCTACAGATGAGCGTTCGGTTTCTGAAGTCATTATAATCACTGACTTCAGAAGGATCCCAGCTTCGGAAAAAAGTGGATTGTTTATTTTAATGGCATCCCGGATTGCGTGTTTGTTCTGAGCATTTTGTACTGTTGTCGAGGCACGGTGTAATGGAGAGTTCGCAAGATGAAGCAGCAGACTCTATTGGATCTAACAGCAGCTGCATCACAAACCTCAAGTAAATGATTTCATAATGCTGTGTTTGTAAATGACCAACCACTTTATAAAGATAATGTTTTTAAAACACTTACTCATGTGCAATAGTGTTGATACTGTGTCCTATGCAGTGATGTTAGCCAATCATAACATTCCTGACAAGCCTTAAAGGAGCCGTGCCTTAAAAACGGATCATTTCAGACAGAGGCTCAGAATGAGGGTTGAAAATAATTGTTTTTCCACATACATATTATTATTTATTTATGTATTTATTTATTGTGTGCAAAGAACCTTATTAACATTATAAGTGTATGGAGCCCCTAAAGGGATGTGGTGGTGGGAAAAAAAATTGGGAATAGAGGATTTTTTTTTTCAAACCTTTTGCGTTCCCTCGCAAAACTTTTAAATTCCCTCACAAAGATATTATCATTCCCTTGTGAGTTCGGACGAACACTTCCTCTTTAATGTCCTGCTGGCTGGCAGTAGTGTTTCATTATAGTTCCATATGTTAATAATGCACACAAATAATGTGCAGCTCTTAGAGTTTGAACTTGTTGGACTCAAATATAAAGAAATGCAGTCAGTGCTTATGTCAAGCAGTTCAGTAAAGTTGGCAATATATTTAATATATTCACATAAAATATAGACACACAAATGAGTTGAGAGACACAACTAGAGACACAAATGAGCTGCTGCTCCCGCCCCCTTTCCAGAAGAGGGTGGAGCTTTACACTGCAAAAAATGCTGTTCTTACTTAGAATTTTTGTCTTGTTTCCAGTCCAAATATCTAAGAATTCTTAGATCAAGAAGCATTTTCTTGACAAGTAAAAATTGTTTTCTTGTTGTTAAATTTCGAGAATAAACATGTTAAATTTCGAGAAAAAAGTCTAAATAAAATGTTGAGAATAAATTCATTAAATTACGAGAAAAAACTTGTTAAATTTCAAGAAAAAAGTCGAAATAAAATGTTGAGAATAAACTCGTTAAATTATGAGAAAAAGAAAAAAGTCGAATAAAATGTTGAGAATAACGAGAAAAACTCGTTAAATTTGAGAAAAAAGTCAAAATAAAATGTTGAGAATAAATCATTAAATTACGAAAAAAAACTTGTTAAATTTCAAGAAAAAGTCGAGATAAATGTTGAGAATAAACTCGTTGAAAAAACTTTCGAGAAAAAAGTCGAAATAAAATGTCTCATTAAATTACGAGAAAAAAAAAATGAAAAAGTCGAGATAAAATGTGAGAATAAACTCGTTAATTTCAAGAAAAAACTTGTTCAATTAGAAAAAGTCGAGATAAAATGTTGAGAATAAACTCGTTAAATTTCGAGAAAAACTTGTTAAATTTCGAAAAAAGTCGAGATAAAATGTTGAGAATAAACTCATTAAATTGACTTTATTCAACATTTTATCTCGACTTTTTTCTCGAAATTTAACGAATTTGTTCTCGTAATATAACGACTTTTTTCTCGTAATTAAATGACTTTATTCTTAACATTTTATCTTGACTTTTTTCTCGAAATTTTTCTCGTAATTTAACGAGTTATTCTCAACATTTTATTTCGACTTTTTTCTCGAAATTTAACAACTTTAATCTCGAGATGTTTTAATTTTTATTATTGCTTGGCCCTAATCCTCTTCCGTATAATCTAATCTAAACTGAAAACAAGATTTTATATCTTAAACATTGTAAAAAAAAAAAAAAAAAAAAAGCAGCTACTTCCAATCATAGTAACCAGACAACGAGCTACAACAACCCAATTTTCTCAAATGTGCTTTATATATAAAAATTGGTCATGAGCAAGAGACAAGTCAGAAGGGACCGTCTGAAAAGTGCAAAACCCAAAACCCTTTTGCTCATTTTATATTATAAAAAATACTCAATAACTTCACTGTAACACACTGTATTGTCACCAAATTCATTCATCACTGCTCTACTGCTGGTTCTACAACACTCAATTTGGCAAGAAGCACATAAAGGCCTTCTTTACACAAATGATGTTGGTACACAGCTTACATACTTACAACAGCTTTTGCATGATAATTGCTTACTGAATTTGATGGCATTACAATTTATTTAATATTTTTACTAATATCAGTGAAGTTAATAATTAAAGTCCCCGTGAACCGGAAGATGCAAACGACTTTTCTCCAGTGTTGTGACGTATTTCCAAATGAAATGGAATATTGAATAGAGGGCAGAGTTTTACTTTAGCGCTCCTCCTCTCCATCTCTGGCTCATAGCAGACTAACGGTTGCAGAGGAGTGGTTTACGCGTTTTCATCCCAAGCCGTCAAACTGACATCATCAGAGAAGGAACGCCATTCCAGACCGGAAGTAACTTTTCAGATATTGATTAAAGATTACCACGACAAACAATTTTTTTTCTGTGTATTAAATTGCATGGTTTAATTGTTCACCACAAGACTAGTAATATGCATTAACAAAGTAAATATGGTCAATTTTGATTTCATGCTGACTTTAATAATCATAAAAATTATGCATTTTTTCAATCAAACTAAGTGTTCCAGTACAACCAGCAGGAGAGCAGTGACGTATGAACTGAATTTGATGACAGTATAATGTGATAATGTTTTTAAAACACTTACTCATGTGCAATACTGTTTCCTATGCAGTTACGTTAGCCAATCATAACATTCCTGACAAGCCTTAAAGGAGCCGCGCCTTCAAAAACGGATCATTTCAGACAGAGGCTCAGAATGAGGGTTGAAAATAATTGTTTTTCCACATACATATTATTTATTTATTTATTTATTTATTTATTGTGTGCAAAGAACCTTATTAACATTATAAGTGGACCTCAAGGAACGTTTTAAAATGGTTTAAAAAAATCCATGTCATGACCCCTTTAAGATGGGTGGTTCATCTTACCCCGTCTTATTCATCAAAGTTCTTTGGTATTACATAAGAACG
This sequence comes from Culter alburnus, assembly GCA_028476615.1. Lineage (NCBI taxonomy): Eukaryota > Metazoa > Chordata > Actinopteri > Cypriniformes > Xenocyprididae > Culter > Culter alburnus. Next base: position 235,102 of record JAOTNS010002633.1, read on the forward strand.
AAACTGGATGGGCGAAACAGACCTGCCCACTCAAGAGTACAAGCCCCGCCCACCGCAAGACAACACTGTTTGCTCCGGTAGAGAAACACTTGAAACACTTCAAAGACACGCATTTCTCGGACATTTTCTCCGGAGAGCCCTTACGTGTAGGAAAATGCATTCGGGTCAGCTTGAGAAAACGGGTTCACTGAGGAAACGGACTCTCTCTCGAGGGATGAGCGAAGACGAGTCTCTTCGGCACATTATCAGAGAGGTACGAGTGAATCTTTAGTCCGGATCTCCTTTGTCACGACTCGTGACTTGATTCGAGACGTCGGATTTCTGCAATTAATTGTCTGCTGATCTTTGATGATCGAGTCCCCTGGATTAGGCTACATTACCTGTTATACATGACAAAGCCTTGATAATATGATAATATTATTATATAATGACCGGGCTGGTTTGGGACTGGTAGTATCAGGGTGTGACATGATGAAATCTGTTTTTACTTGAATATTCACTCGATTATAGAAATATGTCGCAAATGCTATTCTAATTCTATTTAAATAAACGTGACGTGTTGTTTTGACAAGCACACCTTCCCATGATGATGATGATGATGATGCCCAATCTCGCGATGAAAAACGATTTAAAGATGTCTTTTCTCAAGCACAGACGATTACATTTAAATAGCGATTTACATTTGAGCTGTCCGTGATTTACTGACTTATTCCAAGCAGTTATAGTCTCCTTTTGACGGATATGAAATTTTATTTGGAAAGTTTTAATTGGTTCTCTTGTCATTCACTCTTTAAAATAAAGAAAAACTGCCATTTGAGACTGATTATTATTATAAGCAATAGTTTGTAGAGCTTGGACTCGATTCTGAGGCGTTGGGAATTGTGGGGTTAAAATTGTTGCATATTTCCAAATAAATAGATTTTGATACACAAATAAATGTAAAGAGATTCACAAAAAATTAAACAAATTCACAAATAAATAAAATAAGATCCACATAGGGTACAACGGGGCTAAAGGCACACCTTAAGAAAAAATGTGCTTTTCAGTGTATGATAGTGTATGATTGCAGGGAAAATATGTTTGTATTGGACATTGATGGAGCAACAGATTTTGTGTGAAAATAAATCATAAAAGTGGTTAAAAATCTTATAAATGTATGATGTGGTGAGGGTAAAAGGTGCACAGTATTCATACAAATACTAAAGCTAAAATAATGTTTTTAATAATGTCTAGGTTAATACTTGTTCAAAAAAACCACTTTAGCAAAGTTTGTACTATTTGTTTATTTTGATAAATAAAAGAATTCATTTGTGTTCAATAAATATACTGTCCTTAAAATAGGCCTATGTTAATATAAAAATATATTTTAAAAATACAGAAACAAAATTACTTTAAAAAGTAAAGATTCTGAAAGCATTGAAGATCTCATGATATTTAATATAGATTTACAGTAGTAACAATAAATTATATTTTATTATAAAATGATAATATAATTTTTTTTTTTTTAAATGTGATTGTTTCATTAAATATGGGTATTATCTCTAAGATGAATACCCAATTTGATATATGATATTTACCAATCTAACCATGTCATATCAACAAATGGAAAAGTCAGTCAGCTATTTATTATCATCTTAATTATTGTGTCTTTTGCCCCAACAGCAGGGGTGCTTTTTTACCCCAAATACCATACTTTTACATATTATACTGTTATTGAAAAACTGTTGCTTGAATTACCTTGAACAAAACTGAAAATCATTAAGAAGACCTTTGTTTGAAAATACAAACATTAATTTAATAGATTCTCTTTTCTACTTTAATCAACAACATTTTAAAAAACATCAAATATTAGATCAAACTACCTCAGAATCAACTTTGTGTTGCTGCCCGAGATTGCGTCAAAGATCAGACAAAATTGCATGTGCATTTTTAAAAAACGGATGTTTAGGAAAGTGCTGCGGCAAGTTTTTTTGCCATCGAGTGAAGTTTCAGCTCAAAATACCCCACAGATCGTTTATTATAGCTTGTCAAATTTGCCCCTATTTGGGTGTGAGCAAAAACACGCCGTTTTTGTGTGTGTCCCTTTAAATGCAAATGAGCTGCTGCTCCCGCCCCCTTTCCAGAAGAGGGCGGAGCTTTAACAGCTCAACAACAACAAAGCTGGAGAATCTCACGCAGCCAAAATGAGGATTGTCAGTAACGGTGTTCAGCCTTACATTGTTCAAACCGGAGTCGACACTGATGGAGAGACTCAGGAAGAAGTTACAACAGACCTTTCCCGATCCCGTCCTTTCTGTCTACATACTGTCCTATCATAATAAAAGGCAAAAACATCAAAAAAAAAAAAAAAGACATTTCCTGAGAAACAGATGGGGAAATAATGATCATTCAAGCATGAAAAAATGCCCAAAAACAACATCAAGTCTTGGGCATAATAGATCCTCTTTAAAACTCAAATTCAGCCAGATTTGCTTTCAGGATCCTCTGATGGAGTTTGTTTTAGATTGCTTTGTTGTTTTATATTAGTAATCAATAATATGATTGTTTGTGTCCTGCAGGCAGAAGAGTCGAGCAGACACCTGTCACGCAGCGACAGCAGATACGGCTCGTTAAAAAGAGGACAAAGAGAAGAAAGCCAAGTTAGTATTGTGATGTTTGCAGTGAACTGAAAGTCTCTCTCACACAGAACTATATTTGCTGAATAGGATTTAATGATTAGTTTTGTTTCAAAAGTCTTTCAGAAACATTTCTAAGTTTATTTGGTTTGTTTTATATAATAATGAACAATTATATTTTTTAGAGTGAAGATGAGCCGCTTTCTGAGAACATAGAAATGGTAAGATTTACATCTTTTTTAAATAAAAAACAATTTATGTCTTTAGTTTGCTGTTGTTTATTATATAAGCTGCTGTTTCAGTTTCCAAGATAGATGATGCATGTCAGGGTTATTATCATGAACTAAAACTGAAACTGAAACTATTAACATTTCTGTCATTTGAAATAAAGCTGAAGTACAATCAAATTAGTTGAAAAACTTGAACTAAACGAAAATGAGAAATGTTGCCTTGGCAATAAACTGAAATAAGTTTAAGTTGAAGCACAAAAATCATTAACTGGAAATAAATAACTAAAACTGAAATAAAAATAAACCTAAAAAGCAAAATATACAAAAAAAAAGCACATAATCAAATGAAACTAAAATGAAAATGAAACTAAAAATATAAAAATGAAAGCTAATTCATAATTTTAATTAAACTAAAATAACAGCGAAGCATGCTATAAGCAAGGTAAACGCTACAAGATGAGTCCATGAAAGAGTTATTGACACGTGAAGTCTCGATACGGTGTGACAGGCGTGTCTCGAGTCATCGCTTCTTGATTTTACATGACTGACTCGTGAGCCGCTCCTTTGTAAACACATGACCACATGACTCAGTGGTGTAGGCATAGGAGGAGGTTCATTTTTTTGCTGAGGGGGTTAGCCTATTATTTTAAAGCTGCAGTCCGTAACTTTTTTTGGTAAAAAATGATCTAAAATCAATTTTTGAGCAAGTACATAACCAGCCAGTGTTCAAAACTTTCTCCTTACCTCAGCCTGATTCACAACGGTAAGCTTGTTTAATGTTTTCTAATTCAGGTGGTACTGGTGGGTTTCCGTGGGAAATTCGAGCATGCAGCCGCTCGTCTTTGCGTCATTACGCCACGTCTGTTTACATGAAAAAGTAGTCCCAGCTAGTAGACTATATCATGTGAGGATGCTGCTGGTAGCGGATCATTTATAGCCTTTTCTCACAGCAGCTGCAATAATTAAACTAATCAATTTGATGGTGGATTGTAATCCAGAAAGATCCAAATGACAATCATCAGTGACAACTGGAGATTCACCTGTAGTCAAAAGCAAAAGACATCAGACTGCAGAGTGGTTACAGAAATTGAAATCTACAGGTAACGCTAAATACACGCTAAATACACACAGTCACGCAATGCTAATGTTGTTAACATTAACAATTTGAGAACAAAGTATAACAATAATAATAATTTTCATTGTTTGATGTGATCCGAGCTAAGCGATCGTTAGATTTAATCACCATTGGCAGCGTGATTTATTGTAAAGCTTTTTTCCTCAGTTGGTCAGAACAAAAGTGGCAGATCTGTTACTTGTTCAGATGACATTTTCCAGTGAAAATTCTTATATTGGTCATACTTCCAAGACATAATCTGTGATTCCGAAGTACAGTATCCACACTGGTGCGGTGACTGACAGTAAACATTAGATTCATCCGTACTGAGGAGCCGAGCCGATGCACAATCCACGTAAAGATGATAATTCCACAAATAACTGCAATTGCAGGTTTCAATCAGAGATGGCGACAAAGAGGCAAAACTTACAGACTTCAGCTTTTTTAAAAAAAATAATAATAGTAATAAAGGAATTAAATATTTAAAGGATTAAAATGGATTTAAAGGGTTAGTTCACCCAGAAATGAAAATAATGTCATTAATTACTCACCCTCATGTCGTTCCACACCTGTAAGACCTTCGTTCATCTTCAGAACACAAATTAAGATATTTTTGATAAAATCTCCGTGAGGCCTGTATCCACAGCAATGACATTTCCTCTCTCAAGATCCATTAATGTACTAAAAACATATTTAAATCAGTTCATGTGAGTACAGTGGTTCAATATTAATATTATAAAGCGACGAGAATATTTTTGTGCGCCAAAAAAACAAAATAACAACTTTTCAACAATGTAGTGATGGGCAATTTCAAAACACTTCTTCAGAACATGTGAGTTCTCTCTTAATATTATAAAGCGACAAGAATACCTTTAGTGCGCCAAAAAACAAAAAGACTTTTCAACAATATCTATATGGGCCGATTTCAAAACACTGCTTCAGAGCTTTATGAATCGAATCAGTGAATCGGAGCGCAAAATCGGAATCGGAGGGCCAAAGTCTAGTATCAAATGGCTAAACTGATTTCAGCAGTTTAGCCATTTGATAGGAGATCCGAATCACTGATTCAAAACAAAAGATTCATAAAGCTCAGAAGCTTCATGAAGCAGTGTTTTGAAATCAGCCCATATAACAATCAATGCAGGCCTCACTGAGTCATCGGATTTCATCAAAAATATCTTAATTTGTGTTCTGAAGATTAACGAAGGTCTTACGGGTGTGGAACGGCATGAGGCATAAATGCAAAAATACATTTCTTTGTATATTTATTTATTTATGTATTTATTTAGTCAGCGTTCCGTACAGAAGATGCATGTAAAGGTTGTGCTTGCTCTGCAGACGGATGAGGACTGTGTGCAGGAGCTGCGGACGCTTTCGCTCCAGCAGGACGCTCTTCTGTTCCAGGTGGACTGTCTTCAGGACGCGCTCGAGGGCGCGGAGGAGATGCTCGCCGAAACACAGAGAGAGACGCATCAGCTCACCATGGTATTGTGAAACATATCTTCATCCTGAGACTGATGCAAATGATAGATCTCTAATTCAGAAAACATTAACATGATGATATGGATGACGCATGACGCTTCTCTCTCTCTGACTGACAGGAGAGCTGGAGCGAGAGAGAGCGATGAGGAGGAAGCTGGAGGACATGCTTGCCTCATTAATGCAGGAGATGGAGAGGTTAAGAGAGGTGAGGAAACTCTAAGCTTGCATAATCACATTTAGAAATGAACAGAAACTGCTGCGTAAAGCCAAAGAGAGAGAGAGAGGCTGCTTACGTAACCATGTTTGGAGAACAGTGAGCGTGTTCACTTCTCTCTTATTTTATTCTTTTATCATTTACCCTGAGATAAATGTTCAGAGAGTGCCTGGTTGTGTTCTGCTGAATGAAAGCGCTCAGTTCACAGTAAGAATTATGCAGAGTGGAAAGGTCTTGATCGACCTAAAAGGTTCGTCTGTTCTCAAAAAAATAAATCAATGGACGTGAAACCAGTACAGCTCTGTAGGAAATCACTTAACTTTTAAGTTTTAACCAGTCAGAGACGCTTTTACTCTAGGTGGCCATAGAAACTTCCAGATCTTCTCTAAGGGTGTAAACGCCTAATCCTGTATCCCTGATCTTAAAGGATTAGTTCACTTCAGAATTTAAAATTTCCTGGTGATTTTATGGAGAAAAAACCTGGAATGTTTTCCTCAAAAACATTCATTTCTTTTTGACTGAAGAAAGAAAGACATGAACATCTTGGATGACATGGGGGTGAGTAAATTACAGGAAGTTTTAATTCTGAACTGAACTAATCCTTTAACCTGGGAAGTTTTAGTCCTTTGTGCACATTCATGTGAAAATACCAAACATCATTTCCTGAGTCATGAGCAGACGGTTCTGAATCCACTGAAATCAGAATATAGTCACTTAAATAGTCAGGCATTGCATTAATTTAGTTATTCAAACATAACACAGCATAAAAAATAAATAAATAAAGACGTACCTCATTGTTCCTCTTCGGCTAAATTCAATTCGACCATCAGTTTTCACACTTTCATGTGAAAAAAAGCTTCAAAAATTAAATATTTATTGTGCACTTTAGTTATATTAATTGAATGTGCTGCACTGACTGACAGCTGCTGTGATTATAAAGGGAGAGCGCGGTGCTCGCTTTCTGTGTAATTAATTCATATTAAAAGTTATTGTTTTTCATGAGATTTTTCATACTCACATTGACAAAATGTTTTTAAACCTGGTTATTTTATAATGTTTAATATTTAGTCAAAAACGAAGTGAAAAACAATTAGAGGAAATGGCTGATATACATGCAAATAAATGCTACTCTGCCGCCACCTGCTGGTTAAAGTGCTAATTATTGTCTTTTTTATTTTTAAATAAGTGTTTTCTATCAAATATCTAATTTCAATCATCTATTAAATAAGTGTCTAATTACAGACACGGCATTTCTTAAACGGTCCCATTAGCTTCGTCTTTATTGCAATCAATAAAACTGGTTTATTAGCAAATTAGGTAAATGCGTTAACTGCATTAAAATATGAATACAACATTTAAAAAGTCAACCATTGATGGTTTTGTGTCGATGTACAGCGAGTACAGAATGAACAGCTAACAGTTCACCGGAAATGCACGAGCTGGCTTAACAAAAACCAGGAAGTAACTGTGCATATAGTCCATTCATGGTGAAAAACTACAATACCCATGATGCTACAGAAAGTTCCACCAATCAGGGAGTCACGACATGCAAATCTTAAGCTCTTTAACTCCACCCAAAAGTGATGTTCGGACTATAAGGAAACTGACATCTTCACACTTTATTATAAACTTTATTATATTATTATAAATGTGTTAAAGAAATAAATGACATTTTATTATATATTCACATTGAAAACAGACATTTTGAATTGAAATAATATTTCAATGTTTTTACTGTATTTCTAATCAAAAAGACTTCTTTTAAAAACATTAAAAAAATCTTACTGACCCCAAATTTTGAACACTAGTGTACGTACATAATAAGAGCATGGTATCAAATGATTAATTTAAATGTTAGTACTTACTACATTTATGCATTTTGGCAGATGCTTTTTACTAGTTAAAGATACTTAATTTAAAGGGGTGGTTGATTATGGTTTCACTCTTTTAACTTTAGTTAGAGTGTAATGTTGCTGTTTGAACATAAACAACATCTGCAAAGTTACGACGTTCAAAGTTAAAGTTAAAGCTCCGCCCTCTTCTGGAAAGGGGGTCGGGAGTAGCAGCTCATTTGCATTTAAAGGGACACACACAAAAATGGTGTGTTTTTGCTCACACCCAAATAGGGGCAAATTTGACAAGCTGAAACTTCACAGGCACATTCTGGAGACACCAGATACTTATATTACATCTTGTAAAAGGGGCATTATAGGTCCCCTTTAAAGTGGGATCCCTAAATCTACTATTTGACTACTTTGAGCTATCAAAGGTAATTTGATGCCACTCTCAGGGTTTATAATATGCATTCAGACTGTGTTTCAGCATTTGCTTGAAGAATGTCTCAACATTTGTGCAGGAAAGAAAAGCTGAGCAGCTTCAGGCGAGACACGCGGGGCCTGTCTGGATTCAGGGAACTCCAGAAGGAACTTCAGTGGACCGAGAGGAAACGCCGCTCTCAGACAGCGGAGGCTCTCCAGCGCATCTGAATGCAGCCCCAGTGTTACATTTGAAAAAATTGGTCAACCATTCATTGAGTCAATCAGTGTTTGATAATCAAAGGCATGAAGCTCCGGCTGGGGAGGATAATGATGAGAGCAGTGGCTATGAGGACGCGCCGTCAGAGTTCTCGCCCTGCCCGTCCACTCCAGACTTAGATGAAGATGATGGGATGAATACTGGGCAGCCCAGGATCCGTACAAATGAAGATTCTTGTGCTCTCTCTTGAGTCATTTATAAAAAGGTTCTGATGAATTTGTCTACTTTAGTAGTATGTCACTTTATCCAAGTTACATTCACTTAAACAGCCTTTGCACAACTTTAAATTGAAGACTACTTTGTTTTACTCATCATCAGTCAACAAAACTAGTTAGGTAAAGAAGGAATCTGCACTTTATATTAGGTGTCTTTAACTACTATGTACTAACATTTAAATTAATAATTTGATACAATGCTCTTATTACATGCATGATTTTACATTGTTATGTTTTTAGTTAATTTCAGCTGTAATTACACTGTTGACTTTCCCTTACACCTTAACCTACCCTTTAACCTACCCAAACCTGTCTTAATCTTGCCCGTATCCACCTCAATAACAGCACAAGTGATTCACAATACAACATCACCACAGTAAGCACCTAATGGATATTATATTCTGACGTAAGTACCTAGTAGTTAAAGCGGACCTATTATGAGCTTATTCAAAGTCTTGATGTTGTTTTTGTGCTCTACTAGAACAGGTTTTCCTGCTTGAATGTTGATTATTTTCCTCATATTCTCCATTGTTGCAGCTCCTCTCTTCCCAGTCTGTCAGTAACGCTCTGTTTAGTTCCTGTCTCTATGAAGCCCCTCCTTCTGAAAAGCACAATGTGCTCTGATTGGTCAGCTGGAGCAGTGTGTTGTAATTGGTGTTTGGGAAATGTCCCGCCCCTTACCATAACCGCCAGTTTCAACACACTACTAATTAACTCAAGCAGGCCCCGCCCCTTTATTCTGTGTATGAATTATTCAAATGAGGAATATTGTGAAGAAAACAATGGAGGAGTTTCAGGGAGTTCAGAAACACTGATATAGAGAAAAACTCCTGCTGGAGGGACTTTGGAGGAACTTTTTCATGCTCAAACGGCAACATTACACACTAAAGAGAGATGAACATTGAAAAGCATAATAGGACCTCTTTAAAGACACCTAATATAAAGTGTGATCGCACTTTGTTTCTGCTAAATTCCATGTCTTTTTTGTTTGTTTTGTTATTTGTTTATAGCTGTTTTTGTGTTGAACTTTGTACATTTATGTTCATTTTGCTGTTAAACAGGAGCTGTCAAGCAATTTCAAGACACTTGTTAACAAGACATTACTTTACATTTGTATGTTGGCCCTATTGGGAAAAAAAATAAATTTTTCATCTTGTATTAATACAATGGAGAGTTTATTTGAAAGCATGCAGACGGCATCACAGGGAATCTCTTCTGTCGAGGATTTGGCAGTGAATCAGGACAGAGCATTGATGAAGTCAAAGTCTGAGTTCACTGATTGATGAGCATCCCAGTTCACTTGCACTTGTCATGTAAATCCACAACCTATATCAAAAGTACACTATGTAACTTTTTTTTGTTGTTATTCACATTAAAATTGCATACATATGTCACTCATGAGCATCTTGTCATATCCGTAAATAGAGATATGACGCTATTTTGATGCGTGTCTGGTTTGGGCGTGGCAGAGGTTAGTTGTCACAACGAGCGAGAAAGGTTGACACGAAGCTGCTAAATCTCTAATCTCCAAAGAATCACCCGTTTTAAACAAACCCCAAGCAGAAGAGAGAAAAGCGAACAAGACAGAGCTCGTAATAAAACAAGAATCAACATTAGCTTGTCTTTAGGAGATGGTGAGAATTGAGGGATTTGAAATGTTGTAAAAGTGACACAGAGATGATGGTGTTTTATTATTTAAGAGGTGAGTAAGGTGTTTAATTGAACAGATAAAGGACACTATAAAGCATTATCTATTGTGAATATCATTTCACTATTGTTTTTATAATTTATTCAAGGAAGTACCGTGTCTAAAGCTGCAGTAACGTCTTCAGTTAGTCAGCTTGAGACCCTTTCCATCTGAACTGGTCTCTGATCTCTTAAGTCTAGCAGTGAATGTTTTATGAGCAGTAGGATAATCATATTCATCCACACAGTCAGCAGAGCCGAAGCACAACCAAAACAATGATCTTCCGCCAAATGCATGTAGTTTTGTTTTTTAACCGCTAGAAGGCCAAAAGGTACATTGTGTATCAATAAGTTAAAACAATGTTATTTTTGTGCAGTTTTTTTTAATATTTTAAAAATGTCTTTTCTTGGTCATGCAAACAATAAGGGAACATTCCATTTGATCATTCATCATTGATCATCAGCATCATGGGATGTTCTCCTTAGATGAACCTCCAATGAATGAATGATGTATAAATAACATTTTGGTGCTAATGTTCTGAGAACATTATTCAATACCAGCTCACTTTTAACAAATGTTCTATTAACCTTACAAGAACGTTTGTTCATAACTTTGAGAGAACCTTGCCAGAACGTAAGTTAAAGGGGTCACAAACTGCATTGTTTTATTGTTTAGAAATAAAAGGCATTTTTCCTACCCTGATTTTAGTCCTCTGATTTGACGCTCTGTTTTAAGGGGCGTGTCTGCTGTGAGACTTCAGTGTAAACGCCCACTGCTGTGATTGGCTGACATCTTTGCAATTTGAAATAGCTAAGTATTACTCTCTCGAAAACTTTTAGAACGTTTTTATTATTACAGCTCTCAAGGTTAACTAATCATGAAAAGTTATGATTATAGCATTACATTTAGATCAGTGGCATTATATTTAGATCGTGGCATGAAAGGTTGCAGTGATGAACATTGTAGTCGATCACAGACATGTTGTTGAGCTCATGAAAACAGTGATCTCGTCATTGCAACTCAATTTCTGCACACTAACGAATGCTTTCATCATAACAGTGCAAATGCGATGTAACTAAGAGATTCGTTGAATAAAACGGGAGTTTTGGTGCGAGTCCAGAACTCAGTTACTGATAAACTTGCGCTGTTTGATTGACAGCTCCAGCGATTGTAAAGGGAGCGTTCTTTGATCGCTTTCTTTATATAATTTAATCACCATTTAAATAACAGATTATTTTCATCCTACTAAGAGAAACAATGTGAAGTTGAGCGTTTAGTCACTGGTTTGATTTACTGACACGCAGACAAACAATATCTGACTGTACATGAATCATTAATATCAGATCAGGCATTAGAATGAACACAGTTACTGACATGTTGTTGCATTACTGTCGAGTCCATATCGTAAAAGTCTGTTTGCAAAGCCATTATCTTTGTTGGAAATAAATAATCATATTCCTAGCATTAGGATCCTTGAAAGGTAATGTTATTTTTAGTCCTGTATCGCTCTTCTCTCCTCCTCATCTCACTAACACGCCAGTGGGCGGGGCTAACGTTGCAATGATGAAGTAGGCGTTGATTTCTTCTGCAGAGGCGGAGTTTCATCTACATTCCAGGATCAGTTGTTCACTGGGTCTAGTGTCACTAAAAGCTTTTATTGGACTAACAATGAAATTTTCACTTCTGAAACTTACAGGATATTCTTATAGTATGATGACCTCTTATATATATCAAAAGCTCAAGGAAAAGTTTATTTCTCAATTCATGACCCCTTTAAAGTTCTGAGATAAATAATCTGACATTATACTAGACAGTCTATGTGGTTGCATTGATTTGGGGCTGTAAATAGACATATGATCCACTGAACCTCAGCACCTGCTCAGTGACTCTTTATGATTGCGTTTCTTGTCTTTTGAATATCTCTGTTTGTTTACATTACTCATTTGCATTGACTAGGCTGAAATCTTATCCTGATTGGTCGGTGAGCTGAGCATGGAGTGACAGCATGCAAATACAATCAAATGAGGTATCTGTCAAATCGGAGCAAGAGATATGGACAAAAAAGGGCATATTTTGCTTCGTGCCTTACTAGGGTCAGAGAGAATCTTGGACTTATTCACTTGTCTCTGGACTAAACACAACAGTTTTCATCTCAGGAGAATCATCTCTTTGGACTTCAAGGTAACTATTCACACTTAAAATTAAACTTGCTTTAACAGTAGTTGTTATTAAAAGTACTTTACATTGAGCTAAAAACAGAATAAAACATTTAGTGGCCAAAAGTGATACCCGGTCTGTTGACATCTTCACATTTTATTCAAATATTATTATAAATGTGTTAAAGATTTTGTCAACATATTGCATAGTTGTGCTTGGAGTCAATAGTTTTATTTGAGATAATAACGCAATGAAACCTCATTTTTGGCCACATGCAAAAACAAGAGAGAACCAACCAAATATTAATAACTGATTATGTTGTATTCAATGTTTGCTTCTTCCTGTCAGCTATTTGTTTTTTGCATAGTAAAATAAAATTTGTAGCTGTAGTTTGCCTTTTTTTGCCAAATAATTTTGTCAGATAACTTAAACAAGTTTAGTGTTTCGTTTTTCCCTCATATTTACTGTATATTGTCATATTTTGATGGTTTCATTGAACTTGTAGGGTCATTAAAAACAAATATATTGGACACTCTGTAAGTGTGCAAAATACTGTCAATAATTTCTTAAATATTGAAAGGACCCTATAATGATACTGAATGAAAGCTTTAGCCCAGTGTACTGATTTCTCTCTGGTGTTTCAGTCTGGTGTCACTGTTGAATCATGCAGAACACATTCAGAGCCGTCACACACTCTCCAGGGATACTCATTTGGAGAATCGAGGTACGTTTTGAGTCTATCAGCAGTAATTGGTGAAAAAATAATTTATTGATACATAATCTATTGAAGAAACATAGGACTGAGATGCATGTTTGTTTGCTGCTGTTGCTTTGTTCACTGATTTGAACATCTATTGATCAAAGACATTTTTACATTCCTACTCAATAACAGCTTGCAATGTGCTGCTTGCATATATAATGTATGAGAATATAAGCCAACTATTGTATTAATGATTGGATGTAGGGTATGTGAAACTTGCAACTGTAAGTTTTAAAATAGTTGCAATGACTTTTTGATATTCTCCATTGTTGCAGCTCCTCTCTTTCCAGTCTGTCAGTAACGCTCTGTTTAGTTTCTATGAAGCCCCTCCTTCTGAAAAGCACAATGTGCTCCGATTGGCCGGCTGGAGCATTTGTGATTAGTCAAGCGTTTCGAGTGTGTTCGGGAAATATGCCGCCTCTTACCATAACCGCCATAGACTGTAAAAAAAAATATGGACCACACACCTCCATTCTCTCCCATAGTAGAAAAGTGAAGCCGCCAATGTACACAAAGAAACCATCATTGGAAAAAAATGTATTTGTTTAGTTTGTCTCACGTCCCATTACATTACATGGAGAGGGCGGGGTTTTGACCTATACTGGGACCAACCACCTGGGGGCGATAGAGATGCTCTGGCTTCACTTTTCAGGACTTGTGCGTAGCGCTTGGTTTCAACAGACTACTAACTAACTCAACCAGGCCTCGCCCCTTTTTGCATATGCCTTGGGCGGGAATTATTTCAATAATTATTTATATTAAATATTCTTTCTTTCTCTGCTATTCTTGTGAAATGCAGTATATGAAGCTTAATATTTACAACATTGAATGCAAGTGAATACCAATTTGGGGAGTAACTTTTGTATTGTATTAGTCATCTGATCAGAGTTTTTAAACAAAGGTTTTGGACAGGTTGACAAAGTTTTCTAATAAATTTCACACTGTCACTGATTTTTATCCAGAAAATGGATCTTGTATTGGTCCCGGAAAAAGCTCACGGACAGTTTTATGAAAGCGACTGCTATTTACTGCTCTCAGTAAGTATACTCTTCCAAATTATGTTGAAAACATTGAAAGAATAGAACACAATTACATGTTATTTTCTGTTGGTGGTGCTTATAGACATCTATATTACCACTTATTCAGAAACTCAGCTGCAGCTTTATGTTTTACATCCCATGTCTTATATGCAGACACGCAAAGGAGGCAGATCTGCATACTATGACATTCATTATTGGATTGGTTCCATGTCTACAATGGACGAACAAGGAGCCGCTGCTGTCTATGCCATTCAGCTGGATGAATTCCTGGGCTCCTCACCTGTGCAGTACCGCGAGGTTCAGCACCACGAGTCCAGCATCTTCTGTGGATATTTCAAACAGGGCATCATGTAAGCATCTGAAACACCAGTCCACATCTCATTTGGTCAAGTAAGGTTATTTCTTTGAACACTGTTACTGACAATCCTCATTTTGGCTGCGTGAGATTCTCCAGCTTTGTTGTTGTTGTTGAGCTGTTAAAGCTCCGCCCTCTTCTGGAAAGGGGGCCGGGCAGCAGCTCATTTGCATTTAAAGGGACACACACAAAAACGGCGTGTTTTTGCTCACACCCAAATAGGGGCAAATTTGACAAGCTATAATAAATTATCTTTGAGCTGAAACTTCACAGACACATTCTGGAGACACCAGAGACTTATATTACATCTTGTGAAAAGGGGCATTAAAGGTACCCTTTAAGATGACAGAACGCCACAAATATATGTCTTTATGTTCCTTAGTTATAAGTCAGGAGGGGTGTCAACAGGAATGAACCATGTGGAGACAAACACTTACAACGTTCAAAGACTGCTGCATGTGAAAGGAAAAAGAAAAGTGACCGGCACAGAGGTGAGGAAAACTGTCTTCTAGTTCCACAGGTAGCCAACCAAAATGGTTTCTTTATGTCAGTAATTATGCTGAGTGTTTATAACCTCACAACCCTTCTTACAATCTTGAATGTCAAAGTGTCAAAATGCTTGTGAATCTCCATCAGGGAACTTTCTCTAGATAATATTATCATTTGAAATCAATCCAGTGATGAACAAAAAGTGCAGAAAGGAGTGAAATTTATGACTATAATTCTTAGGCTATAAATGATTAAATGTTGTGTCCAATTTGCAGGTGGAAGTTAGCTGGAACAGCTTTGACACTGGGAGTGTCTTTCTGTTGGATCTGGGCAAGACCATTATCCAGTGGAACGGTCCTGAAAGCAACAAACAAGAACGTCTGAAGGTTGGCATCTTTTATATATGAGCAATATCACACAAGTAGCCGTGGGATATGGCTGTATATCAGCACAGCTGTGATTCTCCGTAGGAACGAGGTGCGTGCTGATATACAGCCATATTGCACGGCTACTCATGTGATATTACGTTTATACAACAGTTTGACGGCACAATTGTATAAATAAATAAGAACAACAATGGAGTGTCTTTAAAAACCCTCTTTTGTGAGGAACTACTTCCTTCTGCCATGGATTAAAATCTCAAGCTGACAGTTTAACAGTTGAGCCCAAGCCTCTGTTACTAATTCTGAAATGTCACTTTAGAACTAGTAACAAAGAAACGTTGAGTCGCTTCATTGAAATTCATTGTAATATGAGAGAGATCGCCAGAGCGAGTGTTTTACCTGCATCTAGCTGATATTCTTCAGGTCAATCTTATATTCATAATCACAAAATCAGTTTGAATGTCCGCTGAGCATAGCGATATCTTTATCTTTGTCCTTTTAACATTTAAGACATTCCCATGACTGCGCTAGTCGATGCATTTGTCAGTTGCGTCTCGTAAGATGTTGTTTAAGTCCATTTCAATTTAAAAGTCTTTGTTGCCATCTCATAGCGTATTAATGTAATTTTCACTGAAGTCGAAATCACTAACGGACTCTTTCTCAATACCAAAAAATATGGCATGTTATTTATATAAAATATTATTTATTGAACAATAATATTTAAATTTAACAACAATAGCCATTATTACAGTATGAGAAGTAAAATAGGAAATAAACACAAGCAAACAGTTCAGTCAAACGTACAAAAGCAGAGGTCTAGTTAGTACAGGATTTAATTTAAATGTAAATATAAAGTTATGAAACTTAATATAGTCCTTAAGCCAAATGTTGTTGTTCTGGAACAAGTAATTGATTAATAAGACCAAAGACTGCCTGTTTGATATACCCAAAACGAATTATAACTCATGTTTAAACACTATCTACATGAGAGTCAGCGGCAAATTCCCGAAGCACTGGCCGAGATGAAGCTGTTCTCTGTGGGTACATGAGCTCTGAACGGTCACTGACCACCTGGAGCTCACATCTCCGAAAACGTCTAAACAAATTTTCAAATAGGCACTATGTTTACATATAAACCGCATATCTGAGATCTAAACAACTATATTCTCACCTAAAAAACTCTTAAAACTACATTCAAAATAACAGTAGTATCTACAAACCCGATTCCAAAAAAGTTGGGACACTGTACAAATTGTGAATAAAAAAGGAATGCAATAATTTACAAATCTCATAAACTTATATTTTATTCACATTAGAATATAGATAACATATCAAATGCTGAAAGTGAGACATTTTGAAATGTCATGCCAAATATTGGCTCATTTTGGATTTCATGAGAGCTACACATTCCAAAAAAGTTGGGACAGGTAGCAATAAGAGGCCGGAAAAGTTAAATGTACATATAAGGAACAGCTGGAGGACCAGTTTGCAACTTATTAGGTCAATTGGCAACATAATTGGGTATAAAAAGAGCCTCTCAGAGTGGCAGTGTCTCTCAGAAGTCAAGATGGGCAGAGGATCACCAATTCCCCCAATGCTGCGGCGAAAAATAGTGGAGCAATATCAGAAAGGAGTTTCTCAGAGAAAAATTGCAAAGAGTTTGAAGTTATTATCATCTACAGTGCATAATATCATCCAAAGATTCAGAGAATCTGGAACAATCTCTGTGCGTAAGGGTCAAGGCCGGTAAACCATACTGGATGCCCGTGATCTTCGGGCCCTTAGACGGCACTGCATCACATACAGGAATGCTACTGTAATGGAAATCACAACATGGGCTCAGGAATACTTCCAGAAAACATTATCAGTGAACACAATCCACCGTGCCATTCGCCGTTGCCGGCTAAAACTCTATAGGTCAAAAAAGAAGCCATGTCTAAACATGATCCAGAAGCGCAGGCGTTTTCTCTGGGCCAAGGCTCATTTAAAATGGACTGTGGCAAAGTGGAAAACTGTTCTGTGGTCAGACGAATCAAAATTTGAAGTTCTTTTTGGAAAACTGGGACGCCATGTCATCCGGACTAAAGAGGACAAGGACAACCCAAGTTGTTATCAGCGCTCAGTTCAGAAGCCTGCATCTCTGATGGTATGGGGTTGCATGAGTGCGTGTGGCATGGGCAGCTTACACATCTGGAAAGGCACCATCAATGCTGAAAGGTATATCCAAGTTCTAGAACAACATTTGCTCCCATCCAGATGTCGTCTCTTTCAGGGAAGACCTTGCATTTTCCAACATGACAATGCCAGACCACATACTGCATCAATTACATCATGGCTGCGTAGAAGAAGAAGGATCCGGGTACTGAATGGCCAGCCTGTAGTCCAGATCTTTCACCCATAGAAAACATTTGGTGCATCATAAAGAGGAAGATGTGACAAAGAAGACCTAAGACAGTTGAGCAACTAGAAGCCTGTATTAGACAAGAATGGGACAACATTCCTATTCCTAAACTTGAGCAACTTGTCTCCTCAGTCCCCAGACGTTTGCAGACTGTTATAAAAAGAAGAGGGGATGCCACACAGTGGTAAACATGGCTTGTCTCAACTTTTTTGAGATGTGTTGATGCCATGAAATTTAAAATCAACTTATTTTTCCCTTAAAATTATACATTTTCTCAGTTTAAACATTTGATATGTCATCTATGTTGTATTCTGAATAAAATATTGAAATTTGAAACTTCCACATCATTGCATTCTTTTTTTGTTCACAATTTGTACAGTGTCTCAACTTTTTTGGAATCGGGTTTGTATAAAAATATGGTGGGTTTGCTCATCCGCCATGACACTCGCTGTGAGAATGCTGACACGGTTACTGTGGCGATATCGGTAGAATATCGCATGGCTGGAAAGACCTCTCAGCCAATCAGATTCAAACGGTTATATATATGTGTTATATATATATATATATATATATATATATATATAGAGAGAGAGAGAGAGAGAGAGAGAGAGAGAGAGAGATGTATATGTAAAGTCATGCTGTTTATTGTTGACTGTAGGGCATGATGTTGGCCAAGGACATCAGGGACCGTGAGAGAGGGGGTAGGGCAGAAATTGGGGTGATTGAGGGGGATGCAGAGGCAAAATCGCCTTTGTTAATGGAAGTTATGGTGAGCATTATGGGTGAACGGCCCTCTACGCTGCCCAGCGGGACGCCTGATGAAATATCTGACCAGGAGCAAATGGCGAAGCTCACCCTCTATCAGTAAGTGCCTTCAGCTCTACTGTGTCCTTCTGTCAACTGTGTGTATTACACAAAATGTCATTCATCACTTGATTGATTAATTGGCTCACCTAATGTTAACTGGGTCTACCAGTCCTTACCTAATCTAACAAATCTCAAACTTTGAAGTGTGTCAGATGCAAATGGATCTATGAAGATCGCAGAGATCGCAACCAGTCCACTAACACAAGACATGCTAAATCACGATGTAAGTACACACTAGATCTACACTGCCCGGCTGTTTGGATTTAAATAGTCTATGAATGGATCATTATTGCTGTAATTATTATGTGAGTCCAGACCTTAAATTGATTGAAAGTCTTTGGGATGTGCTGGAGGAGACTTTACAGAGTGCTCACCTCTTGCATTGACAATACAAGATCATGACCAAAAATTGATGAAAATAAACATCACAACATTTATTTCCATCAAGAGGTGCATCATTTTTTGGTCAAGATCTTCATGCTTCCTTTTGATCCTGATGAATCATGACATTGTCATTCCAAACTTTTGACTGACAGTATATGCAACCTTCACATTTATTTATTTTTTATTTATTTTTTTGAGGACTGTTACATTTTGGACCAGGGGGGAATGTCAATATTTGTGTGGAAGGGAAAGACAGCCAACAAGGCAGAGAGGCAAGCAGCAATGACCAGGGCTCTGGTGAGTTTCTTTTCATTTGAGAAAAGTGAATTTCCCTCTATTAATAAAGTGTTTAATGACTTACATGTGTACTGAGGTTTAATTAGCAATCAGCTGCTGCTCACCTTACAAGGCTGAACTACCTTCTTTGGACACCACAACTGCCTTCTAGACGCTTGCAAACAAATGAATAAATCTGATTTTAAATGTTTAAACAATGACAGATAATAGAAATTGGTTACAAGAAAACAGAGGTGAACTTGTATGTCAAAATGAAGAACATTATAAATGTCATCATCATATTAAGACTTGGATTAATTATCAGATTCCCCCCCAGCAAGCAATTTTGCGTTTAAAAGATGTATAATAGCCGTCGAAACACAGCCCTGACTTCTAGGCTAAAACAATGCAAAATTTGAGCTGTCAGTGAGAATTTAATAGACCAAATGAAACCAAACACATTATAATCACTGTTGACTTTGCTTACATGATAGAATATCATATATCTCGCAAGTTATTTTGCCAAAAACGACATGTAACCAAATTCAAGGTTATTTTGGCTAGAAGTGTTCCTCATAGCTTGACTATATCGGGTCTATAGTTCACCGAGATGGTGAAATGATGGCTATTGTTTGCTGGGAGGTTACACTTTGTTTCGATAGTCCACTTTAGTTTAGACATTTTACTATGAGTAAACTATGAGTAACTTTGCAACTACATATCAGTTAACTTTCATTAATTTGCACCTACATGTCAAGTAACTCTCATTAGAGTATTAGTAAACTGTTAGTTTAGGGTTCGGGTTGACGTAGTTGTAAAATTATTATAGTCAGTAGAATGTCTGTTGGGGAGCATCAAAATAGAGTATTAGCAGATATTAAAGTGGTGGTTAATTATGATTTCACTTTTTTTAACTTTAGTGTGTAATGTTGCTGCTCAAAGTTCAATGCAAAGGGAGATAATTCTCTGTTTATGGACTACAACAAACGGCTGGTAGGGACTACAACAAGCTTCTTCCCGGATTAGTGACATCACTAACCCTAAAATTTACATAAACCCCGCCCCTGAGAACACACAACAAAGGGGGCGGGGCCATGTTGGGCTGCTTTAGAGAAGAGGAAGAGTTGTTGTAGTAGAGTGTTGTTGTCATGCCGTCATTTTACGCCGGACTGCTTCACAAACGAGGGTCAATTCAACACAAAAGATTAACATGACGGCACATGCTAGTGGATGAGTTGAATCAACTCCACAGCAACTACATCAATTTATCCACTAACCATTCAGAAACGTCCAGTTTCATTCTAAAAGTTGTAACTTCTTCCTGAGTCTCTCCATCAGTGTCGACTCCGGTTTGAACAATGTAAGGCTGAACACCGTTACTGACAATCCTCATTTTGGCTGCGTGAGATTCTCCAGCTTTGTTGTTGTTGAGCTGTTAAAGCTCCGCCCTCTTCTGGAAAGCGGGCCGGGAGCAGCAGCTCATTTGCATTTAAAGGGACACACACAAAATCGGCATGTTTTTGCTCACACCCAAATAGGGGCAAATTTATAAATGATCTGTGGGGTATTTTGATCTGAAACATTCTGGGGACACCAGAGACTTATATTACATCTTGTGAAAGGCTGCTAGTTGACATGTTGTAAAGATACTTATAATTAGTAGATTGTCTAAAGTGGACCATGGAAATTAAGCAGTAACTACCAATGTGATTGATTCTACAGGAGTTCATTAAACTGAAGGGTTATCCACTCAGTACTAAAGTAGAGTCTCTCAGTGACGGAGGGGAATCGGCTCTCTTTAAACAACTCTTCAAGAGCTGGACTGTCAGAGAGCAGACAGCAGGTCTGGGCCGGACACACACTGTCGGGAGAATCGGTATGTGTTTCATGATACTTACTTTCAAAGGTATGACTTTGTTTTATTGGTTTTAAAACCTCAGTTCGATTCACCTTCTATTTGTAACCTTCACTGATAAAAATGATTCTGTGGTGAAGTAAATACTACAGAAAAAACAAATGTAATTTCTACATGAAAAAGTTAGTTCAGTAAATAAAATTAAGTAAAACCTACTCAACGTTTCTGATACTGGTGTTCCCATCATGCACTGGGCCTTGAATAATTAATGAGGTTGATTTTTTGCTGTTTTCCATCTGTATTTGCACGGTTTTATCATTGCTTTTGTTGTTAGGTTTAGTAATTTGCCATTTTGTGACATTTGGAGTTCATTTTCTACTTAAAATGATACATTCACACTCAAAAACAATCCGTCGAATGTTACCGTCATTGTGTATTGTGTTCCCAGTATTGAGGTTTCTGTGTTCAGGTGCTGCATCACTTCTATTATTATAGATATGGTGTCTACACTATATCCAGTGTATTATTTACTTGGATGTTTCTAAGTAAAGCATAGACTTTAAAAGTGTGGTTTAATTCAGTATTATATTGTTTGAGTAAAAAGTATTGCAAAGGAAACTTCAACTAAATAGAAATGACTCAACCTTTTACTGGCCAAGTTAAAATGACCTATTTTCTTTGTTAATTTTACTTAACTTAGTTATGTAAATTGTACTTAATTTCCATACATGAAATTTACTTTAAAAATATGTGTGCAAAAACTTAACAAAGAAAAATTAAGTAAATTTTACTTATTGTTTTTATAAAATTTTTACATTTTTGCTATTAGCAGATGCTTTACTCCAAAGCGACTTGGATGAACAAAAGCAAACAATATTTGTAATGCCAGGTTTATTACAAAATATGGAAGCGTGGTTCTGCCACGGAATAAAACATTAAAAAAGAAATAGAAACTTTTTATCTTGCAATTCTGACTTGCGTTTTTTCTCTCTCTCAGAAACTCACAACTGCAAGAAAAAAATCTGAATTTTGAGATAAAAAGTTGCATTTAAATTTTTATTTTTTTATTCCATAGCAGAAGAAAACTTCCCTAGGTTATTAGACAGCTAGATTAGGAAGCAAGCTAGAGAAGCGTTACGGTTAGCTGGGAAGAGAAGAGGAGAGGATCTAATCGCAGCAATAATTTATAAAGGAAATACACACAGGAATGATGTGAACCAAACAAAATCCAAACAGGAAGAAGATGATAATAATCCAAACAGGGAAGGGGGCAATAATTCAAACAGGGAACAGAAATGCAACAGCTTTACAAACATACATGTAAAGATGACAAGCGACCCAAGACAAATACACTGGATAACCACAGGCTAACAAAGAACAGGTGTGAGTAATGAACCGCCACGGAAACAAACATGGGTAACTATAGAAACAAAGGCAAACAGGAACAAACCACAGGAAGTGAACAAGAGAACAATGGAAATGGAAAATGCACTTCAAATTAAAAGTCCTAGAACACACAAAACACAAGAGAAATCGTGACAGAAGAGGAGAAATGCAGAGGAAATGACAGAAGATTTTTGCCAATCAGATGTCATTTATTCCACTTCAAAAACTCAGTTTTCTAAGGAACACATTATAGAAAACTAAGGCTGTTTTGACCAAAAACAAAACATATGGTTACACTTTATTTTAAGGTGACCTAGTTACTTCTCAAATACTGAGTAATAAAAATTAACTACATGCACTTAATATAGAGCTACGGTTAGGGCTAGAGTTTGGTTTAGGGTTAGTTACTTGTATGTATGCATAATTTACTGTTATTAGTAAGTACATGTACTAACTGTAACTACGTCACCTTAAAATAAAGTGTTATCAAACGTATTGCCATTAATGTTAGTACTAATGATATCTGGTCACTTCAGTTGAAAGTTACACAGCTAAAAATGATTCTTCCTCAGTATTCTTATTTTTCAGAACAAATCTAAACATTCTTAATCAAGATACATTTACTGGAAAAGAAAATCATTAAAGATATTAAGCCTTTTTCTGACAGATTTATCAAAAAGAAGTGAATATTTGCTTAAACAAGGATATCTGCCAATGAGGTCAGAAAAATAACTTAATTCAAAGTTTTCTGAGCGGCAGATATTAAACAAAAATTCACTTCAGGTCCTGATATCTTCAGTCATTTTGATTCTCAAGTAAATGTATCTTGATTTAAGAATGTTTAGATATTCATACTGGAAAACAAGACAAAAATACTGTGGAAAACTGTCAACAGTGTACCAAATTCATGTGAAAGTTGTTTGTTTATGATAGACCAGGCTAAATGTAGCTGTGAGGTTAATTTCAGATTAACATGGTCCATAAGCTTTTCTGTACCCTCTCGTTAATTAGCTGATGTCCCTCAAGAGAAATTTGATGCCACTAGGATGCATGTGATGCCCGACATTGCTGCGCAAGAGCGTATGGTGGATGATGGCAGCGGACAAAAGCAGGTGAGGAAGAGATGATCTGCAAACATAATCTAGGATTATACAATCAGAACATGAGATAGTGGATATGCGTGAGAATAGTCATCGTCAGCTCTTCTCCATCCTCAGGTGTGGCGCATTGAGAATTTGGAGATGGTGGAGGTGAATCCTGAAATGCACGGATACTTCTATGGAGGCGATTGCTATCTAATTCTGTACAGCTATGATGTTAACGGCAGGAAGAGCTACATCCTTTACATGTGGAAGGTAAAGTAACATTTCCTTTATAGAACAGAGCACATTAACCCCTTACACCCTGAAGGCATTTTTACTGATTTCATGTGGCATACTAAAAAGTATGGAAGCTTGTTTCTGCCACAAAATAAAATAATTTAAAATATAATTGCAACTTTTTAGCTCACAATTCTGACTTTTTTCCTCGCAACGTCTGACTTTATAAGTTCATATCTCGACATTCTTACTTTATAACTCATAATTGTGAGTTTATATCTCGGAATTCTGACTTTATGACTCATGATTTTGAGTTTATAACTCTAATACTCTGATTTTATAACACACAGTTGTGTTTATATCACAATTCTGACTTTATATCACGCAATTGCGAGTTTATATCCTGCAATTCAGACTTTTTCTCAGAATTGCAAGAAATAAAGTCAGAATTGCAAGATAACTCACAATTCTGACGTTTCTCTCAATTCTGAACTTTTCTTGCAATTGTGAGTTTATATCTCATAATTCTGACTTATTTTCTCAGAATTGCTTGTTTATTTCTCACAATTCTGATTTTATAACAAATGTGAGTTTATATCTCGCAATTCAACTTTATGTTACACAATTCTGAGAAAAAAATCACCTTTTTTATTTTTTATTCAGTGGGGGAAAGAAGTTTACATATAAAAATAATGGCTTATAACTCTACAAAAACAAAGTATCATCAAGTACATGGTCTCATTTGATAGTAAAAAGAAAGATTTTGATCATGTTTGGAGGTTCTTATGCTATCAAAAGTTATGGCATCTGGAACCACTGGTTCACACAAGTTGCATATTATGACAAAAGTAATCGTATCATTCTTTCCTCAAAGGGCCGTCATGCTTCTCAGGATGAAATTACTGCCTGTGCATATCAGGCTGTGACTCTGGACCAGCAATATGGTGATGAGCCTGTTCAAGTGAGAGTCTCCATGGGAAAGGAGCCGCGCCACTTCATGGCCATTTTCAAGGGCAAACTGGTGATCTTTGAGGTACTGTAGCGAACCACTTGCTCTATTTAAAGAGAGATTTTAAAAGACATTAGGTAAGCGATCAGGCTGTCATAATTCAAGCATTAATTGCACTAAATGTACATCTAGAGGTAATAGTTCTGTGCTCAAAGTCACATTTTGTATTCATGTTATAATCAAGATTCACCAGTTGACTTTTAATGATTAATTTGCTGCAGAAAGTGGTTCAATTTTTAATCCCATTCCAACTAACTTAATTTCAACTAACTTAATTTCTTGCTCGCTTTTTTTGTTCGCTTGCTATTCTACTTTAGTTTTAAATGTAAACACCCAAAAGAGCAACATCAAAGGCTTGCCTTTTCAGATCACATGAGGATCACACTAAGAAACACGTTTTTGCTTTTAAAAACACAAGATGTCTGTCACAATGGCTGTGTATATAATCCAAAGACTAGATGCGTGACGCAGAATGAACGATAAAGGGACTTTTAATTAACATGAAGAGCAATAATCACTGTATACATTAAACATTGATCGTATCTACTATTAAACTATTTTCATACCTATGAATCTTATTTCAAATTCATATGAAATGCATGACTAAAATGTATGTAATATATCCAAACAAAAACAAACAAACTCTTCCTCTTCTCAATTTCTGGTTCAAACATATATGGCTGAATAAACCAGTATTTCCACTAGCCATTATCAGGCGTTTACTACAGTAAAGTTGACCGAGTGGATCAGATAATCTGAGCTGGTGTGATTGAGTGGAGGCGGGGCTAATTTGCATATTCATTGATCCGTGCATACTAAATGAAGCAAGAGTGTAGAGTTACATTCAAGCTATTTTAAAGCATGATTAAATTATTTTCAGAGGAAAAAACATTTAAATATGTCATTTTAGTGATCAAAGATGAGTTTTAAGGGATCAAATTATTTACTGCAGGGGGACTTTAACATTTTTGAGTATAGATCTGAACTTAATTGGTCGTAATTGATGAATGCTTTGAATACTCTTTTTAAAGAAGACACTCAGCAGTTTATTGCAGCAAAGCACTTCAAAAAATGAAAGTGTGAACATTATAGAAGTTTAGGTTTACTGTAAAGCAAACATACTGAACTAAACTTTTTATTTTATTTTATACAAAATACATTTCAATTATGACAACTCTGAATAGTTTTAGCATGCTATTGAATATGGCAATATTAATATATTTGGCGTTGGCAGACTAGATCTGCTACTACACTGCTGCTGTTGATTATTGCTGCTGCTGCAGAGCAAGTATGCTACTGCTAAAAGATACACTGGTACGCTGCTGTGAGCATGTAAGATATGCTGCTGCTGCATAAATAGGCATACGTAAATCCCATAGCAGCAGATCCAGGCAGCTGGAGCTGGGGAGGAGGAGGGTTTCAGAGGAACTCTGATAGTGCCGCAGGACTAGCTTATGCAAACACTAAACCAGACTATTTAAATGTTGCGCAAGCAATTTCATTGGCTGTGGGATCAGCTTGTGTCATGCCGTAATGATGTGATTGCTTGCATATTGCATGTAAAGCGCCATCTAGAATTTCATGGTTGGACTAGATATTTTTTTATTTGCCAAAATATGTGATGGGGAAAAAAGGCAATAGGGCAAAGTACTGCTACTAGGAACCTGACAGTTAGCAGACTATGTTGTATCAAAATGTTTAAGAATTATAATGCATAACCTGATTTTAATTTAGTAAAATGAACAATCAGCAAAAATCACTTTGTGTAATGTTATATAATCACCATTCCACCTACTTACTCCAATGAGATTATGCTTATTTTGGATACCTCAACATCCTTCAGCATGCAAAAGGCATTATTGGTCAAAGGCATCCATTTGAACGTGTATAAATTCCAGGTTTCCGAAATTGCTGTTGTCTTCTTAATACATTTTTTCCTCCATATCTAGGGAGGGACTTCCAGAAAGAGTGCCCAAGAGCCAGAGCCCCCTGTCCGCCTGTTTCAGATCTGTGGCTCTCAATCAAGCAATTCAAAAGCAATAGAAGTTCCAGCTCTGGTAGCCTCTCTCAACTCCAATGATGTCTTCCTTTTGAAAAGCCAGTATGGTGTCTACCTGTGGTATGGCAAAGTATGTAGACTTTCTATAGAAGTTGAATAAATTATGAGCATGATACTGATAGCATTTTAATGGAAAAACACTCAGCAGCTGTCGCAAAGTCAAGCACTACTCTTCTCATGACATTATTGGGAAGGCAGTACTAACCTCTCTATATACTTACTCTTCATAACCTCTCAGGGCTCCAGTGGTGATGAAAGAGCCATGGCAAAAGAGGTGAGCTCCTTTATTGGCCGAGGATCGTCGGAGGAAATTATGGCTGAGGGACAGGAGCCAAATGAGTTTTGGGAAATCTTAGGTGGAAAAACATCATACGCAAGTGACAGAAGGTATAGCGGACAAAGAATACCTATTTATATGTGCTGATAGATTCAATGGGAATTAACTGTTGATGTTACTTCTTCTCAAAGATTACAGATGGTCACTTCAGATCATCAACCACGCCTTTTTGAATGCTCCAATAAGACGGGCCAGTTTATTGCAACTGAGATAACCCAGTTCGCACAGGATGATCTGAGAGAGGATGACGTAATGCTTTTGGACACGTGGGATCAGGTAGAGCCACACTGATTGAACTAAAACTATACTCTGTTCATCTGTTATGAAATATAAGGTTTGGTGGCTATAGGTCTTGATATACTCATGGTAAAGTTCTTTTTTGTTCTTCACTTAGGAGTAAAAAGAAGTTTGCATATACTGTTAGTGAACATCCCGACGCATTTAGCTGAATATGTAATTATGTGCTGCGCGCTTTCCTCTCAATAACAAAATAAACACACAACAAAAAAGAGAAAACAGCAGTTCAGAAAGCATCAGATCAAAGCGATGTTGATGTTTGCAGCAGTTCTGCAATTCAGACTCCAGTCACGTCACATTTATACAGCACTTTATACAATAGACTGCTTTAAAGCAGCAGCTTTACAGTATTTAAAAAGGAAACAGTGTCAGGTTCACTTTCTATTAGAATTACAGCTTCAGTTTCTACTATAAAGCGTTTCTCACGTCTGACCTCGATGGACTGAACAGGAGAAAAGAACCGGAGAAGATTTATACCTTAAAGAAGGCAGGGCCTCAGAGCCACACCCACCTATTACATCATCACCATGGACCAATGGTAGTCTGAAGGTGTTTACCAGCTGGAGTGAACTTTTCCGGCAAGCTGTTTCAAACTCCAGAAGCAAACTCCAAAAAAACTTTGTTTTGGCCTGATTTTGTTTGAAATGACGTTACCTATTCGTTCTTTAATTTTGCTTGAAGTATATTGAGGCCTTAAAGGGTTAGTACACCAAAAATGAAAATTGTGTCGTTAATTACTCACACTTATGTCATTGCAAACCCGTAAGACCTTCTCTCAAATCCAAGAGCTTTCAGTCCCTTCATTGGGAGAAGTGCAGTTTACACATTCAAGGTCCAGAATGATTGGAAAGACATCATTAAATTAATCGATGTGTTACCTTAGTTTTCTGAAGTGCTTTGTTTGTGCAAAAAATAATTTACCACTTTATTTTTAAAAAAATTGACCCCCAATCCAGTAGGGGGAGCACTATGACGCATGGGTGTTGTGTTTACTCAAGACTAGAAGTTGTTCCATGAACGTGCTTTGGATAATATTATTTTGTAAATATAGAGGTAAATTATGTTTTTTTTGGGGGGCAACCAAAGCGCTTGCATTGCTTCATAAAATTGAGATTAAACCATTGGAATCACATGGATTACTTTAATTATGTCTTTCCTATCGTTCTGGACCTTGAATGTGTAAATTGTGTTGCTGCCAATGAAGGGACTGAAAGCTCTCAGATTTCATCAAAAATCTTAATTTGTGTTCTGAAGATGAACAAAAGTCTTATAGGTGCATGTGGAACGACATGAGGGTGAGTAATAAATGACAGAATTTTCATTTTTGGGTGAACTAACCCTTTAAGGGTGATGTCCCCAAAATAGTACTAATAGTATCCTAACATCTTGATAATAACAATATAGCAGCTGTCATAACAATAAAAGATTTGATCTTTAAACACTTTTAAAATCCTAGAGTGCTTACTTCAGCATTTGGCTCTTCTAGGTATTTTTGTGGATAGGAAATGAGGCAAATGATGTGGAGCGTCGGGAATCTGTGACAACTTGCCAGGAATACCTGCGGACTCATCCTGGATCCAGAGACCCCGACACTCCTATAATGATTGTGAAGCAGGGCTTTGAGCCTCCTACCTTTACTGGTTGGTTCACTGCCTGGGACCCTACAAAATGGAGTGTAGGTTTGATTTTCATTGAATTAACATACTGAAAAAGTTTACAAACATACTAAGTAAGAAGTCATTTTCTGCAGATGAACAAGCTCTAACTCGCAAACTGCTTTTATTCTTGCATTAGGGTGGCAAAACCTATGAGCAGCTGAAGGAGGAGTTAGGAGAGATTACATTGCCAGCTAAAGTTGAAACTGTATGATCTTGTATACCTTAGTATATAACAAATTTTTCAGTTGATATTTGCCTTATTTGCATAAAAAATGTGTTAATTAATCTGTTAATTTCCCCTGACAGCAATCCACTGATGTAGAGAACAAAAGCATCTCACAATATCCACCAGAAATGCTGATTAACAAACTGGCTGGAGAACTACCGGAAGATGTGGACCCTACCCAGAGAGAGGTGTGCTTTATTATATCTCCGTTTTAGTTTTCAGGAGCTTGAACAGACATTAGTTGGTGCTATTAAAAAAAATATGCTTTGGTTACCCCCTAAATCAGGGGTATTCAATTAAAGTTTCAAGAGGACTTGTCTCAATATTTACTTCCCATCAGTGATCCGGATAATACTTGTTTGGAATAGTTTTCTTATTTTGGAATAATTTCCATAATAATTTGGGCAGCAGTAGTACTTTATAATAGAAAAAAAAAATCCAAAACAGCCAAATTAGTCATCAGAGATGAGGATATTGGATCCAGAACCAAATCAGTGGTCTCTGAGAATTAAATAAAATAAAAAATAAAAAATCAACAGAGTCCCAGTACTGAGCCTTCCGGTACTCCATACTGAACTTCTGATATAACATCTCTTCATTTACTGCTACAAACTAATAATGGTCAGATAAGTATGATTTGAACCATTCCAATACAATTCCACTAATGCCAACATAATTTTCAAGTCTGTTCAAAAGAATGTTCAGTAACACTAATAGAGAGATACAAGCACGATCTGATAAGAGCAAATCATTAGTAACTCTAATGAGAGCAGTCTCAGTACTATGGTACGGTCTAAATCCTGACTGGAAATCCTCACAGATACTATTTCTTTCTAAGAAGGAACATAGTTGCTATGATACTGCCTTTTGTAGTATTTTTGACAGAAAAGATCGGCCTGTAATTGACTAATTCTCTAGGATCAAGTTGTGGTTTTAATAGCCAGCTTAAAAGTTTTCGGTACGTATCCTAGTGATAAAGATGAATTAATGAAGAGGATCTATGACCTCTGGATGCATCTCTTTCAATAGCTTAGTCAGTATAGGGTCTAACATACATGTTGTTGATTTTGATGATTTAACAAGTTTAGACAATTCTTCCTCTCCTAAAGCAGTGAATTAATTGAATTTTTCCTCAGGGACACTACAGTACACTGTCTGACACAATACTGTAGTAGATGGTTACATGGCTATAATTTTCTCTCTAATATTATCAATCTTGCAAGTAAGAAGTTCATAAAGTCATTACTACTGTGCTGTTTGGAAACATCATAAGTTGAAGCTTTATTTCTCATTAATTTAGCCATTGTATCAAATAAATACCTAGGGTTGTGTTTGTTTTCTTCTAAGAGAGTTGAAAAATAAGCAGTTTTTAAGGCCTTTCTGTACGCAGTAATGCTTTCTTTCCACGAAATGCGAAAAACCTCTAGTTTTGTTTTCTTCCAGCTGCGCTCCAATTTTCTGGCTGCTCTCTTAAGGGCCTGAGTGTGCTCATTGTACCACGGTGTTGGATTAATTTCCCTAATCTTTTTTAAGTGCAAGGAAGCAACTGTGTCTAAAGTGCCTAGAGTCAATAGTTTTTGTTGCAACATTGATTTCTTCTAAGTTATCTGGTTGCTAAAGAGATGAAACTGATAAATAATCAGGAAGATTATTTATAAAGCAATCTTTAGTGGTAGAAGTGATAGTTCTACCATATTTGTATCTCAATGCATCTTTTTCATCATCTACATCAATATTAAAATCATCAACAGTACTAACTCCGATAGAAAATCAGCAAAATCTTTGATAAAGTCTGTATGGTGCCCTGGTGGACTGTATACAATAGCCAGCACAAATGTCAAACAGGATTTATCACTTACACTACGTGACATTACATAAAGCACCATCACTTCAAAGGAATTATTTTTGAAAGACTTCTGAGTAATACTGAAGATATTACTATAAATTACAGCAACAACTCCCCATTTGTCTTTCAGATGAGGCACGTGTTTATAACAGTAACCTTGACGCATTTTAAAGTAATGACGCATAATAAAGTATAGTAAAGCCAGGTTTCTTTTTAAACACAGCACATCTAGGTTATGATCTGTGATCGTGTAATTTACAATGAGTGATTTTGAAGAAGAAATCTGTATTATATCTGTTTTTATTTGTTGAACATCAATTCAATTTTTACCCTTAAATGGGTTTGGGAATTTTTTGTATTTACTTATTCGGGAACAGAGAGTCTCTATGTGATGATATCTAGGTGAAAGAGTCTCTGTGTGTTGGGATTTATCTGACTTCTGTGACACAAGTTGCTTCCTGCAGACAGACTGGCTAAACCTGATTATTTGGCTAAACAAGATTATTGTTATGACCCCACTGGCAGCTTAGGTGGACTTAAGTACTATGTACTTACATTTAAATTAATAATTAGATACAATACACTTATTGTGTACATGTTTTACATTGTACTTATATTTTAAACATACCTGCATGTATTGCATCTGTAATTAATTTCTTTAATTACATTTATGATTACACTGTTGACCCATCCCTTACACCTTTACCCACGCTTAAACCTAACCATACCACCAAACCTGTCCCTAACCTTACCCTTATCCCACCTCAATAGCAGCAAATGTGTTTGCAATATGATATGAACATACTGTATGTACATTGTACTTATTTTTTTGATGTAAGTACATAGTAGTTAAGGCCACCTAATATAAAGTGGGACAAACTCACTTAATTTTTCATTTTTCAGAAAACTTATTTCTGAAGTCATTTTGCTTCTTCAGTAAATGTTTCTTGATTTAAGAATGTTTTTTTGATATTTGTGCTGGAAAACAAGACAAAAATACTGAGTCAGAAAATCATAGTTTACAAATGTTGTACTTATCTTTTCACCATTTGGATTTATTCAATTTCTAACTTACACAGAGACAGAGTATCCACATTTATCCAACTTACATGACGTGAACTAACCACATAACATGTAGTATATTATAGCTTTATAAAACGGTTAGTTCCTGTGCTTGATTCTGATTGGTCAATAGCTGTGTTTTATTCACGATAAAACACGGGTATGATTGCTTTACCCCTCAGGTCTGTGTATCACTACACAACACCCTTAGCAACCACTCTTAATGTAAACTGTATTTTCTCAATTGATATTGTTCATTAAAGCTTACTGTATTATGTAGAAGAGTATTGTGAGAAAGAGATCAAATGAGCGAGTTTATTACCTGCATTCAGATTTAGCATGTTCCTTCAGGTCAGTCCTATGTTCATAATAAAAAATCTGTTTAAATGTCCGCTGCAATATCTTGTCCTTTTAACAGTTAAGGGGTTTTCCCGTGACTGACAGCACTAGTCAAAACATTTCTCAGTTGCGTCTTTTCCCGTGTTCACAACAATTCAGTCTTTTCAATGAAAAAATCTTCGCTACTGACTGACACACTCAAAAAAACAGTCTTTGCCACCATCTAATGGTTTAATAATGTAACTTCTGTTGCTGTTCATAGTCAGGGACTATTTTTTCCGGCGGAAGGAAGGCTTTTAGTGAACTTTTACAACATGAAAGTTGCATTGATAGATATTTTTGGCTTTAATATTTATATTGTGTGGTAACCGTTTTATAAAAGCAATAAGGTACTTGAGGCTAGTGCTGTATCGTGAATATGTCACGGCTGAAGGGGTTGCAGGCTCTAAAAACGCCCTTCGGCCGTGACTTATTCACGATACAGCACAGCCTCTCATACCTTATTGCTT
The DNA here is from genome assembly GCA_028476615.1 of Culter alburnus. Classification (NCBI taxonomy): domain Eukaryota; kingdom Metazoa; phylum Chordata; class Actinopteri; order Cypriniformes; family Xenocyprididae; genus Culter; species Culter alburnus. The sequence goes on from JAOTNS010002633.1 coordinate 268,208, forward strand.
ACGTATATCACTGCCATATGGACGTTACTCTCTGACTGATAACAGAATAATTCCTAAAGTGTAACAATGAAACAAGTGTTTTCTGCTTTGAAACAATATTCATTGTGAAATGTGCAATACAAATAAAATTAGTTTAAATTGAATTTCCAAGAAATTTGACATATGGAATCTATATAACTCTTCCTGACAAAAGGATTCGAGCCAATTAAATATTTTAGGCATGGCTATTGATTAATTGAACTAACTGATCCTGCTAGGTTCAGTGTAAATGAAGGTTGGTGTGCACATGAAAACACATGAAAAGACATTGTTAAATTTTTGTTCCATTTTTTTTTTCTTGGAAAAATTTTCCTATGCAGTTTTCTGTCATGAATCATTTATGCAAATACCTTATTATGTAACCAAGTTTAAAAGCTTGTCGAATTTTGCTTTGGTTAGTTTTTATCGTGTTCCACCCATTTCTTGATTGTTCAAAAAATCTGTGAGATTTAAATAATAATAATAATAATGTAAATATACAATATTTTATTCTGCTAAATGCAAAAATCTACACAGAACTTCACGTTACAGTTAACATGCATACTATGGAAAGTGACGCGGCACACTGTGCTGTTTAATGCAGTGGTGCTTTTTATGCAGTGTTTTTTTTTTTTCCTTCTGTAAATGTTATGCATGTATAAATTCATGTGATTATTTCCATTTCACAAAACAGATTGTCATAAAACCAAGCAATTTCCTGTGAATACATGCGTGTCAACCAAAAGGAGTGCAGCAGGGAAAGAGAGATACATTTGACTAAAATATTTGAATAAATTTGAATAAAAGTGTGTTGCTACTTTGTTTAGAGCAGTGTGTGTGTGTGTGTGTGCTCCTGCATATAACATTCTTATCACCTCATACACATTAAAACTGTTATTATTAATATTTTTGTGGTCAAATCACCTAAATTTTCAGATTTTCTGTCTCTTTTTAAATGTTATTCTAGAAACATCTCTCTGACCAGGATTTCCAGACCATATTTGGAATGTCGAAAGAAGAGTTTGAAAGTTTGCCTCAATGGAAAAGGAAGACCATTAAGAAGGAAAAAAGACTGTTTTGAAAGCCGTATATGTTTGTTGGCGCTGCTGGAGCAGGGAGCTTTCCCATTTAAAGAGAATAGTTAATTTAAATCTTTTGTCATAATTGTTATTACTAATTGTGTAATAGTTTAATATGTTCCAGAGACAATGAGCATATCACAAGCATATTTAATTTTTGCTGTTTTTGGAGAGAAGCAAAATAAAATATGTATAAAATATGTATATTTACAGTTTTCCTATCTTGTTCCTCCTTCATATAAGCTCCCAACAACTTTGGTAACACTTTATAATAACTCACACTATGAAGCATCAGTTAAGCATTAGTAAATAGTCAATTCATTATTTATAAAACATGAATAAGCCATTTATAAATACAGCTATAAATGCTTTGTTCTTGATTTATAAGCATATCTATAATGAGTTTAATAATTGTATTTTCATACTTTATTAATGATCATTTTATCATTTCTAAATTATGTATTACATTATTCACAAACCAGTTATTTTAGGAGTTGTCAGTGAGATCATTTAAGAAGTGTAAGTAAATGATTAATAAAATATTTAAATGCACATTTATACATCTTATTATCTAGACATATACTTAGTGTATTAATAAATGCTTTATTAACACATATTCCTAGTGTCAAAACGACCTCAGTACTAACTTTTAAAACAAATCTCATTTAAATCTCATTTATAAAAGCTTTACAAAGCATAAACAGTCCTCACTTTAGATGAGCTCACAAAAATAGTTAACTTACCACTTCTAAATGTTTTATAATTACCTGAATTAATCATGAATTACAGTAGGAATATGTAACACACTAAGTAACTTAAGTAACTATTACTATATGTCTAAATAATAAGATAAATGAATGTTTACACTTTATTTTACAGTGCCATAGTTACATTGTTATTACTCAAATAAGTACTGAGTACTATTAATTAACTACATGTACTTACTATACAGTTAGGGTTTGGTTTAGGGTTAATTACTTGTAATTATGCATAATTTACTGTAAAATAAAGTGTTACCGTTTAAATAGTTTATTAATAATTTACTTACACTTCCTAAATGATCTTATGAACCACTGACAACTCCTAAATAACTGGTTTGTAAATAATGTAGGCTAATACTTAATTTGGAAATGATAAATTGATCATTAATAAAATATGAAAATACAATTATTAAACACATTATAGATATGCTTATAAATCAAGAATAAAGCATTTATAGCTGTATTTATAAACTGCTTACTAATGTCTATTAATGTTTTATAAATGATGAATTGACTATTTACTAATGCTTAACTAATGCTTCATAGTGTGAGATTATAAAGTGTTACCACAACTTTTAAAATATTCAGTAATATTTTCTAAAATATGGCAACTCTACAATTTTAAACCTAAGTTATTTTGAATTATTTCTGATAGAATTACAATGTTGTTATGAAATGGCGAAACTGTAAAAAATAATAAAGCAAACAGATTTATAATCTTAAATTTACTTAACACAATGCTTGTGGAGCCCCTTTTCTGTGTTTTCTTTTTTATTATTTTTTGATGCAGGCTACAACTTGTTTAACATTTAAAAAATAAATTGACATTTCAAAGTTAGTTCAAGGTTGTAAAATTTCATGCGACCCCCAAAAACGTAATATTTATGAATGAATAATTAATAATATATGCTTGCAAAACAAACAAACAAACAAACCATTAAATAAAACTTTAAAATAATGCTTAATACATGTTTCAATGTGTAAGTCAACATTATTGCACTCTGCTCCAGTAGTTGGCGAGGTTTCTCCAAAGCGATGACGGTTTGAAAGAAAGCGAAGAACAGCGTGCGCGTGGCGTCATCACGTCGGTGACGTCGCGTTGTTTTGCAAGCGCAGTACGTGACAGGGAGGCGTTGAGACTGAATCCACAGGCCTTCTGCAACAACCGACGGGAAGAGACACACTTTCACATCTTATGGTAAGAAAATTAACTTTATATTTCTAGAATGACGAGAAATAATATGTATGATGAAGAAGTCACGAGTGGCCGTAACACAGTAAGAGAAGCGCGAGACTCGTAAATAAACAGCCGCGCGTCGCGATTAGAGTCTGATAACCGATCAAACACAAATAAACAACACAAACTTCAGCTCCTGCTGTTTCTGCTGCATTAAAGGACACGGTTTAATACGATTTTTCTGTCGAGCACGACCTGAGTTCACTCGGTTTATTACTGAGTTTATTACACGGAAGCTCATAAGTGGGTTAAACTAACCCGACTTTAATTCGGAGCGCTTCGGGTTAGTGTGGTTTAGCTGTGAATATATATGTTTAAGTTGGTAAAAATTGTTTCCCATGTACTCTCGTTATGTCAAAGCACGTTTAGAGCTTTACTTTCACTCTTCATGAGGAAGTTCGCTGATGATATCACGTTTGTAATTCATATGTGTGGCTGGAAATGACTTATTTAGACAGGCGACAAGACTGGTAAACATATCTTCATTAGTTTAGTCCGTGTCACTTACACCAGAATAATGTAATCTCTCGGGTCGGTCTGCTGTCACTCTCGGTTAGATGAGGGCAAAGGTCAGGCCTCGTGTACGCAGATCTTTTAGAAAACCGGTTACGTTTGTAATTTGATTAACTTTTACTAGGGTAGAAACACCTCCAAAAAAGTATATATAATGTTTTGCAGTGAACTTTCAGAATTACATCATTTCCTGCTAGGCTTTCATAATGATAAGGGTTCAGCTGAGAGTTCATCAGGCTTCATTCCAGTGCTTTCCACAGGTCTGGATTATACTTTTGGTGTTAAAGGCTGGTATTAATAATGATTATGTGTATATAATATATGTGTGTGTGTGTGTGTATATTCATATATGTGTATATAATATATGTGTGTGTGTATGTATGTATGTGTGTGTGTATATATATATAATGTATGTACGTGTATGTATATATATATATGTACACGTATATAAATATATACATATTATATACACATATATAGTGTGTGTGTGTGTATGTATGTATATATATATATATATATATATATATATATATATATATTACATTATAATATATACATATTTATACATATAAATATACACACACAATATATATATGTATGTATGTGTGTATGATATATAATGAATGTGTGTGTGTGTGTATATATATATATATATATATATATATATATATATAATGTATGTATGTATTATATAAATATACACACACACACACAATATATTATATACACGTATATGAATATATACACACACACACACACACACACACACACACACACACACACACACACAATATATATGTATGTGTATATATGTGTGTGGTATATAAATATATTATACACATATATGTATTATATAATATATATATATATATATATATTATATATATATATATATATACACACACACACACACACACAATATATATATACACGTATATAAATATATACACACACACATATTATATACGCATATATGAATATACACACACACACACACAACATATATATATATATATATACACGTATATGAATATATACACACACACATAATCTGAAAGCTGAATAAATAAGCTCTCCATTGATGTATGGTTTGTTAGGATAGGACAGTATTTGGTCGAAAATTTATTTAGAATCTGAGGGTGCAAACAAATCAAAATACTGAGAAAATCGCCTTTAAAGTTGTCCAAATTAAGTCCTTAGCAATGCATATTACTTACAAAAATAAATGTTTTACATAGTCACGGTAAGAAATTTAGAAAATATCTTTATGGAACATGATCTTTACTTAATATCCTAATGATTTTTGGCATAAAAGAAAAATCAATATGACTGGTTTATATAGTAATATATAGGGTTACTGATACTCAAAATAATGTAAAGTTGTGCTTCAGCTGTCTCTTATGTTTTCTGTCTTCAAATAGGTTATTCCTGTGATTTACTAAAGCATCAGAAAAATGAACGTGTTTGATCGCAGCATAAACTTTGACGCTCTCTTCAAGTTCTCTCAAATGTAAGTATTGATCACCTCAGTGTCATTTTTAGACATGTACAGGTGTGTGTGATATTCATGATGTAATGTGCTTTTCTGATTTCATGAAATCATCTGCACTGTAATTACTAGGATCATATAATAAGTTAATGAATAACGAATTCACTAAATGAATAAATAACTGTCATTACTGAAGTGTTTTTCTGCTGTTTTTCTCGTCAGCTCTCGCTCGACTCAGCAGCACCTGAAGAATGTCTACGCCAGTCTGGCAGTGTGTATGCTGGTGGCAACTGCCGGCTCCTACATCTATGTCATCACAAGACTGTTTCCGGTAACATCACTGTTGTTTTCACTCTCATTGATTTGTTTGGAATTAGATTTGCAGCGGGTTACCAGTTTCACAGCATGTCATGTTATTAAAATTCACAGTAATCATACTGTGTACATTTCCTTAGCTACGGTATTAAAAAATAAAATCTCATCTGTGTGTGCGCATCTGCTTTTCTACTGGACTGCATGTCAGACTCGTCAACGTTTGCACACACTCGCGCACTCACACACACATGCACATCCACACTTACTTACACACACACACACACACTTGCGCACTCACACACACACTCACTCGCACAAACACTCACTCTCACACACACACATGCATGTAATGCTACAGGACCTCGGTGGTGGACAGATCTGTAATAGCTCACTATCATGATGTTGTCTTTCAGGGTGGGCTCACCATGCTTGGGTCACTGGCTATGATGGGTTGGCTCGCCATGACCCCTCACAGCCCTCAGACGGAGAAGAAGAGGTTGGCCATCCTGGCTGCTTTTGCTTTCTTCACAGGTGAGATGTTTTACCACTGGTTCAATTCTAAGATCATGTGTTCGAAACACTTAATGTAACATGTCAATCTGTGCCTTGAACAGGTCTTGGACTCGGCCCGCTTATGGACTATGTCATCAGTATTAACCCAAGGTAATATTCCCCGATCACAGGGTTTACTTTCTATTGAGCTGTTCTTTAAAAAAAATAGGCTCAGTGTTGATTCGCACAGAATGTGATTTTGTGGTTAAAAACACGAGACGCAGAGAAAATGCAAACTTTTACAAACAGGTTTCAAAGTGCACGTTTTTGAAAACGATACCATTATTGTCTCTGTGTAAACTACAATAATTTGAATTTGTGAAGCTGTGACGTCATGTGCGTGCATGTTACGCTATAATGTTTCTTTACAAAGTGACATCGCCATCTACTGGCCTGACAAGCATAGTACAGCGATTCTAGTCGTTTTCACGGATCTGTGTGAATTATGCACCTGATTCTCAGATTAATTGCAAAGTTTGACCATCATTCAATGAAAGTTTATCATTTACATGTGTTTTAGGTTCTGTCAGTTTAAAAATTCAAGCTATTTTAAACCATTTGAGCGCATGAAGACGTGAAAGAGACTTTCTGAACATGCTGCTTTTTTCTGCGCACACACACACAGAGCCACGTAGATGCATGTGAGGACAGTACGCCATTCTCTTCTGCCTCTATTTGTTCCTGAATGGACACGTTCATGCAAAAAATTGTCAAAATGAACGTAAAACATAGAGTATCCTCGTAAACACAGTTACTTATGGCTTAGGTGAACTAAACAATTGAGAAAGAAAACTGGATATGTAACAGTATTTTGGATCCGCATGTTTGATCTTAAAGTGACAGCAGCCTAATATTTCTGCTGCTTTCTGTGTCATGAATGTTAATCAAGACCCAAGGCCTGGTGACACCACCACCCCGGTGGCTTAAGGTAACTTGTGCATGGTGGGCAACATACAATCATAATTTAATTTAAATCAATGATTTTACATGATATGAGACACTTCCTGTTTCCCTTTTTTTGTCATTACTTTAATCCCTCGCCAACACTGTTCGAGATATCCTATAATCGTTCACAATTTAGCATCTTTAGTGTCTGTTTCATGTTGACCGAGTTTGTTGGTGATTGTGTGAATCTTCTACGAGGAGTACTTAACTCAGAGCATAATAATTAAAAAAAAAATCCACATTCAAACCAAAATATCTGACTTCTTGTTGGTCAGAGTTAATGACTGTAAATTAGAAAGTTGTCCAGCTTGATGAGATAAATATATGTACCAAGTTTCGTGACTGTAGGTAAGACTAACCTCTCAACTTTTGTCAAAAGGTGGTGCTATAGAACCCCTCCATTTCTAAGGCTTTGCCCATGTCTACTGACCGACAGCTCTGATATGGGTGTTGAGTTTCATGCAATTTGAAGCATGCCAAGAGCTTCAAACTCACCCAAGAATATTATAAAAGTTTTTTTTCCATGGCAACAGTATTTAAGATATCAATAATCCTTTCGCAGGTCTACATCTGCCATGTCTTGACATTATTCTGACAAAGTTTGAAGCGAATTGGGTAAAAATAAGAAGGTGATTTCAAAGCATTTTGAAAGTGACAATTGTTGCCAGTTGGTGGCACTATAACTTCGACTCACAATAGTCACATCCATGTGATCAGACTCCTACAACAAACACACAGCTGAAGTTTCATCGAAATCAATCAATGTATGCAGAAGTTATAACACACTTCCTGTTTTCCTTTTCTCGCCATAAATTCATTTCAACGCCACGGCCAAACTGTTTGAGAAATCAAAAATCTGCTTGCAATTTAGCATCCTCAGTGTCTTGACTTCATGCTGACCGAGTTTGATGGTGATCGGATGAATTCCCTAGGAGGAGGAATTAAAATTCCAGAGCACGCGTTTTGCAAACAACCCTAAATGCGCATGACTTAGTGTGGAAGTTGTTCGGCCCGATGAGATCTAGAACTGTATGAAGTTTGGTAGGGCCCTATAATTTCCGCGATCATGGAATCGCGGAATCAAGTCATAAAAACGGAATTTACTATATATTGCGGAATGTCACGGAATTTGTCAAATTTTTGATGAATGAATTAAAAGCAGGTCAGTACACTTAAATTAAATCGCGATATAGACTAGTGTCTGTGAATATTAAACCGCAAAAAGACTATTTAAACATGAATCCTGCATGCCTGTGTGCCTCTGAAATGAATGATGCGGAAGCGCAGTTTCATTTACCTCACACACACTCGCGCGGGGGTGCACGCACGCTAAAGCACATGCGACGCTTGCGGTGTTTTTGTCCTCTGTCGCCTCACTATATGAACGCACAAATTCCAGAGCTGCTCTGAAAGTCACTTCATCAGCATTTAACCGCTTCGTTTGAGAAAACTACCGTCATAAACACAGAGAAACTCAAAGCTCTAGGCAAACCGTCAAAATAAAAGTTCGATTTAACTTGACAGAAACATATTACTGTTGTACAGTAGAATTTAGATAAATTAATTTAACAATAAATTATTAAAATATATTTTTAAACAATATTTCTTCCATGTTTTAATTTTAACAGTAAAGCTCTGTTGTGCAGCACATTGTTTGACAAAAAAGTTTAATTTCATGATTAAAAGATAAATTAAATGGTATGCGTTCATTTGATTGCCAGAAAAATTTAAATACACAACAGAACTTCTGAAAAAAAAAAAAATCATGAAAATATATTAATAAATAAATAAATGTATTGTTGTTTTTAAGAATTCAATTAATTATACATGCTTTTTGATTATTAAAATGGAATTAAACCATTAAAATGGAATCCAGAAAACAGAATTTGGTAAAAATAAAATTTGAGGGGAAAGAATAAAACGTTTATCATAGGGCCCTAAAAAAAATTTTTTTTTTTTTTTGTTAAACTTTTATTAAATTGTTGGTAAATTGGACAAGATTCATTATTTCAATTAATTAGACATGCTTTTTGATTACTAAAATTTAATTTAACCATTAAAATGGAGTCAAAAAATAAATAAAATGGAAAAAACGGAATCCAGAAAAATTAAAACGGAATTTGGGAAAAAATAAAATGGATTTCATAGGGCCCTAAGTTTGGTTACTGTAGGTGAAAAGGGGTACGCTACAGAGCCTCTCAAATAGCCCTCCCCCTTGGGCTTGGGCCTAAAAATAACTTTTATAGTTTTAACACAGATTAATCATATTTAATTTACAGTGAAGACAACACATTGTTATTTTACATTTGATTATTCAATTTCTGTACCTGAATACTGTTAGACTTACCTGAAAAATATAAAGCACTATTTATGTATCTTTGTTCTTAAATTTATCTGTGCTTGTAATTTGTTCATTATTTTCTATGCTTACACAATTGATTCTTAAATGATTCATTCGTTCCAAATAGAGCAATTTAGAAAAACAAAATATTGCAATGTCATTTTTTTTCCAATTTTGTGCAGCCCTAGTGTGAACGGGGATCATTTTGACACCGTTGTCATCAGCTTTTTAGATAATCTTGATATCTAAATGAATATGCATTAGTCTTAACAATTGTATTCTTCATTTCTTTAGTATCATCGTGACCGCCTTCCTGGGCACCTCTGTCATCTTCGGCTGCTTCACGTTGAGCGCGCTCTATGCCCAGCGCAGAAGTTATCTCTTCTTGGGAGGTAAACACTAAACCATGTGCTAGCTCGTCTGATCATTGATCATGCACAGTTATGTTGATTTGACCCGTTATTTCTTTTTCTCGTAGGCACTCTGATGTCTGGCCTGACTGTTCTTCTGGTCGTCTCCTTCCTCAACATGTTCTTTGCCTCAGAGATGGTCTTTAAGGTATATGATGTGACCGCCTGAAAGAAAGCAGGTGTTGCAGTTGTGCGAGAGTTTGAGTAACAGAGTTTTGATTTGTTTCAGGCTCACGTGTATCTGGGTCTGGCCATCATGTGTGGCTTTGTGCTGTTTGACACTCAGCTTATTATTGAGAAGGCAGAAATGGGAGACAAAGATTACATCTGGTAAGGCGTAGAGTTTTACTCTGTTTACCAGTATACCAATGATCGTTTTCATATAATGGTAGTTAAAAAGTAAAGTAGTTGTTCATGCTAAAAATTAATTTACTCAGTTTATATTAGTATCTTAGGAGTAACATTGTAACCAAATCCATTGCTTAATAATTAACCAACCACAATAAAGCTGTACATAGGAATGAATAGGACTGTTTATAAGCTTTTTTTGCTTGTTTTTAATGAAGGCATTGTGTCGACCTCTTCCTGGACTTTGTGACCATCTTCAGAAAGCTTGTTATCATCCTTTCTATGAATGAGAAGGTATTTGAAACATCAATACTTGGCATCAGCATTGTTGCTCCTATCTGTTTTATTCATTATTGAATTTATTCTCTATTTTTTGTAGGAAAAGAAGAAGGAGAAGAAGTAATTTTCAAAAGAGTGAAAACATCTGTGAGCTGAACATGTCAGCAGCTTCATTGTGAATCTGATTACATAGTTTGATTACATTTTATGTGATTTGATATGGTGTCTTAACTTTATTTTTGAAAATTGTTACTGGGCTTTGAATATGTTGTCAGGATAGTGACCTAATGTTGTTTGACTGTAGATTTTGAAGTCTTATTTAAAGCTTAAGTTGATCTTTAATTTCTTTGACTTACTGCAGAATTTAAAAGTCTGTAGAAAAGGAGTCTCATAAAACATTTGAATTAGTATCTGATTTAATATTGTACATAACAATAGAAAGTTTGAGTGTAATTGAGTTGTTACTGCTAGATGACAGAAGACTTTCTCACCCTACGCTCTGAACAATATCAAATCATATATCATAAATACCTTAACATGGTTGTGCTCCGCTAAACTGCTTTTTTGTGGTTATTGCATAAATATTTCATTCATTTTTTTTTTTTCTTCCTTTGTTGCCAATGTCAGACTAGATTTTTGTAGCTGCTGTTAATGCCAAATTTATTTAGATTCATGGCTACCATTGTTAATGCATTTTTCATTGAGTTCACAGATGAGATTTATTTTATTCATGAATATTGTGCATATTGATTAAGTCAATAAATGATGCCACAGATTGCATTTGTGCTCACGTGGCTACTGATATATTAAACCTTCTGCTGATAAACTTACATTGAGCTTGTTAAAGCTGCAGTCCGTAAGTTTTGCCTCTTTGTCGCCATCTCTGTTTGAACACTGCAATTGCAGTTATTTGCAGAATTATCATCTTTACGTGGGTTGCGCATCGGCACGGCTTCTCAGTGCAGATAAATCTGTTTGCTGTCAGTCACCACATCGGTGTGGATACTGTACTTCAGAATCATGATTTTTGGATCATTTTTAACCAAAAAAAGAGTTACGGACTGCAGCTTTAAATTCTGCTGTCAGAGGACCAGTTGAAAAGACAGCTTACAAATCAAAACCTTTCTGCTTCCTGTAGCAGCCCTTGGTTACAGTGATTGTATTTCTTCATCACAGATGAAGTGAATTAGATTTAATATTTGTCAGATAAGCAGATGTTTGAATTTTACCTGTAACAACCAGAAACATATTTCATTCAGTAGGTTATGTGCTGGTTCATATAGTAGGGGGGAGTGGGGTAAGTTGAGCCAGTGGGTAAGTTGACCCACCCCCCTGTATCTTGGCAACATACAATTTTATTGTCACGTGACCATATATTTTGGAACCACCAATCATTTCTGCCAGACTGAAAAGGAGAAGCACATGGGAGACATCCAAGTACAATTTTTGCATAACAGATGTAATGATTTGTCCATAAAATTTGTCCGTCACCTGTAGTCCCCAATAGCCTAATGGTCGTCATTGCAGAAAAACTACCATGTCAAGAACTTTTTGACTAAAATGTTTATTAGTTTCAGTGACATTTATTCATTCATTCTAATTTGGTTTTTAATTTTACTCAAACTCTCCGTTTAGTCTGTTTTTGGGAAGGTTACAACTTTGGTGTTCAACATGTTTCAGAAATGCAAAATTTAAACTTCATTTGGTTGGTTTTATGTTGTTTGTTAGATTTAAGAAAAGACATATGATTGTTTGTAAAAGGAAAATTGATTATTAAATTAGTTTTTAAAAGAGGTAAATTATGTTTACAATTTCACATGGGTTTGGTTCAGATTCAGTTAGATGGTCAGTTTACTCCCAGATGGTACAACTTACCCCTAACCTGGGGTAAATTGAGCCACAGGAACAATTTTTTTTTTATAAGCCATATTTTTCCAACCCTTTGTCATAGATGTACTCTGATCATTTAAAATGATATAAACCATCCTGAAATTGATTTAGATACTTTTATTGTACTTATGCCTCATTTTCCCTCATCTTGAGGACCATATAAGTAAAAAATGGCTCATCTTACCCCACTCTCCCCTACCTGTACAAGAAGAAGGTTCAAGATATGCCTGTATTATTTAACTGTTTGGTTGTATATTATATTGTATATATTATTTAACGTCAATGGCAGGGAAGCGTTGTGTCATAAATGACGGAAAATTCCATCAGTGGCGGGGAAAGAGTTAAATAGCAGCACAGAGGTCTTAAAAGCAGAGGGAAATCCAGGTTGACAGCGACTAACACGTCCTTGTTAATACTGGACAAAGGGTGAATGATGTGATTTTGTCCATTTTTTATGCCCTTCCCTCACTAACTTCTCTCCGTCTCGTTCACTCGGCTGTACGTCATTGTTTACGTTGAACAAGCGCCCTCTACTGGCGGAACCTTTATAACGTGTTTAAATGGAACGCCCTTGATCACTCTAAATCCACAATGGAGCTGATTTATTATTTACAGTTTTTACCTTATGAATTTACGCAGCATTCTATAGGCCAGCATGTATTCTTGGGCTGTTGTGACATCGCCAACTACTGGTCTGGCAGCAGAATACAGCGTTTATAGTCTTTTTCATGGATCTGTGTGAACAGGGATTGTTTTGACAACAGTCTGTACACAAAGGAAAAACTTTTATGATTTTAGTACACCATTGTCGTGTAAAGGTACCCTAAAAGTGGATTGCAGGGAAGAATGATATCGGGTATGAGTGATTGAAATACTAGACAGAGAGAGAAAGGGGGGGACGCTGAGATTTTAGTGAAGCATGACTGGAAGGAAATTTACTGTGTTCTACCACTTTCCAAATATACTTTAAAATGTGTTCATGTGAACTACCGCATTAGCAGACATGAACATAAAACACAAACATGTTGCTTATGTTGCCTTTTTATTTCACAGCTTTATAACTTAAATTTAAAATCCAATTTTTATAATTTCTAGATTCTGAAAAAGTTTTAGAATTTAACTCTTTCCCCGCCATTGACGGAATTTTCTGGCTTTCCGTGTTTTTACTGTTATACGGTAGGGGGCATCTTCTGAAAGAGTACAGAATCTCTGGATCAAAACACAGGCAAAGAAGAAGCAGAAACAAGCAATAGCATAAAATAATGCAATCATCGAAATTAAACAGCAAAAAAAGCTTGGTCTACCCCATTTATGTTTTGATTACTGTTGTGCATCCGAACCTGACGTTGTCTTTGACAAAATCTAATTTTCTCAGCTTTTTGCTCAAAATGTTGCTTTTTTTAATGAAACTTGCCCACATTTAAATGTTGAGTAAAAAAGAAGAATGCATGACGTTAGAATAAAATTATTATTATTATTATTATTTTTTTTAAGCAGATCTGTTCTTTCTTTTGATATATTGCATTTCAGATATTCATACAACAAAATATTCTGGGGGCCGTGAAACTTTTGTGAAAATGATCAAAAATGCCAGCTGGGAAAGAGTTAAATGCATTTAAACAAATACAAATATGCACTGTACAGCACAATCACAGTCATTGTTGAGAAACTATTTTAGGATTCTAGCAGGATATTATATAGTGGTTTAGATGCTTATTCTTCTCTGTTAGTTTTTCTGCTTATATTCTGACAAAACACCAAAAACATTGTGCAAATACTGGTGATCAGTGAATTTGTGACTATAATCTACATGAAAATACAACTTTAAGTTATTAATCATGACAACACAATTAAAAGAGAAAAAAATGGTTAAACTATGTACATATAAAAACAGTCAGTTCAGCCTGTTGTGTGGATGAAGACCTTGTTCACTTCTCTGTAAGCGTTTCGCAGGAGCACATATGGAAAACACATTTCCAGCATGTCTTGACTCAAGAACGGCGACTGCTCCACTATCTACAACCCAAAGAATAGAAACGACAGACTTGTATCATTAAGCATTTTTAGATCCTAAGCTCATAATAATTCTGTTAGTCTCCAGAGGTTTGTTACCATGTGTAGAATGAGATAAACTGAATCTCTGTTCTTTATTTCCACTCGCTCCATATTCTGACCAAGCTGCAGTAAGATAGAGGATGCCACCTACACAATCAGACATACTAGATGAAAGATTCGCTGTGGATGTATGGAGGGAAACAGGCTGAATTCTTGCTTCGTATTCTCTGTAATGTCAAGCGTTGTGAAATCAATGGTGTGCCATTCACCTTCAGGAACTCTTGAAGCTGCACCTGGATGTTCTTTCTCTGGACAGTGAACATCGCTGCAGCCAGATGGTTAACAGCTGTGGCCAAGCAGTGGATGTTGTTTTGGTGACCTGGTGAAGAACAAGATTTGCATTTACTTAAAGAGGATCTATAATGCCCCTAAGATTTAATATAAGTCTCTGGTGTCCCAGAATGTGTCTGTGAAGTTTCAGCTCAAAATAACCCACAGATCATTTATTATAGCTTGACAAATTTGCCCCTATTTGGGTGTGAGCAAAAACACGCCAACAACAACAAAGCTGGAGAATCTCACGCAGCCAAAATGAGGATTGTCAGTAACGGTGTTCAGCCTTACATTGTTCAAACCGGAGTCGACACTGATGGAGAGACTCAGGAAGAAGTTACAACTTTTAGAATGAAACTGGACGTTTCTGAATGGTTAGTGGATAAATTTATGCGTAATATCATTGCGCCTGCTGCACCCATGGTACGGCAGCAAAGTTCCTTGATTATTACGCTGGAATGAGAGTAAAGTTCCTAGCCATATCGGCCTAGAAAATTGCAACTTTTCATTTTCCGTCAGTCTTAGTACACGATGTAACTACAGAAGAGTCAAGTTTTAAATAGGAAAATATCGAAACTCTTTGGTTATTTTTGATGCTAACGGTCTAATTAGATTCAATGAACTATGCTAAGCTATGCTAAAAGTGCTACCGCCAGACCCGGAGATCGGCTGAATGGATTCGAAAACGGTAAAACTCAACTGTTTAACTCTAGGGGAGTTGGAAAATGAGTTTCAAAAAAAGTGGAGTGTTCCTCCGAGAAGCCCAACATGGCTTCTCGGGGGCAGGGTTTATGTAAATTTTAGGGTTAGTGAAGTCACTAATCCGGGAAGAAGCTCGTTTTAGTCCCTACCAGCCATTTGTTGTAGTCCTTAAACAGAAAATTCTTTAAAATAAATATCTCTTTGCATTGAACTTTGAGCGTTGTAACTTTGCAGATGTTGTTTATGCTCTAACAGCAACATTACACACTATCTAAAGTTAAAAAACTGAAAACTTGATCAACCACCCCTTTAAAGTATTTTAAAGGTGCCCTAGAATCAAAAAATTAATTTACCTTGGCATAGTTGAATAACAAGTGTTCAGTACATGGAAATGACATACAGTGAGTCTCAAACACCATTGTTTCCTCCTTCTTATATAATCTCATTTGTTTAAAAGACCTCGAAAACAGGCGAATCTCAACATAACCCGACTGTTACGTAACAGTCGGGATCATTAATATGTACGCCCCCAATATTTGCATATGCCAGCCCATGATCAAGGAATTACACAAGGGCAGCCAGTATAACGTCTGGATCTGTGCACAGCTGAATCATCAGACTAGTAAGCAGCAAGAACCAGTGAAAAATGGCAGATGGAGCGATAAACTGACATATCCATGATATCATGATATTTTTAGTGATATTTGTGAATGTCTTTCTAAATGTTTCGTTAGCATGTTGCTAATGTACTGTTAAATGTGGTTAAAGTTACCATCGTTTACTGTATTCACGGAGACAGAGCCGTCATATTTTCATTTTTTAAACACTTGCAGTCTGTATAATTCATAAACACAACTTCATTCTTTATAAATCTCTCCAACAGTGTGTAATGTTAGCTTTAGCCACGGAGCACCATCAAACATTCAGAACAAATGTAAACACCCAAATAAATACTATACTCACATGACTAATCCATGCATGCAGTATGCATGACGAACATCTTGTAAAGATCATTTGAGGGTTATATTAGCTGTGTGAACTTTATAAATGCACTGTATTATCGTCGAGAGCCCGGGGCGGAGCGTGAGATTTAAAGGGCCGCAGCCTGAATCGGTGCATAGTTAATGATGCCCCAAAATAGGCAGTTAAAAAAATTAATTAAAAAAATCTATGGGGTATTTTGAGCTGAGTGTGGGGTGAGACACATTCAGGGGACACCTTAGACTTATATTACATCTTGTAAAAACTGGTTCTAGGGCACCTTTAATTTAGGGTCTGTCAGAAAACCATGCTGAACAAAGCTAGCGCTGATATTTTTAGTAATACATAGAAAAATGGATTTCATGTTAACTCTTTCCCTGCCAGCCAGCGCCACATTTTTTGATCATTTTCAGAAAACTTTCATGGCCCCCACAATATTTTGTTGTATGAATACCTGAACCATTTTATTCTAACTTCATACAGCCTTTTTTAATTAACACACATGCTGTTTAATGTTTGAAGATCACATTATTTTACATGAGCGTCAGCAATGCTTGTTTCTGCTTCTTCTTCGCCTGTGTTTTGATCGGAAATTCTGTACTCTTTCAGAAGATGCAAAACAGCACCCCCTACCGTATAACAGTGAAAACATAGATTGCCGGAAAATTCCGTCAGTGGCGAGGAAAGAGTTAAGAAAATCAGTCAGTTTTCTTCAATGTACATCAGGCATAAAGCTTTTGTTTCAGCTTGAGACTATCTACATTCTCTGCTGCTTGTACTGTAGAAAGTGTTTTTGTCATGTGTCGTCTGCATTGAATCCTTGGCTCAAACTAACCTCCATGTTCTCCTGTAGAATGAGTTTGGATCCAGGCACAGGGTGGGTAGAGACACTGCTATATAGACCAGCAGCAGACAGGTGATTTTAAACTCCTCCTCAAGCGACACGTTTTCTGGCGAGCAGAATAACAAGTAATACAACAAAAATCAGATTAGATTAGCTTGAGACATCCTTCCAGACAGACAAGCTCCTTTATCAGGACTTCACCTGTTTGCATGTTTGCTATTGCCGAAACCAGCGCAGGGTCGATCTCACAGGGCAAACCAGCCGCTGACGCCATTTCATACACACCGAGTGTCATCTACACATGATCAGAGATATGAAGACAATCAACAAAAAGCTATAAGAAGTTCGACAGAATACAATAGTGTCAGTTTCAGTTCAACAACTGCGTTGATGTTGCAAAGTTTCCTCTTTCTCCCTTCCCTACAGACAGATACAAGCTAACTGATGAAATGTTATTCCAGAAGCAGTGATTCAGTGATTTACCTTGATGTCAAGGTCGGGCTGCATAAAGTCCTTCAGACATTTGATGGGTCTCATTACATATGGACAGTGTCTGTCCAAGATCTACAGACGAAATGATCAATACAGTGATGTTTTGTGCTACAATACAGCAGTACATTATTGCATGTCATGCATTTATTATTACGCATATACCGTAAGATCTGCATAAACCTCTTTAAAAGAGGGCATTAGCGTAAGCTTGCAAATATGTATGTCAGGCTATAGCTTTATGTGGTAAGTAGTACAGTTTTTTTTAACATTTAATGTCAACATTACTGTAATATATGTATGTAGGAAACACTAAAATGTGATCCTGTTCAATATTAATGAACATAAACAGAGCTACTCACCTCCTGGAGAGCGTCTTGGACCATGGACCGAAATGACAGAATCACACCGATAATGGTCATTCTCTTCAACACATTTTCACAGCCTGGTGGAAAATGTTGGATAAATCAGCTTTTCATTACAGTAAGAGGACACGAGAGACCAGTGCTTCCCAAACGTTTGTCCCTGAAGAAGTTGATTGCTTTATGCTCTATTTTGGTTTATTTATTTTAAATTTGGGCATGAAATAGAAATTCAAAACATCTATTTTCCAATTGCATTTTTGTTCATACAGATGTCAGGCCTTTTTGCCTATTAAAAATAACACAACAATAAAGTTTTAGTAATGGCTATCCCTAATTATGTAAGTGGACTTTATAAGTGGACTATATTGACAAATTGGATTTTAATTAGTAGAGTAATGAAGCGTGAAAGTTAATGCACTGTAATTGTACCTGTCAGTTTCTTTTGAAGGTCAATCATTGCCTCAGGTTTGTCAAAGTTAGCTCTCATTTGCACCAGGACATCCATGTTATCATTTACAAGTTTCTGAAAATGAAAACATGATTTAATTCAACCATTTATACACATTTATACACAATGAGCCAAGTTTGTGCTTTAACATTATTTAAAAAAAGAAAGTTTTTTTTATTTTGAAAGATGTCATACCTTCAGTTCTCCAACTTGGGATATGATGTGCCACATGAGATTCTCATTTAAAAACTTCATTCCATAAGGCCCAATCAGTTCAGCCAATGTCCGCAAACCTACAGAGAAATATGGCACAATAAAATCACGGTGTCACAGTGTGTATGTAATAAACCAGCATTTAACACTATTTCAGACACCAAGTGTGCCATTGTTTGAGTGTTGCTAATAAAATCAGAACCCGGATCAGAAATTTCCTTGAGTAAATATTTTTATTATGCAAGTTGAATATATTTATTATTCTATCATGAGTCTCTGAGAGTTTGGCATTGTGATGACAATGTTAATGCATTTGTTCTTGGTCGATTAGATTTGCTACGCTGCTGCTGCTGATTATTGCTGCTGCTGATGTTTATTGCTGTTGATTATTAATGCTGCTTATGATTATTGCTGCTGCTGCTGATTATTATGCTGATGCTGATTATTATGATGCTGCTGATTATTGCTGCTGTGCTGATATTAATGCTGATGCTGCTGCTGCTGCTGCTGATTAATGCTGCGCTGATTATGCTGCTGCTGATGTTTATTGCTGTTGATTATTAATGCTGCTTATTTATTGCTGCTGCTGCTGATTATTAATGCTGATGCTGATTATTATGATGCTGCTGATATTGCTGCTGCTGCTGATTATTAATGCTGATGCTGATTATTAATGATGCTGCTGAGTATTGCTGCTGCTGCTGATTATTATGCTGATTATTGCTGCTGCTGATGATTATTAATTCTGCTGCTGATTATTAATGCTGATGCTGATTATTGCTGCTGATTATTGCTGCTTATGCTGCTGTGTTATTAATGCTGCTGCTGATTATGCTGCTGCTGCTGCTGTTGATATTAATGATGATGCTGATAATTAACTAATGCTGATTATTGCTGCTGCTGATATATTATTATTGCTGCTGCTGCTGATTATTGCTGCTGCTGTTCATTATTATGATGCTGCTGATATTGCTGCTGTTGATTATATTGCTGCTGCTGTTCATTATTAATGATGCTGCGATTATTGCTGCTGATATTCTGCTGCTGTTGATATTAACCCTCTACCGCATAGTGTTGCCATATGGCAACATACACTTGTGTTCATTTCCTTGCCACTGTCTCTTTAACAGAACATCTCGTTTTTTTTTTTTTTGTTGGTAAGAGAAGACCTTAGTTTAGCCAATGATGGCTTTGGTTAAGTCACATGACATGCAATTTTTTTCTGTGGCGCGATTTTCTGACAGACTGCCATCTCTTGTATGTAGTTGCTGAAAGCAAATTAAAACGTCAGTAACAAAACAAGGACCCGCCCATGTCACATTCACAAAAAAAATTGTTAACATCATCTCAGGTAGTTATGATAACATATTCACCACTCAAAAAAATTTATGAATTAGTTTTTGGTAAATCGATAAAACGTCTGTGTTGCCATATGGCAACACTGCGCAATAATGGAATGGCATTATTATAATAGGTTAGATAGCTAGCAAGGCCAGCTGCAGTCTGTTAAGCTGTAACAATAACACCATTAATGCTAGTGATATAATGTTGATTAGTCGTATGTCAAGGACTGCCATGGCATTTGTATTATGGATTAAATCAACATCGGAGACCTGCCACCACAGCCAGTATACTGGCCCAGACCAACCACTGGCCTACCATTGTGTCTCAAAAAGGCAGGTGCAAGTGGCTGTAAGTGTATTGTAGGGTGAAGTGCACCAAATGTGATGTCTACATGTGTCTCACCTCTGAAAAAAAAATGCTTTTTGAAGTTTCATACAGAAAAAAGATGACATTTCAAGGATTATGGGGGGTTCATGTTCATACCTTCCTCTCATAATTGCGTAATGTTGAATTTTCATGAACTACAAATATTTTGGTTTTATGTAAATGTTTTATGATACATGATGAACAGTATTAGATTTGTTTTTTAACTGTCTACATTTGCAATTTAAATAATATTCACAAAAAAAGTATGAAATTCAAAGAATATAAAGCATTATTCAGCAAAAGAAATTCCATAAATAAAGCACAAGATGTTGGAAAATAAGTATAAGGTGTTGTTTATATTTACTGCTAAAGCTTATAATAGCACCAATTTATTCAATACAAACAACATTTCTGAGGAAAATTTAACTATATACACTTACACTTATTTTTAAGTTATTTCCACTATTGCGCGTTGTTGCCATATGGCAATATCATAAAGTACCTTAAAATAATATTTTTTTCCAATTTTTTTTTAGCACTTCAAGTTAAGCCATTCTAAAAAAGAAAAAGAGTCAAATATTTTTTTTTATAATTTATCATAATGCGTGCGGTAGAGGTTAATGATGATGCTGATAATTAATGCTGATGCTGATTATTGCTGGCTGCTGTTGATTATTAATGATGCTGCTGATTATTGCTGCTGTTGATTATATGCTGCTGCTGATTATTGCTGCTGCTGTTGATTATTAATGATGATGCTGATAATTAATGCTGATGCTGATTATTGCTGGCTGCTGTTGATATTATGATGCTGCTGATTATTGCTGCTTATTGCTGCTGATTATTGATTATTAATGATGCTGCTGCTGATTATTGCTGGCGCTGTTGATTATTAATGATGCTGCTTATTTTTGCTGCTGTTATTAATGCTGCTGCTGATTATTGCTGCTGCTGATTATTTTATTGTGCTGCTGCTGCTGCTGCTGATTATTGCCGCTGCTGATTATTATTATTGCTGCTGCTGCTGCTGCTGATTATTGCGCTGCTGATGATTATTATTGATATTGATTTATTGCTGCTGATTATTGCTTTTGCTTATTAATGCTACTGCTGTTGATTATTGCTATTCCTGCTACTGCTGATTATTGCTTCTTCCGCTGCTGATTATTGCTGCTGCTTTTGATTATGCTGCTGCTGATTATTGCTGCTGCTGCTGATGTTTATTGCTGCTGCTGATTATTTGCAGCTGCTGTTGATTATTATTGCTGCTGATTATTATTACTGCTGCTGCAGAGCAAATACAGAGACTTGCTACTGCCAATACATACACAGACACGCTGGTGTGAGTATGTAATGTATTGAAAACTGTAAAATAAAATATTTAGCCAAAAGTTTTTGCTCAAATGTTATCTTAATTTTCATCTTACTGCAGATATCAGAGTATTCCTCAGCATGAAAGCTCTGCTCATTCTCAGTGTTCTGGTTGACAAAGCACTGTGTGGTAGGACAGTGGACTATGAGAGCGCTGCTGGCCTGACGCAAGAGACCCTCAAGAAACCTGATGACAAAAGACCAGAAACACATTTAAACACATTATCCACATTTAAACCACAGACCAGAAACTATTTAAACCAGAAATCAGATATACACAACAACAGCATGACTGTAAGTGTTCAATTGTGTTTCATTTCTGAATAAATCAGCATTGTTGGGGATAGTTACTTTTAAAAGTGCGTTAAAATGTTGTATTACTCCCTAAAAGTAACTTTTATATACCTCTCGGATTTCATCAAAAATTCCGAAGATGAACGAAGGTCTTACGGGTGTGGAATGACATGAGGGTGAGTAATGACAGAAATTTCATTTTTGAGTGAACTAACCCTTTAATATTGAGTCAAGAACCCTAGAGTTCTATATAGAACCTTTTTTCTAACACTGTAATTATGTGTATGTTGCTCACAGTCTGTAAGATTACGCTAAAAAGCTGAAAAAGCTGGAGGAAATATGATTTCATGAAAGGTGGCACTTGGCCTGAAAAGTTGCGAACCTCTGCTGAGAACCTCATTCTCATCTTGGGTTTGACCTTTTCTAGTCTAAATGGTTAGTTAATTACCAGATGCTTTCTTAACCAGTGCCTGTGAACTACAGGATACACAGGTGACCGTATGCGTCGCTGATGTGGGAAAGTCTGAGCTTTGAGGGAAGCTGATGAAACGTCACCAGGTCTTACCAGTTAGTATAGAGTGTTGTGATGGTCTGTGCTCCGTACGAGTCCAGCGGTTGCGTCTGCTGCAACAAGACGCTCTTCACCATCCGTGCGACATCGATGTTGATGTAGCAGCTGAGGCTGTGCAGACTCGTAACATACGCTTGAATCCCAGCCAGCAGGTCAGACGGTCGGGCGATCTCATGAGTGCTCTGGTTATAACTGGCCATCTGCACGATTACCCTGTAAATCTCTATTCGTTAGGTCGAAGTAATGCTGACTGGACAAAACAGTGCTATATGTTTTTTATTGAACTGATTATATTGTTCTTTTATTGAATTGTTTTTTATCAAATGCTTTTTCATTTATATTTTGCAGTTGTGAAGGCTGACCCTCTCTCAAACATGCTTTAAAGGAATATTACGGGTTGAAAGCAAGTTAAGCTAAATTGACAGCACTTGTGGCATAAAGTTGATTACCACAAAAATTATTTTTACAAAACGCAAAAGTCTCAAAAAAAATGTATACATACAGTATGTTTTATAAAATTACAAGCTTCACATGTCTGCATTCATTGTTTGTGCTTCATGATAATCTTGCTTTTTTTCCCTTTTTTCTTTAAGAAAATGATGGAATCAGGGATATTCCTTTAAGATGCAATGAGTGATCGAGAGGATGTTCAGCAAACTCATTCTGTGTTGTGATCTAAACAGAGCAGTTTCATAGTAAATACTTAAGAAATTAGCAATACTTGTTGAGTCTCATCTCCAGCTGTGTGAGCAGGAACTCGGCAGGAACAACGATGTGTTTGAACACTGTGAAATCAGCACAGATGCTATAGGAAGTGCAGAGTTCGGTCAGCGACTGGTGCATCTTATCCAGACTATAAGAGAAGAGAGCAGTGAGGTTTCATATCTACGGCTAACTATTCCTATATGGAAAAATTGTGAGATCATACATACTTTGTGACGATGACTCTGTCCTTCCTGAGGCTTTCCGTCCCTGGTTTCTCTTTAGGCACGTCTCCTTTCTTTGGTACCGGTTTCTTCAGTTTTTTATTGCGCACTGTGCTGATGGTCTCAGCACTGTGTTTGGGCAATAACTAAAACAGAGCACAGCACAACACAGCTGAAAAACACTGTATGCTTGCTGTTTTTACTGGTTTTTATCATTTATGAGTGTTCATGTCCATATATATACACTATATTGCCAAAAGTTTTGGGATGCCTGCCTTTACGTGCACATGAACTTTAATGACATCCCATTCTTAATCTGTAGGGATTAATATGGAGTTGGCCCACCCTTTGCAGCTATAACTGCTTCAACTCTTCTGGGAAGGCTTTCCACAAGGTTTAGGAGTGTGTTTATGGGAATGTTTGACCATTCTTCTAGAAGCGCATTTGTGAGGTCAGGCAATGATGTTGGTGAGAAGGCCTGGCTCACAGTCTCCGCTCTAATTCATCCCAAAGGTGTTCTGTCGGGTTGAGGTCAGGACTCTGTGCAGGCCAGTCAAGTTCCTCCACACCAAACTCACTCATCCACGTCTTTATGGACCTTGCTTTGTGCACTGGTGTGCAGTCATGTTGGAGCAGGAGGGGGCCATCCCCAAACTGTTCCCACAAAGTTGGGAGCATGAAAAATGTCTTGGCATGCTGAAGCATTAAGAGTTCCTTTCACTGGAACTAAGGGTTCAAGCCCAACCCCTGAAAAACAACCCCACACCATAATCCCCCTCCACCAAACTTTACACTCGGCACAATGCAGTCAGGCAAGTACCGTTCTCCTGGCAACCGCCAAACCCAGACTCATCCATCGGATTGCCAGACAGAGAAGCGTGATTGGTCACTCCAGAGAACACGTCTCCACTGCTCTAGAGTCCAGTGGCGGCATGCTTTACACCACTGCATCCGACGCTTTGCATTGCACTTGGTGATGTAAGGCTTGGATGCAGCTGCTCGGACATGAAAACCCATTCCATGAAGCTCTCTACACACTGTTCTTGAGCTAATCTGAAGGCCACATGAAGTTTGGAGGTCTGTAGCTATTGACTCTGCAGAAACTTGGTGACTTTTGCGCACTGTGAGCCTCAGCATGTGCTGACCCCGCTCTGTGATTTTACGTGGCCTACGACTTCATGGCTGATTTGCTGTTGTTCCCAATTGCTTCACTTTGTTATAATCCCCACTAACAGCTGACCGTGGAATATTTAGTAGTGATGAAATTTCACAAATGGACTTATCGCACAGGTGGCAATCTATCACGGTACCACGCTTGACTTCACTGAGCTCCTGAGAGCGACCCATTCTTTCACAAATGTTTGTAGAAGCAGTCTGCATGCCTAGGTGCTTGATTTATACACCTGTGGCCATGGAAGTGATTGGAACACCTGAATTCAATGATTTGGAGGGGCGTCCCAATACTTTTGGCAATATAGTATATATATAAATATATATAGGTTGATCCTCATGCCTTCAAGTCACACTGAGTTCAGTACATTTTAATTAACTGTCTTTTGTACCTTCTCATTGAGGTTACACTGTTCGGCACACATATCTCCAGCACAACCGAACATGTCTGACGAGAAATCTCCTCCAGAAACATCACACACAGCTTCAAGCTTTGCTTCTCCATTTCTTCAGCCTAGCCCCCCCACACACATACATTTGCAACAAGAAAAACATGACAGAACATCATTTGGGGGTAGTTTGTAAAATTAATTTGTAAAAATGATCTATTAAGTTTCCTTAAAGAGGATCTATCATGCCTTTTTACAAAGTCTTGTTTTTGTGCTCTACTAGAACAGGTTTTCCTGCTTGAATGTTGATTATTTTCCTCATATTCTCCATTGTTTCAGCTCCTCTCTTCCCAGTCTGTCAGTAACGCTCTGTTTAGAGTTCCTGTCTCTATGAAGCTCCTCCTTCTGAAAAGCACAATGTGCTCTGATTGGTCGGCTGGAGCTGATTGGTGTTTGGGAAATTGGTGATTGGTGATTGGCCCCTTACCATAACCGCCAGTTTCAACACACTACTAACTAACTCAACCAGGCCCCGCCTCTTTATTCTGGAGGAATATTGTGAAGAAAACTCAAGACTACAATGGAGGCGTTTCAGGGAGTTCAGAAACACTGATATAGAGAAGAACTCCCGCTGGAGGGACTTTAAAGAGCTTTTTCATTCTTAAAAAGCAACATTTCACACTAAAGAAAGATGAACATGGAAAAAAGCAGAATAGATCCTCTTTAAAAAAAATGGTCTGATTAGGACTAAATGTAGCATGTACTAGAGTTAGATTGGCTGTCAGATACAAGATAATGAATTTTAATGGACCTTTATGTTCTTATGATCTAAGGCCAATGAGGCAAATTGCATAAATGGTAAAGTCATTTTGAATCACATGCTGGTTGAGTAGGAGCAATACTGACTCCTCTGGACAGAGCGGATGGAGACACTGACTGAAGTGTGAACAGACGAGTGGGAAAGCCATGAGGTAGCGCTGCATGGACACGTCCTCGCTGCTCTGAGAGAACATCTTCTCAAACACACGCGCGTGGAAGCTGAAAGATTATAGGCACATGAAATCAACAGTGCATTGCTTGTCCATTTATGCTTTTAAGGCTCAGTGGATTCTCAGATGATTTCAAACTTTGGCCGCTGCTCGTTCGGTCATGGTAACTAAACACAGATGACGCGCTGAAATTATATGGTTTATGGTTAATGACTCACTAAAGAAAAGCATTCTGTTATCTCAATGTCATGAACATCAATTCAGAACTGAAACTAGAACTAAACCAAAACCATAAAAACATTTTCATCAAGAACCAATATAGTTTGACGTCAAATGGTTTTGATGCACCACTTGTCTGGTTCATACGACATATATACTGAGCTGTGAGAGGAAAAATATTTGCCATAGATGAATTATGCCGTAGATGTCAGACATTTTCTCACACAAACCTGCCACATGACTTCAGAAGATTGAAATGTAGAGTAATATGGACTAGAGTTATGATAATTTGATAGTGCTTTTTGTCATTTTAGAGATTGACAGTCATTAGATGGTAAAGAGTGGATATTTTCCATTAAAAAGCAGCAAAATCAGCAAAAAAAAGAGGAAGTCTTACAATACTTATTCTTACATGTGAGTATGACCCTCGCTGCACAAAGCACAAAGTTCAGTACTAATAATCACAGTCGACTCACCAGAGAATGGAGAGATCGGCCGTCTCACAGAGGAGTTCATTCACATTGTCCATCATCCTGGTGTGAAACTGGGCCATGTTCATGATCTTGGCGAGCTCAGGGTAGTCCTTCAGTGCCAGAGAAGCTTTACTAACACTGGTGTAAGCCTGGAGAACGCAAACAAAACATCTGTAACGGTTGATGTAACTTTTGATGCTTATTAAGATTGAGGTGTTATGGATACAATACTTTTCTAGTCTGCCTGACTATATACTAATTGCATTTATGCATTTTGGACTGCTTTTATTTTATTATTTTGGTAGAGTGCCTCAGGGATGACGCATTTTTGTAGGCAAAACCCGGAAGCGAGTTAGCATTTTAGGACTTCCGGTTCCAACGCCGTAAAGTCTATGGGTTTTTGAATGGGTTTTTGCTAAATCGCCTGAAATAAGGTCTGTGGTTAACAAAGCCTCTAAATACTTTCACGTTTTGATCTATGACAAAAAACACACCAGTTATAACCCACACCAGTTATAATGAGGGGGACTACTTCCTTTGGCGGGGACTTTAGACGTCATCATTAAAAACGGGACATTTGGACAGCATTTCTCATGAAAAAGTGGATAAGTATTCATAACAGCACAGATCATAATCAGCGAGCATGTTTTTAAATAGAGTTGTTTTCTAAATAAAGTTTGAGGAAGCTTGATGGTGATGTTGATCCGTGACCATGGTGTGCTGTAGTCTGTTTATAGCCTACTGTTAGCCTTTTATATCTGACAACTTTATTTAGGCTTCAAAATCTATAAATGTTGTGTTAACTTGTAAAGATTATCTTGATAGACAAAACGTGTAAGTGTCATAACCCTTTGTTAAACACAGAGCTTATTTTCTGCAATTTTCCAAAAGTCTATGGGAAAAATGCATAGGCTTTCAACCGAGGGAACCCGTGCGCCGCTAACTTCCGGGTTGGCCTACAAAAATGCGTCATCCCTGGGGTACTCTATTGGTTGCTTAATTAATTACGTTTGTTCCTTATTTAATTGAAAATGTACATTATACATATACTATACATTATGTGCAAAACTGAAACTGGCTAGTCCTAAGTTTTAAAGCAAAAGCTAAATTAAAAATGATAATAAAAAAACAAAGACACAAACTCAGTTTTAATAGGCAATAGGAATGTAGGAACACAGTTGCTTACTAGCATGTATATTACTAGAATATTGGCAGTATATTAGTACTTATAAAGCATATTAATGCCTTATTCTGCATGACCATATTCTATATCCCTTAATCCTACCAATACCTAAACTTAACAACTAACTTACTAACTATTAATAAGCAGTAATTAGGAGTTAATTGAGGGAAAAGTCTTAGTTAATAGTGAGAATTGGACCTCTATTAATCTTAAGTGTGACCAAACATTTTGCTAAAGTTTCCAATAAGTTATGAAAACGTTATTTCTGAACATTCAAAACATCCAGTTTATTAAATGTTTTAAAAACATTTCATTCTTGGTTATGCGAACACTAAGGGAACATTCCATTTTATCATTTTGGAAACATCATGAGAATGTTACTGAAACAAAAAATGTTCCATGTTTTTGTTCTAATGTTTTGAGAACATTATTATAGACCAGATAACTTTAGAACTATTTTGTTAACATTACTGGAAGAACATTTGTTCATAACTTTGAGAGAACGTTCTCTGTTCGCTGGGGTTGTAGTTATATGTATAAATGTATAAAAATCATGATTCCCACTCTGAATTTTATCAGCCTATGAAAGAATATAATGTATCAATCAGAGCCGTACCTGCAGTCTTAACCAGTCCAGTCTGAACGGTTTCAGGTCAAATTCTTCTCCAGCATTCACTGAATGAAAAGAATATTAGGAAAGCAAATAAATCTGCATGTAACATTATTGGATTTGGATTCCTGCTACACATTTGATTTGATCTAATATGCTGCAAGATGTCAGATGAGAGAAACTGAGCTCCGATCATATCATATCTATTGATGAAATATACACTAGCGTTCAAAAGTTTGGGGTTGTGGGATTTTTTTAAATGTTTTTGAAAGTCTCTTCTGCTCACCAAGGCTGCATTTATTGGATCAAAAATACAATAAAAGTAGAAAATATTATTCTAATTTAAAATATCTGTTTTGTGAATATATGTTAAAATGTAATTTATGTCTGTGATCAAAGCTGAATTTTCAGCATCATTACTCCAGTCTTCAGTGTCACATGATCCTTCAGAAATCATTCTAATATGATGATTTGATACTCAAGAAACATGTATGATTATTATCAATGTTGAAAACAGTTTTGCTGCTTCATATTTCTGGGAAACCATCATAAATGTTATTTTTTTCAGGATTCTTTGATGAATAGACAGTTCAAAAGAACAGCATTTATCTGAAATAGAATCTTTTGTAACATTATAAATGTCTTTACTGTCACTTTTGATCAATATAATGCATCCTTGGTTAATAAAAGTATTAATTTCTTTAAAAAAAAAAATCTTAGTGACACCAAACTTTTGAACACTAGTGAATGTGCACCTTAAACCACACACGCACAAATAAACCCACAATAATATTTACAAATTAAACACTCTTTTTCCCAGTTCAGACACTATCAGATGAGAAATGAGAACTGAAGTGATCTGAATTATGACACTATTGTCTTCTATAGAGCTGTTTATAGCTGAAACTGAATTAGTGTCATATTTGATGATGTTTGCATCATTGATTTTGTTATTTTCCTGTTTACATGGTATAAAGCACTATAGAAATAAAGCTGAATTCACTTCAGCAGTTCACAACATGGTCGATATGTCCAGAGGCTTGTTGCATGAATTTAGTTGATCAAACTTGAGTAGGTCTTAAGTTGACAAACCCAAACCAATCCAAGCCAGTTCAGCGCTCACTGTAAACGCAGCACTACTGCTTTCTATAGGCACAAAACACAAGCTGTGGCGACCAAACTCCACACAACACAGGGATTTTTTCTCAAAAGTCTACGTCCCTGTCAGGCGTTCTCACAATTAAGAGAGTCACTAATTCCCTAAACAGTTTATCAAGACACTGAACCTGGAAAGCAGGGCAAGAAATGACAATAATCACTTGTAGTAGTTATTAGACAGGCATAAAAAAAGGAATATTACACTTCGCACAATGATACCTGATGACAATATATGTGGCTGTGCTACCACAAGTGTGTTCAGAAAATATATTAAATGTGTTGTAGAAAGAACTCACAGTGCTTGAGACTCATTGCAGACAGAGTTGAGACGAATGACGACATGAGAACCGATTCCTCCTCTGGACAGACGCACATGCCCTGAAATGAGAAGAGCAAAACCTGCATAGAAACCTTCTGATAGAAATGCATGACATTCGTTTGTTAACAGGATAGTGAAAAATTCTGTACCTGGATGGTGTCATTGAGCACTAGAGCATCATACTGTGACAAGTACTGAAGATGGTAGCGTTGAATGATATATCTGTGTTGAGCCAGCAGAGCTCGCAGCCGTTCCATGTAGTAAAGGAGCTCCGCCATCTGTCTGTACCACAAATACAGTTAACACACCAACTTATGATGCTGCATTTCCCACTGAACAGTACCACAAGACACGCAGTGAGAAATGAGTGATTGAAATGCGCGAACACAGTTATTTCGGCTAACCTTATTGCTTATGCATTTGTAGGAGTTTAGCTTTCAGACGCATTTTTAAATAAATCATGATTTACTAAGGTTTGCGCTAGTCAGTTTTACTGGTATTTGTGCCATTATTTAACGCCCAAAGAAAGCATGTCTTAACCATTTTGTGCCTTGTTGTAAGTATTACCTGCACCTGATTATCAGCGGCTCTGTTTGTTTGTGGCCCTACAGTAATCTGTGCTGCTCTTGGTAGATTGTGCTGGTCATTATGTAAATGAGCTGCTGCATCTGCGTTTTAAAGGGGTGGTTGATTATGATTTCACTTTTTTAACTTTAGTTAGTGTGTAATGTTGCTGTTTGAGCATAAACAACATCTGCAAAGTTCGATGCAGAAGAATATATTTTCTTTTAAAGAATTCTCTGTTTAAGGACTACAACAAGCTTCTTCCCAGGTTGGTGACATCACAAACCCTAAAATTTACATAAACCCCGCCCCCGAGAACATGCAACAAAAGGGGCGGGGCCATTTTGGGCTGCTTTAGAGAAGAGGAAGAGTTGTTGTAGTAGAGTGTTGTTGTCATGATGCCATTTTTTTTTATGCCGGACTGCTTCACAAACGAGGGTCAATTCAACACAAAAGATGAACATGACGGCACATGTTAGTGGATGAGTTGAATCAACTCCACAGCAACTACATCAATTTATCCACTAACCATTCAGAAACGTCCTAAAAGTTGTAACTTCCTCCTGAGTCTCTCCATCAGTGTCGACTCCGGTTTGAACAATGTAAGGCTGAACACCGTTACTGACAATCCTCATTTTGGCTGCGTGAGATTCTCCAGCTTTGTTGTTGTTGAGCTGTTAAAGCTCCGCCCTCTTCTGGAAAGGGGGCGGGAGCAGCAGCTCATTTGCATTTAAAGGGACACACACAAAAACGGCGTGTTTTTGCTCACACCCAAATAGGGGCAAATTTGACAAGCTATAATAAATGATCTGTGGGGGATTTTGAGCTGTGGGGTAAAGGAGCATTATAGGTCCTCTTTAATTTGCTCATTGTCAGTAGATCAGCCGCAGAACTTTACACTACCATCAGCAATTCTATGGGATTGTGGTCTCATTTAACCCATTTAGTAAATCTGGCCCAAAATGCCTTTCTGGGTCAAAGTGACTTTAAAATAATAGAGCAGGTCACATTACTGATGAACTGAAAATAGTGACTGCAGTGGTTCAACCTTAATGTTGTGAAGTGACGAGAATATTTTTTGTGCACAAAAACAAAACAAAAATAATGGCTTTATTCAACTGTTTCCTCTCTTCTGAATCACTCTTCGATGCTGTACACGTGAGCAGCATGACGCATGCGTGTGATGCTGATGCAGGAGTCGGCCAATACCGAGCTGGCATTCTGACGTAGAACACGGAAGCGCTGCACTGTGTTGACAATGTGAACAGCGTCAGAGACTGACTCGGAAATCATTATTTTTGTTTTGTTTTGGTGCACATAAAGTATTCTCGTCGCTTCACAACATTAAGGTTGAAGCACTGAAGTCACATGAACTGTTTTAATGATGTCGTTAGTACCTTTCTGGGCCTTGAAAGTGTTGATTACGTTGCAGTCTATGGGAGGTGAGAGAGCTCTTGGATTTCATCCAAAAATATCTTAATTTGTGTTCCAAAGATGAACGAAGGTCTTACGCATTTGGAACGACATGAGGATGAGTAATCAATGACAGAATTTTCATTTTTGGGTGAACTAACCCTTTAACAGAATTTGAGTTGTGTTGTGCTCATATACTGTAGCGCAGGTGAACATGACACTTACGAGTCTGCATAATCCTCTGGTGTCTTAGGTTTTGGGGATGTTCTCAGCATGACGCACAAGCCAGAGCACTTCATCACGGGAGAACGACAGCGCCATGAACACAAATAAAGCCTAGAAAAACCAAATAGAGTTCAAGCCACAGAGATCTGGGTTAATGTACGACCTAAAACATGTACATCAAAAACAGCATTAAAAGAATGATTGAAACCTTGGGTCCAAGCAGTGCAGGTTCATCCTCCAAAACTTTGGTCAGTTCCTTCAGAGCATTTCTCAGGAAGCTGCGCTTCTCTCTCCGCAACGCCCCGCTGAAAACCAGTGAGACGAGTCAACATTTACTCTGTTCATCAGGCACTTTTTAGGATGTTTGCTGTTTGAATAACCGTTTTGCTTTTCATGCTGGTAAGATAACCACTGTGAATTCTACGTTTTGTAATGTATAATCTTATTTTGTCTGTGCAAGAATATCACATGCCTTCCCAGCTAACAAAAATATGTTATCTTTTATTCCTGCATTTGAAATAAGCTCATACTTTAGATGCTCACCAGTTAGTGATGACATACTCTTTACATTCTTTGATGTCGGGAATGCGTTTACTGTACCTGGAAAGAAATGCAAAGCTAAACTGTTTACATGATAAGAAACGCTTAGGTGAATACATCAGAATCGTGCAGCAGCATCCATTTACTGACGCTGTATGCACGTGTTACCCTTTGAGATTGTCGAAGAACTCCTCGGAGAGCTTGTGTATGTTGAGAACCTCGTCTCTGATGACTGTGATGTACAGGCCGTTACGAAGGGCCATCTTCCATAAACTCTGAGAGCCAGCATTGCTGTTTAGACTGCCATGACACAACAGGAAGCCAACTGACAACCAGAAGACAACAACACATTAATACAAACGTGGTGTATTCAGACACTGGTGCTGTACAGACATTCATACCGAGCTAACAAAAATGTGTTCTAAGAACGCTTTTTAATGTTGCATTAAGTTATGATAATGTTATTTGTGAATGTTCTCTGAATGTTCAAAATGACTAGTTTTTAATGTTTTAAAAATGTTTTTTCTGAAGGTTAAGGGAACATTCCATTTTATCATTCATCAAACATTATGGGAATGTTACAATCTCTGAATGTTCTGAATTAGTAACATTTGTTCCATGAATGATGTATAAATAATTTTTTTTTGTGCTAATGTTTTATAAAGATCAGATAACTTTGAACGAACGTTCCATTAGTGTTACTGGAAGAATGTTTGTTCATAACTTTGAGAGAAACGTTCTGAGAATGTTAGCTGGGTAACCAGAGAACATTAAGAAAATAACACAGCCATTCAAACACCTCATTATCAATGGAAACATCCTTCTGGCTACATTCAGATTCATGTCATTTGTAAATATTACAGTCTTTCTCAGAGGCTCAGTGATGCTGCCACACTTTGTTAGTCGACAGAAATAGTTGCTCTCTCAAATAAAGAGTCGTGTGTGGAAAAATAGTGGAAGATGGAATTGAAATAGCACCAGTATGACTTCATGTATATAGACACTCACTAAGGATCCAGCGCTCCATCGCCTCCATGGACAGATACTCACAAGCCATCTATAAACAATGTTTAGTGTCAGTCCTTCATACAAACAGCCACATGCACAACTGTTTACTGATACATCATGGACAGCAAAGGCAGGATATAATCAAAAAGCCAGCGAAAAGCATCTTAACTCATAACTGAGATGATCTCTACAGTCATACGTACAGTGTCACAACACGCAGGGGTGAGCATGGTGGCGGGGGAAGCCAGCAGTGACAGGAGTTGAGCGCCGCGCCACTGGTCAGCAGAAAGATTCCTCCGTGGATACACCATATGCAGCGAGAGAAGAGCCTCTGTCACAGACTGACAACAGCAGAAAGCGTTATTCAGTCACTTATTTTACCCACTGGTGCTCTTCGGTCATTTTTGACCGAAAAACAAACAAAAACTTTTTCCCATTTCATCGCAATGGTACAAAACTTGGTAAAGGTTTTGGCACTTGCTATGTGAACACATGATTTGAAAAGGTTAAATGGTTCTTAAAAAATAGTCACACTTGTGCTCCTCAGAAATTGGAAAAGAGTGGTTGAAAACTTTTGGTACTGCGTCGAAACAAAATTTTACTGCAAACTAATTTTTTGAGCTCAAGCTCAAATTTGGAACACAGCTTGTTTAGATTTAATGCTTTGATTTTCTTGCGGTTTTAGAGTAAAATGTAAAATTTTTGAAAATATATATGTCAAATAAAAATTGAAAATAGTATTTTTTGTTCATTTTTCATAACCATAAACATAAAATTCTGTAACTTTTTTTAAAGTTAACTTTTTAAAAACTTTTTCCACTTCAGCAATAATCTTCGAAAAGAGATCAAAATTCAGTCTGTGCTATAAAGCATTCAAAATTTATGACAGTTTAAATTGGAAATTTAATTTTGTAAAATTGTAAACTGTAAATTATCAGGAAAATTTTATTTGAAAGTGAACTAATCCTTTAAACACAGAAAAAGTCAGATTTTCATGATAGGTCCCCTTCAAAGAATGTTGGTTACCAGACAGTTGACGGCACCCGTTGACTTCCATAGTAGGAAAAAAAATACTATGGAAGTCAGTGGGTGCCGTCAACTGTCTGGTAACCAACATTGTTTAAAATATCTTCTTTTGTGTTCAACAGAAGAAATTAAACTCATGCGAATGAGTAAATGATGACAAAAGTTTTGCTTTAACTAGATATACTAAAATAATGAAAACAAAAATATATATTAAAAAACCCCAACAACTATTAAAAGTGACAAAAACACACCACAAAATTAATAAAATGAACTAAAAACATAAAATATAAAATAAAAAATTATTTAAAATATTAATAAAATCCATAATAACAAAATCAAGAAAATTAAAAAATAATTTTGTGACCAGCATTGAAATGTGTGCTTTGATGGAAATGAGAGAGTCTGTAAATGTGACTGACCTTGGTGTGGGGACCGAACTCCTCGGACAGTTTTTTCCAGGGATGGTCGTACTCTAAGAACATCTGTCCAAGTCGAGGGTACGAGGGATCACTGCACACAGTAGTTATCACACACAAAATCATATTTCATAATATTATATATATAAATACATATAAATATGTATTTGTCATTTAAATGCAAATGTGTTTGGATTTATGTTTATACACAATGACTGTAGGAATAGACATAAAGTGTCATTTAGTCATAAAGAGACAAACATATACATAAAGACACCATGAAAAGCCACATTTACTATTTTTGGAAATGATCAAATGGGCAAATGTTTTGGAATCACATCATCTGAAAGAAAAGTCATTTACGAAATCAAAATTAAACTGATTTCAGACAAGATTTAAAGATTATGTGTGTAAATAAATCATGTCTAATTGTAGATTAATATTTACATTATATGTGTAATATATATTTAACCCGAATTCATAAGTATTGCACAAACTGACAGTTTTTATGTAAAAACACACGAGTTTGCCTCCAATTCACCAAACTGTAAAATGCTTATGAACATTTTTTAGAGTGTGTTGATGTGTATGCAACTGCACAAAAGCACTGTGTGCGACAGTGCAGGCAAGGAAAGAGGAGTAGAGGATCACAAGTGCGGCAGATTTACTTCAAAAAACTATAAAGACAATACTGGACCATGAGGAGAACAAAACTGAGGGCTTAAATACACAGGGGAAAACAAACTGAACAAGAAACAGGTGCGCAAAGCAATCAGTAACCATAGCAACAAACAAAGACTGTTGCTACAGTAGGAAACGGAAAAGAAGCGGGGAAAATAGGGAACAAAGAAAGCAGGAACAGAATTCACAATCAATGAAATACAAATTAAAAGTTCACAACACAGAACACGATCATTACACTGTGGCTGCGTCCGAAATCACATGCTCTCTTGAGTAGGTACTTGTTTTGAATTAGTAATTACTTTGCGGGAACTAAAAAGTATGTTCTCTGTGTGAAGTATGAATGTAATCTGTACGTACTACATTTTCCATGTTGTCATTATCCATTACCGCCATTCATAAATCCTCTCCCGTGGCCTCATGGGATAGTAAAGTTTCCATCGTATGCACACTTCCGGAAGAAGCAGGTCATCTGGGTACTTTTTGCGTTCTGTGAATTCGGACATACTTCTTATGTCACATATAGTTTTTCGCCTACTATATAGTAAGGAAGTATGCAATTTCAGATGCAGCCACTGTGTCTAAAAGTGCGGTCACGTGATCATATTACCTGTTTCCATTGGACAGCTCATATGCACAGTTATACATTCCCACAATCAACTTCTTGTCATCGATGCGGGACAACATGTAAATGACTGAGGCGTAGGTGACGATGAGATCCAGGTAGTTCTTGGTGAAGTCAAAATTTACAGCCTGAAAGCATTTATAACCACAGATGAATATAAAACCGTCTCTGCCTCTTTTTGAGTTCTATATTCTCTTCAAGAGTCATACTTACGATGTTGAAGAAGCACTGGCAGGCATCTATTGTGTTGAGCAACTCATAAACATTGTCCTAAAGACAAAACATGTATAAATTAAAAATGCTGACGCTAAAACAGGAATATCATATCAGTCACAGTACATATCATGTTTCACTACAAAGACTAATGAAAGATTTATTTAATGAAAATGATGACTTCATACAGATTTAGATTTATTCATTTAGTAGACATTTTGGTATTTAGTGTCTATCTAGTGGTAGACACTGTTTGCACCAGTGTTGGGGAAAGTTACTTTTAAAAGTAATTTTTGTTGGAAAGACTTTAGCTAGTAATATTACCAAGATGACCACCAATGAAAAAGACTGTAAAGATCAGCTGACACTCTTACCCTGAACTCCATGACATCGATGAAGGACTCGTAGTAACTGTGCAGGCCCTCCAGAACGACTGCCTTCTGCTTCTGTATGCTGCTCAGATGTTGCTGCAGAAACATGGTGCAATGAAAAAAAGTGTGAACGCTCTGTTTCGATTGTCCACTTTAGGCATTCTACTAACTATAAGTAACTTTGCAAATACATGTAAACTAGGGCCCTGTTTACACCTGGTATTAAGATGCGTTTTGGTCGATTGGTTTCTTCAAAGAGGAGGGTCTATGGGTGGGGAAATGTATGGTTTTTTCAGATCTTGACAAAATAATACAATTTACATATGAACGTGACCTAATTTGACGGAAAAACAAAGAGAGCAGCAGCTCTTCGTTTCTGCTCTGACACATGCAAGACTGGCTGAATGTGTGTTGGAAATCAGGAACGGTGAGAGAACATTGTGCTTGGTATGTTTTTCATCTTCAAACCAAACTTGGGTCTTCAGCTGAAAAAGTTTAAATCCCATCTGGCTAGAGCGCTTCCCGTAATGTTTACACATTAGGTCAGTAGGCGGAAAGTAGGAGGTCTTTTGTGTCTGTATGAACACATTCAATCACATGAGCGTTTACACTATGAAAGCAATCCAGTCAAATATGTTTTCGACTACCTCTGGAAGTGGTCAAAAGTGGATAAGCTCAAACCGTTTTAGACCCCGTTTACACCTGTATTTAGCGTCGTCCACTTGTGATCCGATCGACCAAAATGCATCTTAATACCAGGTGTACCGGCTGTCATTAGAGTACTAGCAGACTTAATATCTGCTAACACTTTATTTTATGCTCCCCAACAGACATTGTACTGACTATAAGTAACTTTGCATCTACATGTCAACTTAGGTTACGTTCTCACTGTCAGCTTCTGTTACTGACAAATGAATTTACTTGCAGGTGGAGTCTCGAAATGTCCTGAAACCACACATGAAAACCCACAACACACGGTGGACTCACGTTTGTGCAGCACAGAGCAGTTCTCTCACTGTATGAGTGACGGACAACTAGTTGTCCAGTTCGGTTCTGTTCACACAGCACGGGTTTTCAGAGAATGCGGTTGTGAGTCCTGAAAATTTACAGGAGTGAGTTCGGATGTAGAATGGTCGTCACTCCCATAAATAACTGAACTGTGTGTGAACGTAACCGTAACCGGACTCAAATGCAGGACTGACAGCTGTATTCTGCTGCTGTGTGAACAAGGCCTTATTCTACTAACTCGAACCCTAACAGTCTACTAATACTCTGAGTGTTAGTTGACATGTAGCTGCAAAGTTACTTATAGTTAGTAGTAAAGTGGACTATTGAAATAGTGTAACAAAATAATTATTTAACATTTTGAGCAAAAGACAAAGACAATAATGAATCAGTTTTTGTCTGTGAATACTCACACTTCCACCCCTGAAGTCAATGTTGGGAAATTTTCTGTTGATGTATTTGATGGCAGACTCCATGCTTTTGTCAGTAAAGTATGCTGGTCTTCGCTTTGGGTCTGTGCACACCTGAAAAAAACATATACATTAGCCAAAACACAGAATGCAAAATCACATAAAACAGAGATAATTTCTCCATTCTTGAATGATGTCTCATTATTGTACTTTTAATAAAGAGACCAAACTAAAGTCTGTGCTCCAAAGCATAACCAGTGGCCTCTACCATGAAGCCGGTTTAGATGGATAGCTAATTATATTTCAATTTAGTTTGCACCAAACCTAGTTTTTATGCACCATCAACGTGGCTCAGCTTTTAGCAGTATTTATCACCATAGTAACTAACCAAGTTATGTTCTAGGTAAAAGATGTCAAACTGAAATTGGACCAATCACCTGTGAGCAAAGTGACTGACGCAATACCAATCCCCAACACCCCAATCTCTAAGCCTGCTACAGTAGCCACGCCCCAAACTCTCAGCCTGCTACAATAGTCACGCCCCAAACTCTCCACCTGCTACAGTAGCCACACCCCAATCTCTCAGCCTGCTAAAGTAGCCACACCCCCAACTCTAAGCCTGCTAAAGTAGTCATGCCCCTAACTCTCAGCCTGCTACAGTAGCCATACCCCTAACTCTCAGCCTGTTACAGTAGCCACACCCCTAACTCTAAGCCTGCTACAGTAGCCACACCCCTAACTCTAAGCCTGCTACAGTAGCCACGCCCCTAACTCTAAGGCTGCTACAGTAGCCACACCCCTACTCTAGCCTGCTACAGTTAGCCACCCCCTAACTCTAAGCCTGCTACAGTACCACGCCCCTAACTCTAATCTGCTACAGTAGCCACAACTCTACGCCCTAACTCTAAGGCCTGCTACATTAGCCACACCCCTAACTCTAAGCCTGCTACAGTAGTCACGCCCCAAACTCTAAGCCTGCTACAGTACCACGCCCAACTCTAAGCCTGCCAGTAGCCACGCCCCTACTCTCTGCCTGCTACAGTAGCCACACCCCTCTAAGCCTGCTCCACCCCACTATACCTGCACCCACACCCTGCCTGCACAGTAGCCATGGCTACATATCCACGCCCCTAACTCTAAGCCTACTACAGATGTAAGCCTGCTACAGTAGTCACGCCCCAACTGCTAAGCCGCATCGCCCCCACTCTCACAGTAGCCACCCCCTAACTCTAAGCCTGCTACAGTAGTCACGCCCCTAACTCTCTGCCTGCTACAGTAGCCACACCCCTAACTCTAAGCCTCTACAGTAGCACACCCCAAACTATAAGCCTCTACAGTAGCCACACCCCTAACTCTCTGCTGCTACAGTATACCCCAAACTATAAGCCTGCTACAGTATACAGTAGCCACACCCCTAACTCTAAGCCTGCTACATACCACGCCCCTAACTCTAGCCTACTACAGTATCACACCCCAAACTATAAGCCTGCTAAGTCACCCCCTAACTCTAAGCCTGCTACGTAGTCACGCCCCTAACTCTCTGCCTGCTACAGTAGCTAACTCTAAGCCTTAACGCCCCAACCTAAGTATCTCTAGTGAGCTGGAAAGAGATAGTGGATACTCTCAATGTTTAGATGGTGTCATGGAGGCTCAGTGTTTTTCACTTTTGGGGAGATAAACCTGTGAATGGCATCTATAAGTCATGAACAAATAAACTTGGGTAAGAGAAGGGATTTAACTTAAATGTTTTTTACAAGTCTCAGTAAAAACAACTAATAACCTTCCTGTCAGGCATTCAGCAATTCTGAAGTGCAGATTTCACTGTGAATATCAAGCAGAGAGGTCTGATTAACCTTTGGCCTTTATGGCATGACTCAATAGAGCAGTGCAAAGGCACAAAGAGTCTTCAGAGGGATTTATTCATTTATTCATTTGCACTAAATCTCGGCATTAGTCTTGACAGTGATTTGTTCTTGAAGCGCTACAGTATAAATGCTTTCTGAGACAGGCAGGAAATACAGCCTGTTTGCAATGTGTGAGAGAGATGTGGTATACAGAGAGGCCTGACAAGTCCTCTTCATTTCCTGTGTGCACTTCCTCTTTCTCTACAAAACTAAGACAGAACACACTTCTTCTGAAACATACAAAATACAGTACATAAATTATACTTTTAAAAGCCCTCTGAATAAATTAATACAAGTACTTTTAAAACCCATCTGAATGATAAAAACGACACAAAACTGGACCATTAAAAAAACATTGTGAGATTTGGAGCATCGTTTGATTCTACAAACCATTCAACAAGCAAATCATTCAGATAATTCAGTTCAATCTGATGTGAATCAATCACATATTCACTGCAAGTTCAAACAAACACAATTCAGCCCTGCCTGTATTTGTCTTTTTTACGGGTTTGTGAATATTGCCATTTTCCTCTCACCTTTTTAATATGTTCATCCTGACTAGTACTCCTTGACCCCGTTCATGAGAATAATATTTCTCAGCAAGTTTACATTGGTATGCCATGATCCCAGTCCAGATAATATGATCCTCAGTGAAAACGACACTGTGGTCTTTCAGAGATCAAGGAGAGTGAAATCAACATTAGAGAGGGCGGTGCTTACAGAGCTTCCGCTGTTCACTGCTTATGACACCAATATCCTCACGGGTGTTGTTCCTCTGGGAATTTGCAAACTGCAAACTGCCGCTGTCACACCTTTCCTGTAAAAACCTGGTCTCGAGCCCTTCTGCAGGTTTAATTACAGCCCAATCTCGAACCTTCCATTCTTTCACTGCTTAAAAAGTTGTTGCTGCTCAACTTCAATGGTGTATTTTTCATCTCACACCTCTATGAATTTTTCCATTCGCTTTCGCACCTCACCACAGTCACTGAGAACCAGCAATTCTCAGGTGTCCAATGACCTCCTATGCCCTGACTC
The DNA here is from genome assembly GCA_028476615.1 of Culter alburnus. NCBI lineage: Eukaryota > Metazoa > Chordata > Actinopteri > Cypriniformes > Xenocyprididae > Culter > Culter alburnus. The sequence continues at coordinate 309,633 of JAOTNS010002633.1, forward strand.
GTCTTCCTTAGCATGTAATTCTGTTGATCTATCGTTTCCTCTTCTTTTGACACATCTCTCTATATTCCATGTCACGCTCTCTGCTCGTGGTATTTTCTGGTACTGGTGCTATTTCTGTAATCCTGTTCTTTCTTACCTGTCTGCACGCAGCATTTAATCTCTAGTTCACACACGCCAATCCACTCTGCTCCTGTTCTCAGGGGTGCCCCAGGATTCTGTCCTTGGAACCGTTACGGTTCATCTCTACCATGCTCCCATTATGTAACATTATCCGCTCCATGGCTTCACTTCCACTGCTTCAACGACACCCACTCTATATTAGTTTTCAACACAAACCCCTCTCCGTTTCTCATCAACTCCATATCTGCTTGATCATGATATTTAATACTTTGGATGACCCAGTAACTTCCTCAAACCAACACAGATAAACAGATCTACTAATTGGTGGTTTCACCGAACACTGTAGCACTTAACATTGCAAGATCTTGGTTCAACCTTCCACGATCCATTAAAACCTTTGTCTAATTCGACTCTCAATTTCCCTTCATTCCACCATCGTACTACAGTGGGGAACTAACATTTTTTTAATACGAGATAGTATATAAAAGCATATTTTAGTTCATATTCATGTGTTCTCAAAATAGCCAGTTGGCTACCCTTAGATGTTCTAAATTATCTAAAGCGCCTCAAGAAGAATTTTTAGTATATTAAGTACCAAATAGTGCAACTAAAATAGAGCCACTTTAATACACATCAAAAGACTTTTTTTATCTGGGTGCCCACTTTAGGTAGAGAAGTAGACTTTAGTGTACTATAAGTGAAAAAGTGTAAACTTTAAGTGCACAACTAGTTTCACACTACTTTTCTCAGTTGACTGCATCTGTACGTAGCAAGGTGCCCATATTAAAGTATAACTAGTATTTACTATTTTAATACTAGTAGTATTTTTTAGTACTTGGTATCATGACAATATTACTAGTTGGTATTTTATACTGCAAGATACTGTAAGTTTTCTTTACGGTACAATAACATCATGACTTTAGTTAACTATTTATTTGTCACTTTCAGTATACTAATATTTCCAATGTAGTAATAAATTGTTTTATACCTTAATTGAAATACCCCTTTAAATGACTTTAATAATAAACATTGATTTTAGTTTTAATGCATCATTTTTTTTTTTTTTATAAGAACGGCAACATTTAAAACAAAAAGTTGAGAAAATTGCATTTTGTCAAAGACGACAACCTGATCAATCATGATGATGCAGATTTCAAAACACTATGATTCTATCGAGTTATCCACAACCTCTAACATAGGCAGTGGGATTTACATGCTGTTTAATGTTTTACATGTGTGTGTGCATCTTCTAATCACGTTTTTCCATACCAACATCAAATTTCAAGTCAAAGACGATCAAAATCAATTCCCAAAAAACAAGCTTTCTTCCCCTGTGGTTTGATCCGAGATTTCTTTAATCTTTCCAAGAACTGCATCATAGTGCCCCCTACCGTAACCGATAACCTTGAAAACATGGATTGCTGTAAATTCAATCAAACAGTGAAAGAAGAAAGTACATTGAATAAATCCTAGTAAGTACCATGACTCCTACCAAAGATTCAGACACTCAGAATTATGAACATATCTGTTTTCTTTCTTATCCATCCTTAATCCCTGACGAGGCCTACTGCGTTTTGAATTATGGGTGGCCCTTCAGGTTTGGAGAACTTCCTTCAAAAGACTGAAACAAACATTTTCCCATCATAAGTTGCCTACTTATAAGGCTTAATTTCCATCAAGTTTACTGAAGTGATCTTCAATTTTTCTGTCAGTTTATTTTCACACATCATGATACTCATGGATCTGTGAGACATGTTATAACAAGAAATAATGGCAGAGCTCTTTTAGTCCACATTCCCAAACTGCGCAAAATGTCCTGGGCATAGGATAGGTGGATAAATCAATATTTTCAATCTATGTTTGGTATAATACTTTGTGTAAAACTATGTTAAATTATCTTTTTTAAACAGGCTACTCATCACAAAGAGTAAACAACTACAAGCCAAGTAACTGGAATACTTAATTATCTTTACGTATTTCTCGTCAAAGATTGAGTACAAGTATAGCCAAATATACTTAGACATTCTGTCAAGTATACTACTTTGATTGCAATGTTAAGTAATTTCTGAGAATGTATTAACAATAGACTTAAAGTAACTTCTTATTTTTTTAGTTTAAAAGAAGTATACTAATAGCACACTTGAATAAACTTCTTTTTCGTAAGGAGAGGGCCATGCTTTTTCTCATGAGTCCGTAGACTAGATAATTGGGTGAAACTCTTCCCACATAAAAGAGCACTGGTGCTGCTTCTCTCCAGTAATGAATTCCGCTGGTTGTTTTCAATAATTCTAACCGAGCAAAACTCTCTTCACAGTGTTGGCACTTGTATGTTCTCTCCATATGAATTCTTTGTGTTTTTTAAAGGTCTTGTATAGTGAGGTCTTACCACAGTCAAAGCACATATAAGGCCCACACCCAGTATGAATCGTTCAATGCACTTTTAAATTTGCAGTTGTGAAAAACTCTTTCCACAAAATGAACAAATGTGAGGCTTCACACCAGTATGAACTTTAAGATGTTGTCTTAAGCTTGATGCACCAACAAATGTTTTATCACACTGATCACAGCTGAAAGACTTCACTCCAGAGTGAGAGCGCAGATGATCATTGAGAGAGCTTTTGTGCTTGAAACTCTTTCCACACTGAGTGCATGTGAACGGTTTTTCTCCAGTGTGAATTCTCATGTGCACATTTAGTGTCCTTTACGTATAAACTCTTTTCCACACTGAGGGCATGTGAACGGTTTTCCTCCTGTGTGAATTCTCATGTGTATGTTAAGGTGTCCTTTCTGTGTGAAACTCCTTCCACACTCAGAGCAGTGAAAGATCCTTTGACTCCAGTTTTTCCAGCTCGTTTTTGGTGAAATTCTTTTCAGTCTGTGAAACGACTGTGTTTCCATCTTCATTTCCCATCTTCTTTTGAAACTGATGTTGTTCGTCTTCAGTCACTTTCATTGGATCTAAAATCAACATTAAATTCCCATGGTTCAATTGAAGATGGACAAATTAGAAACAAAAAGAAATTCAGGGAGCCCCAAATTAGCCAAATTCCCATTTACTATTAGGTTAGTATCTAGCTTTAGATTTATTATTTCAATTTCATCTTAATGTTCCTCATCCATTCATTAAAGAGATGAAGGAAAACACCACCTATTTGTTTCCTCTGTATCTTCATCTCTCATTCTGCAGGGTTCCTTAAACTCATTTTACAACAGTTTTTCAGTAGTTTCTCCTGGAGTAATCCCCCTGCTTGCTTCTTTTTTCTCCTGTGGGAAGAATGGGAATATTCCTCAGCATTTAAACCCTCATGAATGGTTGTGGAGCTAGAGTCCTGCTTTTTAGCCAAGCCCAATGGCCCCAATTTAATATGCCAATTTTATTTACTCATTTTTATATGGATATTTTTTTTTTACAAAACCCATCGCTTCACTCAGAGGCCTGTATTAACCCCCTGGAGCCATAATGGATCATATTTATGATAGATGGATGCAATTTTTTGGGCTTCAAAACAGATCCCATTCACTACCATTATAAAGCTTGGAAGAGCTAGATATTTTTAAATATATCTCCGATTGTGGTTAATCTGAAAGTAGATAGTCATATACATCTAGGATGGCTTGAAGGTGAGGAAATCATGGCATAATTTTCATTTTTGGCTGAACTATCCCTTTTAATGTTAAAAGCGATGAGAGCACTTTTTATGCGCAAAAAAACAAATAAATGAAAAACCATGACATTTACTCAACAATTTAATTTCTTCCCTGCATGTCCCCTATACGCTGTTTGTTGTAGACACAGTGCAGCGCTTCCAAGACTGTCAAGAGAGTTCACTGCAGCCACTAATTATATATGTTAGTCCAAAGCATCACTGAAATGGTTACATTTATTATTTAAATTAAAAGTTATGTTTCTGATCTATAATTCTCTCATACTGTTATATTTTTCAATGATTCAATGACATTATATAGCGGTATGATTAGAGCTGCACTGTGCCGAGATGGACACTCTTAGCAAGCGCTCATCATAACTGTTCAGTGTTTTCAATCACATAATGTTTAGGCTATTTAATGTTTCAGACATTTAAATACACATAAGTAAATGTAAACAATTTATAATAAAAAAACACACAAGATGTCTATGGAAGGGCAAAAAATCCTTCAAACCTAATTTGAAGACTTTTTAATCCACATCAAATGCACATTGTAGAGTTAACCATAAAGTTTACTCTATTTTTCTCACTGTTCACCAGCCACACAACTTCATGTCTTTAAGAAGAAATTAATCAATGTGTCATAAATCTGACAAACTGACAGCACATAACCCTTAAAGTAGCGATCAAATGTGATCATTATAAACTTGTTTAAAACACATTTACTTACATATATTTGAGAATCTGAATATCAGATATTTTACGATCTAGTTAAGATTATGAATATTTTGAACATGTAAAAAAAATCACAAATGTCCATTTTGTGAGGCTTTAAAACCCAAAGGCAAAGGTAAGTTGAAACTGATATGGTTCAGTATTTAAAGGCACTATATGTAAGATTTTGGTTAAAATATCAAAAAAACACTATAACAGTGTTATATATTTTGTTGCTTATGTTTACATTATCCAGTTTCCATGAAATTTTCCAATCCAGGACAAGACCATGTCTGTGCATTTCCTATCAACGAAATTGTGATGGAATTTTCAATTAATGAATTATAACTAACATTTCTTTCTTTTGCAGAAATACCATTTATACTTTGAAACCTAAATTCCCCAAACCTTGGAGCTAAGTCAGTGTGTGCCTGAATCATGTCCAAATATAAGAAAGGGGGAAATGAAACTAGCAACTATCTAAATATAATAGCCCCGACATACTGATACCCAACGACTAATAACCCATGATTGGGGCAGATCTTGCTTTACTAATAATAGAAGGTGACATATGAAGAACCAAACCATATGGTAGAAACTTTGCATGTTCCTATCCTATATAAACGTCTCTGTTACTAACGTAACCTCGTTCCTTGAGATGAGGGAACAAGACATTGTGTCTTCTGACGCTTTGGGGGAACGCCTCTCACTGAGAAATACTGAATCTCATTGAACCCACGTTGTTCTACAACGGCCAATGGCATTCAAGCGTGAGCATCGCGAGCACATCCTGAGTAATAGTGCTCATGGCATGACCAATGTCTCTTTCCCTCATCTCAGGAACCGAGGTACGTTAGTACGTTACCTTACCTTTCGATTCAGTCACTTCAACATGCTCCTCTGACACTTTTGGGGAACGTATAAAATCCCGCCATGACACTGCAAAGAGTTGCTTAGCATACACCAAGCTAATGGCCCATATGAAGTGCTTTACAAACAGGAAAACACTGTTTGGTTTATTTAAGTTGCACAAGCAGAACATACAATATTTTGAACAATAGTTACGTCCCACTAATACAAAAGACTCATACTGATGGGCACTACTGGACCTAGTTGAACACCGTGATGATAGGGGTTCAAAACAGGTGCCTCATATTAAGGAACAACACATGCAATAACAACAGTCGTGTTGATATAAGGGCTCATGCAGTATCATGCAGTAAGGGCTTAATGTTGGTGCTTTATAAACAGGAAGACACCATGTTAGGTTAGAAATGAGTCGTATATACAGAGCGCATTCCCAGGTGACAATAGTGTAAGCAGCAAGGCCTATTGGACCTAGATGAATCACTGCTGTATCAGCTGTTCACAATGAGGTCTGTGAGGCGGTGGCAGCGCCGGTGCTGCTCTAGTGTGACAAAAAAACACATTCTGTGAATGAACAAGAACCAGCCAATTGTCAAGGGAGCTCAGAATGTGCACCCCACTCAATTGAAGAGGGGAGAGAATGCATCTCGTGAATGTGCATTAGATGCCATCAAATCTCAGAAAGCGCCTGTGTTGAGGGGCTATCTGAATATGCATCTTTCAAACCAGTCCCCAGAGCAAACATGTCAGAAGATCTGTTTCTGTGAGTGAGCCCATTCATGTGTGGGGTTGCTTCTCAGCAACAGTTAACACAGTTACATCAGTTTGTTCATCAACAAACTGTTCTTGGATGGTTGGGAGAAGTTGCTCTCTTCCGGACAGCGTGTTAAGTCTGCCGGGCTTTCAGCTGTTTAGGTCAGATCGCGACGCAGAATCAACGGGGAAATCACGCGGCAGCGGGACGTGCTTTTACATCAACGAAAGGTGGTGTGCAGATGTAACTGTGTTAAAGAAGATGTGCTGTCCCGATCTTGAAACACTCTTCATTAACTGCAAACCGTTCTATTCGCCGCGGGAGTTTTCTTGTTCATTCTGGTGAGCGTCTACATTCCAAGCAAGCAAGCACACGTTAGCTCAGCTTTACAGATACTTGCTGATATGATCACAGAGAGTGAGCAACAACACCCGGACTCTGTTCTAATCATTGTCAGGGACTTTAATAAAGTGATTCTCTCACGTGAACTTCCAAAATACAGACAACATGTTACTTATCCCACCAGAGATAGTAATATATACTGGATCACTGTTACACAGCAATAAAGGATGCATATCACTCTTTCCCACGGGCAGCTTTGGGGCTCTTTGTTTAGTTCATCTCATACCGACCTATAGGCAGAAACTGAAATCAGCTAACCCTGTAGCAAAGACTGTAAAGAGATGGACCACCGAAACAGAGCGGGCTTTACTAGCCAGTTTCGAATGGACTGATTGGAGTGTTTTTTGAAGCTGCTGCCACCGATCTGGACGAGCTCACAGAGACTGTTACATCATATATCAGTTTCGGTGAAGATATGTGCATTCCTACCAGGACGCATCTAACTTACAACAGTGACAAATCGTGGTTCACTGCAAAACTTAGCCAGCACCATCAGGCCAAAGAAGATGCTCGCAGAAATGGGGACAGAGTCTTGTACAAACAGGCCAAATACACACTGGAAAAGGAGATCAGAGTGGCAAAGAGGAATTATTTCGGAATTGCTTCGGAATCAGTTCTCTTCTAATGACACAGCTTCAGTGTGGAAAGGTCTGAAAGACATCACCAACTACAAGACACCATCCCCCAGCTCTGTGGAGAATCAATGACTGGCAGACGATCTGAACGAGTTTTATTGCAGGTTGCAGAAAGTTCAGCCTACCACAGGAGCAGTTGAAACAGTTCTACTCTGCCATCACTGAATCCGTCCTATGCACTTTAATTACCATCTGGTTCAGCTCAGCTACCAAATCTGACCTCAGAAGACTACAGAGGGTAGTCCGGACTGCTGAGCGAATCATTGGTACAACCCTTCCCACTCTCCAAGAACTGTACTTATCCAGAGTGAGAAAAAGGGCAAAGAAAGTCACTCTGGACCCCTCACATCCAGCACACTCCCTCTTTGAACCGTTGCCATCTGGTCGACGATACAGTGCTGAACACTTGACAAACACGGAACAAACAACGCTATTATACATTATTTACTTAAAACACTTATTTATATTTTAAATTTGCACACATCATAACTGTACATACAAATTGTCTATATTATATATTGTTTTTTGCACTTTGTCTATCTTGTATATTTGTATATTATACTTTTATTCTTTTTATTATCTGTGTCTTGTCTTTTCGCTGTTGCACTGTGGAGCTTCTGTCACTAAAACAAATTCCTAGTATGTGTAAACATACCTGGCAATAAAGCTCTTTCTGATTCTGATTCTTTCTGATTCTTTTCTATGATGACTGGCAGAGCTTGCCATGCATCTGCATGTCTGGACAGAAGCTGAAGCACCTTTTGCTCAGTACAGAGCAGTCCGCTGCTTGAAGCTAGGTGCTGCTTTACTGTGGCACGCTGTGTTTTGACTTTATTGCATTTCCTTATTGGAAAAGCATAGTCATAGACAATCGGCTCCATTGCCCAACATGTCGTCCACTTGTAAGCGCAGGCTCAACGGCGAGAGAGGCTTCTTATATACATTCTCTTGAAGAATTAAGATTCTGAGGCAATGTCACTCAGCGCCGCCTTATATAGGGAGCGAGCCCGCCCCTATTTTGCATGCTTGAACGCCATTGGCCATTGTAGAGCAACAACATTGTTCAATGAGGTTTCAGTATTTCTCTGAGTATTTCTTGTTTCCCCAAAAGCATCAGAAGATGCAATGTTTGAGTGACCGAATCAAAAGGGAACTGTTGTATTCTTTCTGCTGTTGGGATTTCTCAGATTATGATATGAGGTCCTTCGGCCATGATTTAAATATATTCTAAGGCATAGTCTGAAGTCTGTCTGGTGACCCTTACAAAAAAGAAGTGTACTTCAAGTTCATTTTATGATGTATACTACATAATATACATTACAAGTAATGGCCAAGTATATTTTTAAGTATACTTTATGTAGAAAGTATACTAATATCAATGTGTATTATTAGGAAACTTGTAAGTGTACTATTTCAGTACTGCTTGGGACTAAATTGGCCCACTTTTAGTATATAAAAGTATACATTTAAGTGTACTATAAGTGTAAAACTAAAAGTGCACAACTACTGTGGTTCACAACTGCGTTTCTCATCTGTACTACAAGTGAACTTATAAGTATACTAGTAGTTTACTATTTTAATACTAGTAGTACATTGTTTATGAAAGTACCTTTAAATGTACTTTAATTTAATTAACATTTTATTATAGCTTCATGGATCCTTATTTTATCAACACTTGAATGTGGGTATGTTTCATAAAGAAAGGCAACATTTTAAACAAAAAAGTTGAAAAACTCAACTTTTTTTGTCAAAGACTACTCCTGGATCAGATTCAGAACGATGATGCAGACTTGAAAACACAGATGGAGCAGATCGAGTCCATCAACACCCCCAAAGCTTCACAGTCGAAGACGCTTAATAGCGCCCCCTACCGTATAACAGCGAAAACATGTTAGGTGAAGAGTAAAGTAGATTTGAAGTAAATTCCTATGTACACTACCAGTGGACTAGCCTACACAAAAATTCAGACAATTAGGAACATCTGTTTTCTTTATAAATCAATATTTTTGGAACAGTGTTTGTTTATAAGACTGTGTAAAAAAGAAAAGAAAAGTATATTTAATAGGCTACTCAATCAAAAGACTAAACACAACTACAAGCAATTGAAGCCTACTTGGAATAGCCTACTTAATTATAGTTTTAAGTATCTCGATCAAAAGACTGAGTACAAGTATAGGCCAAATATACATTTCTGTCAGTATAATTTAAGTATACTTGAGTGCAATTTTAAGTATATTTCTGAGAAGTACATAAAGTATGCATATATTTCTGAGAAGTATATAAAAAGTAGACTGAAGGTATACTTTCATATTTTTTAGTTTAAAATAAGTATAGCTACTAATAGCACACTTGAATAAACTTATTTTTCGTAAGGGCATGAACGATTGTCTATATTACGCTATTTTTGTAATAGCTACCTATTATAGGATGGGGTTCTTTGAGACCATGTCCCGGGACACATCGATCGCATAATCCGTCCCTATGTATTACATGCACTGCGTTCACTCCTTCCTTTTTTTTAATACAAATACTGGATCGTTTTACCAAACTTGCCAGCTTTCGTTTTCGCTTCAAACACCAGTCGATAAGGTTGAAGATTTGCAGCTCAGTTTCACACAGCTCACGGTTTTCGGTAGGTACAAGATTAAAAATCAATTCTGTTCTTGTAATCGTGTAATAATGGTGTCAGCACTATTGTCGACAGTGACCAGAGTATTATTATCTCGAACTAATATTTTCGAACTGCGCTGTTAATGTAGCCTAATAACAACATGACCTTCACTTCGATCACCGACAACCATCTGACACCTGCAGTCTAAAGAATATAAAGCGATGCATAATGAGTGAAGACAGAAATCAAGACGCTTCAGATTTAAATGAAATGTTGAACGTGTGTTTTTTCACAGCTCTGTAGACATTATACGAAACGAAAATGAAAGTAGGCCTAAATGCGATTCACTGTTATTAATACTGACAGAAACGCGAGGTATGCAATTGATCATTTTAGTGTTAATTTTAGGGCATCTGTCTGAAGTTCATAACTTTCTCTTTGGCATTAACTAAGATGTCAATATTTCCTACATTGTCCTGTACATATTAGCAATATCAGCAAGTTAGTCTTTGAAGCATATTAATTTGTTACTCGTTTCCTATTATTTTTTTTTTGCTGATTGGAGAATCTCTCACTCTGATGTCATTACAGGAACAGACAGTCGAACTGATGGAGATTTACGAATATGTGAGTCATTTTAGCATTTATTTATGAATCATGTTTCTTTTTTATGGGGACATTCAATACACATAATGATTTTTATACTGTACTGCACAAACTGTATATTCGATCCCCTAACCCTATCCATCACAGAACACTTTCTGCATTTTTAAATGATCAAAAAACAACATTCAATATGATTAAAAAAATAAAGATAAATGTGTTTATTTGAACCTGGGAAAACTATACAAACTCTACAAACTGGGGTCTAAAAGTTGGAGATTATATTGAAAAATATGATAACCTAAAATTAATGAGAAATACTGCATTTATGCATAATACAAAAGGTCAATTTCCTTGCTTCCACTGATGCTCAAAAGATGCTCCGGAAGATTCTCAAATCATGCTGAATAACATGATCAGCAATAGTGACTCCATAGGTTTGCTTTGTGTTGTTATTTTAGTCACAAATGCTTGACAGCTACTGTTGTCTTAAAGGGTTAGTTCACCCAAAATTGAAAAATCTGTCATTAATTACGCACCCTCGTGTCATTTTCATTTCGATTCGAACCAAAAGATTTGTAAAGCTTCATGAAGCAGTGTTTTGAAATTGCCCATCACTAGATATTGTTTTTTTGGCACACAAAAAGTATTCTCGTCACTTCATAACATTAAGGTTGAACCACTGTAGTCACATGAACTGTTTTAAATATGTCTTTAGCTTTCTGGGCATTGAAAGTGTTAATTAGCTTGCTGGCGATGCAGGCCTCACTGAGCCATCAGATTTTATCAAAAATATCTTAATTTGTGTTCTGAAGATGACCAAAGGTTTTACAGGTGTGGAACGACATGAGGGTGAGTAATAAATGACAGAATTTTCATTTTTGGGTGAACTAACCCTTTAAACCCATCTTTCTTTGTAGATAAAGTACAGTACACTAAATTAGAATTATGTTACACTGATAGAAACACTAAACATAATTGATCTCTACTACAATATGGTTTTTAAAGTGTTACACTAACAGTTGAAGTGTAAGGCCCTTCGGCCCATGGCTTTTTGGACGGGGAGGTTTCTTGCGCTTCCGTCTTTCAGCGTGGCAAGTAGTTTAATTCCAAATAATCTCTTATCTGATTCAGTTTTATGACTCGATTTAGTTTAGAATGTCAATTGATTATTGGCATTGTAATAATAATTGGCTTTACATTTGAATATTCTATTTAACACTTGTTCATTCTTCTCGGTACAGGGTCCTCGCACTGCCATCTTAATATGCGTCACAAACTCGCCGTTGGTCACTAGACAGAGGGTAATTGATACTTAGAGTGCGAATGCTTGCTTTCTCTAAAATATTTGTGTAGTCCCCAGATCTACACTTGAATTAGAGTAACACTAACTCTAAGGTCATAACCACTACTACAGATAAGCCGACCAATTACTTCTCTTAAGTCTTTGGTTTGGTTATCCCTAGTTTCCCATGTACACTTAGCTAGAGTAACTACATAAACAAAGGTCCCATATTTAGTTGGTCGATAGATGTCCTAAGGAATTCCTTTAAGCCTTTACAGTCTAAGTACACTTGAACTATGCCAAGTGTTAGTGGAGCTCTAAAATCAAGTATGTGCCCTATGCTCCACTCAACTGGACTTTAGTCCATTACTAACCTGACGCAGATTTTCGGTAACATGGATACATAATCTACTGAAGTCAATAATTTCAGAGTAAGTCAGATAAATCAAATGTGACATTTAGGTCAGTACAGGTATCAAGAATCATTCAAAGCAATACCAACATCAAATGCTCAGAAATCATACCTGACATTAGGAATACACATTGCTGGTGTCCTTTTTAAACAGTGTTTTAAGATGTGTCTTTTTCTGAATACGCAGGAGCTGAAGTCAAGACTTCACAACGATCGAACACTAAGATCAGACCTACAGTCGAAGAGGTATGACTAAAGAGTAAAACTGAGTGCTATTAACCAACCAGAATAATTCTATATGAATATATGATTAAATGCCAAAGCATAATGTGTCAAATAAAAGTAATTGTTTTATTAGAATATATGTAACCACCTGCTTATCATAAACCTTTTTACTGTTATTTTTAAAAAAAAATATTTTTCACAGTTTGCTAATAACACCAGTTTGGAGTTCTTATACTTAGCCGGTCATCTCACTTTCAGTTTTTAAGAGCTGATGATGGACAATCATGTCTGATTTTACTGATTTTTGCAGCAATTTGTCAAATTACAACACAAATTACATAAACAAATAAACTACTTTAATAATACAAACAATAAAATATAACATTCATACTAATGCTCAGGTGTAGTTTATGGTCTGCACTTGCTACTCTTCAGTTTTTTGTAAACATTACTCAGGCTGGATTTCCCAATACGTTGTCTCTTAGCAGGCTACGAAGACTCTAAAGGTAGACCTTAACTGAAGGTATACCGTTTCTAGGCGTGTTGCCCGAACCATACCTTAGGTACCTCTTCTTAAGTGTGACGTTACCAGATGCTGTCCATGGTGGTGGTGCTGAATTGGTTGATATCGATGGTTCGAGAATCGATAATTCACTCTATGCAGGGGCTGCTTCACTGCATTATGTGAGAAATCAGTGTTCTTTATAAAAGGAAGCACTTCAGAAGTAGAAATTGCATTTATCAGGACTCATGGGATGTTATAAAGTAATCCAAATTGCAAACTAAATCTATATGAAATGTATCTATATTCTGGGGGCGCGGAGCCCTCATCAGCACGAGTTTAAGGCGACCCTTATTTTAGAACAAATTTTAATTCCTCGGAGACGCGTCATGCAGCTGACAGACATGTGGTATCGCGTTTATATCGTTTTTTAATTTTTTTATTCAAAATATTCACAAACTTGTTAACTATGAATTTTATGATAGGCTATATACCGATTGTAAAATATTTGGAAGTGAATGTGTTTTGTAGCGCGATGAGTTTGCACGGCAATTCAGAGCGGTTGGATTTACGAAATCTTCCCTGAAATACATAAAAGTATGTGGCGGTGAACTGGGAGAAGAATAGAGTAAACTTTATTGTTTCATACACAATGTGTATCTGATATAAATAAAACACTTTGTCAAATTATAGAATTGAAATGGTTATTGTTGCAGCTTCCATAGAAATAAGCGTATGGAATTTGATTTTAACAAACTATAATGTCTTTTTATGCAGTAGCCTACTTAATTCAAATGTGTATTTAAATGTCTGAAACATAAAATTAACCTGATGAGGTTAAAAACACTGAATAATTGTGATACATGAGAATAAATGCAAAGATTCACTGCGTTTCAAATGTGCTTTAGCGCTGATCTAGAGACAGATGCGCGCTCCGTGCTAAAGCACATTTGAAACGCAGTGAATCTTTGCATTTTATTCTTTGCCATAATCCTAACTGAACACTGAGTGTTTCAGAATTATATTCGTATTGACTGTCAACAGTGATAAGGTTCAGACCAATCTTATGAAAGTATGACTAACAGAAGGTATACTTAACTAAGAACGTTTCGGGAAACACATATTAACATTAAGGTACAGCTTAAGGTATAATTTAAGAATGACGTAGAGTCAACAAGGTTTTGGGAAATCCAGCCCAGGTCAGTACTGAGTTGTGTATTTTATTCAGAATCTGCATTTATAACTATTTTCCCTATAACAGGACATTTATACAGCTGGAGATGAAAGGCCACAACCTTCAGCACCACTGGATATCTCCAAATTTATAATGAAAGTGGACTGGACAGCGCCATTTCCAGACAGATGGAGAGCAACATTAGAGAAAGCCCTTCAGAGCTGGTTGTCCATCTTGAAAGAAGAAACATCTGTCCTCAGTCTTGAACTCATGGATGATCATCCTGTGCAGTGGTGCAGATCACTCCATCAACAGGTGATATTATGATAATTCACTTTAATACCTTTTTAACTTAAATAGTTTCTGAATGAACCAGCATTTTTTTTTCTGCAGCTCTAAAAGTGTTAAAAAAGCACACACCTATATATTTAAAGGTTAAAGATAAGGAAAGTAAATTTAAGGAAGTGACTGCACGGATTTGTCCTTATGAAGCATGTTCTGCGACTGTTCCACGAAAGTCCAAGCTAAAGGAGAACAGAGCTCCGTCAACAAAGGTATCATGTTTACTTTGTGTACTATTATCTCATCAGTTATTGATGTCTTTTTGAGATTTTCCTTACTGAGCGAAGAAAGCACATGCAAAATATGCATTAAAAAAACAAAAACTAACTATTTCTGTTCAGACTCTTAGTAAAGTAGTAGCAGGAATAATACTGATATATGAAAGTCAAGCATATAAGTGTAATACAGCTTTGAATTGTTGTTGTTTTTCCTGTTTAGTTTGTTTTTTTCTGAGCAAAAATTAAATATCATACATTTTTACCATGATTTACAGAAGACATTCACTAAAATATCATTCAGTGTAACAATCTTCTCAGGGATATTTACAACAAAAAAATCTATGTATGCCATATTTGTAACGAGTAGTCACACGGCGTGGGATCCATGTGCAGGCTTTATTAGACAGTGCTTGTAGTCAGACAGGCAATGGTCAAACAGTGGCAGACAAGTACAGCAGAGAGCAGACAGAAACGTAGTCGTAGAACAGGCAGGGGATCAGGGCAGGCAGATATCAATCCTAAGTCCAAGACAGAGCAGATAGTCCAAAGGGCAGGCAGCAGAGAATCGTGAACAGGGATCAAACAGGGTCAACAACAGGCAGGCAAACACAATGACAAACGCTCAGAAATGCAAACCGTAGTAATACAAGACCTCACAATGAGTGTGAAGATGTGAGGGGCTTAAATAGTCAAGTATATAAATCAAGTCAAATTTATTTATATAGCGCTTTTTACAATTGGTAATTGTTTCAAAGCAGCTTTACATATTAGAAGCACAGAAAAAAGAGAAGTGGTTAAAAATAAGCTGTACAAGCAAGCGTGGTAATATGTAACATATACAAGATGGTGCTACATTAAGCCAATGTCGGCTGACTCCCAGGGGTGGAAAAAAACCCCTAGGAGAAAAACCCAGCGTGCTAACACTGGGAAAAAAGTCCTAGGAGGGAAAAAACCCCTTGGAAGATATATATAATATGTAAATGGATATGGAGATCAAAATCTGAATTATACATTTTATTATAGAGATTAAAAATAGATTATATATAAATATATGTAAGCGGATACGGGGATTAAAAATCAGAATTATAGATGCAGCCAGAACTGGATCTGTAGGCCCATTGTCTCCTGGGCTACGTTGTAGTCAGGTCCAGACACAGGTTCTCCATCTGATCTGGATACGGCCTGGATCCAGCACCCGGCAAACCTCAGGATAAGCAGAGAGAATGATATTAGCGTAGATGCCATTCTTATTCTGATGTACAGGTATATCTAGTGTTATAGGAAATGTTCTCGGTTCCGGCCGACCTAATTATTGCAGCGTAACAATCCTTTAACGGATTTGAAAAATGTTAATGTATTGATAATGTGTTATGTGTATGCAAGAGCAAAGAGATGTGTTTTTAGTCTAGATTTAAACTGACAGAGTGTGTCTGCTTCCCGAACAATGCTAGGAAGATTGTTCCAGAGTTTAGGTGCTAAATAGGAAAAGGATCTGCCGCCTTCAGTTGATTTTGATATTCTAGGTATTATCAACTGGCCTGAATTCTGAGATCGCAATAGACGTGAGGACTATAATGCACCAAGAGCTCGCTTAGATATTGGGGAGCTAAACCATTTAGAGCTTTATAAGTAAGTAGCAAGATTTTAAAATCTATACGATGTTTAATAGGGAGCCAATGCAGTGATGACAGAACTGGGCTAATATGGTCATACTTTCTGGTTCTAGTAAGAACTCTAGCTGCCGCATTTTGGACCAACTGTAGTCTGTTTAAAAGCCGAGCAGAACAACCACCCAGTAGAGCGTTACAGTAATCTAGTCTTGAGGACATGAATGCATGAACCAACTGTTCCACATTTGTCATTGAGAGCATATGTCGTAATTTAGATATATTTTTAGATGGAAGAAGGCGGTTTTACAGATACTAGAAACATGACTTTCAAATGAAAGATTGGTATCAAAGAGCACACCCAGGTTCCTAACTGAGGACGAAGATTTAATGGAGCACCCGTCAAGTGTTAGAGAGTATTCGAGGTTTTTTCGTGAGGAAGTTTTTGGTCCAAAGATTAGGATATCAGTTTTTTCTGAATTTAATAATAAGAAATTTCTTGTCATCCAGTTTTTAATGTCAGCTATGCATTCTGTTAGTTTTGTGAATTTGTAGGTTTCGTCAGGGCGCGAGGAAATATAGAGCTGAGTATCGTCAGCGTAGCAGTGAAAACTAACACCAAGGAAATACCTGGTAAATAGACCAGGTAATGAGCTACAGCTGGCTGTGGGTGATTGCTGATTGGTGTGCAGTGCAGGGGTGCAGGAGGATTGTGGAAAAATGAAGTCTGGGAATGACTGGAACTGTGACAATATTAAAGACTAATAACTTTTACCCATTTGTCAGCAATATTTTTTTTACTAATTTAAAATGCAATAAAATTGAGTATGAGCATGTATTCTTTTATATATTTTAATACGTACAGGTCAGAATAAGTATGTTGTTTCAATTTTTACATAAATATAAGTGTTACACTGAATGACAATGGAACATTATTTCACCCACATTTTGACATTTTATTCTCCCCAAACTTATTTGAAACCTTAAAAGTAGATGTTGTACTTGCATTTGATGTGCTTTCTATGTATTTAAAATCATGTTTGTAATCTAAATATCTAAATTTCTTTGACCCATGATTATAATTAAATGACACTATAATTTGTAGCAATAATTTGGTATTATAATAATTCAAGTATTGCCATTTCACTGTGTGTATCAAACTCTTAAATCAAATCTCATCATATGTTTTTAGGTGATCGGCTCTGTGCATAATGTTGAGGACGTTGCTGCATCTAATAGAGCTCCAAATAAAGCTGAGGCCACTAACACTGATGAAATGAGCCCTGAGACACCAGCTGGATTCACCCTCCCTCTCTATCAGTTCTGGTACATGCATCACGCTTACAGAAAGGAGTTAGAACAATTTGAGAAGCAGCATGGAGTCTCTATTTGTGCAGAAGTGTCCGTCTCAATCAAACATATTCAGAGATCAAGCCCTGATTCTGTGTCTAAAACCACTGCAGACTTTCAGACACTTGTTCAGAGATGTGTGGATAGTTTTAGTGATGCTGCCATTAATCATAATCACATGGATTCAGATATTGTGAAGGAGGCCCTTCGTCACATCCAGTCCGAGGAGTCAAAGATGATGTTCACCATGTCTGCCAGTAACTGCCTGTTCTTTGGACCGAAGAAATTTACAGATGTGATTAAAAGAGAGGTGGAAGAAATGAAAGTGGAAAGCCAATTCAATAACTCTAGACCAACTCAGGATGACACGAAGCATCAAAACTTCACAATGGATCGGCCATACTTACAGCCAGAAGAGGTACGACCTTGTCTAAAGAGCAGAGCTTGAGCCATATATTTCTGATGGACATTATCCTGTTACAATATCAATAATATGAATAACTTTCTAAGTATGTATGATTAAATTCCAAAGCATAATGTACCAATGCGCCAAATGAAAATTTTTTAGAATATATGTGTATATATACAGTATATATATAATAATATATATATATATTATATATATAATGAAATTTTGTTAGAATATATGTATAATACAGTTATATTTGAATAGTCTTTTATCGGTATCTGGTGTTAAATACCAGTTTATGGTTCAGATTATAATATAATTCAGCAGGAGTTTTAAATTACATGGCAGGAGCTCAGATGTTTTTAATTATTTTATTTTATTATTGCAGTCATTTGTCAAATCACAATTATTGAATAAACTGCTCTAACAATATAAAGAATATAACATGTAGAAACAGTGCTAATGCTGTGGTGTAGTTCATGCAATTGCTACCTTTGCTGCAAAAAAAATAAAAAAAAAATATAAACATTACTCCGGTATGAGTATAGTTTTTTCAAATGGTATTTCAGAAATGTGAAATATTTTTTCTTTAACAGGTCATTGGTGCAGCCGGTGTTGAAAGTCCACAAACTTCAGCACCACAGGATACTGCTACATTTATAATCAAGTAGACAGGAGAGAACCGTTTCCAACAGATGGAGATTAACATTACAGAAAGCCCTTCAGGTCTGGTTGACCAAAATGGAAGGAACAGCATCTGTTCTCAGTCTTGAACTCATGGATGATCAGTCCTGTGCAGAGGTGCAGATCACTCCATCAACAGGTGATATGATGATTTATGATAATTCACTTTTAACACCTCAGCTTAAATTTTATTATAGATGTTAGTATGGGAAATAGCTTAAATACATATAATATTTTGCCATATTAATACACAAGGGCAAGTATGGGGGTAACATGTTACTTCTAACAAACATTGCAATACAGGGTAAAGTTAGTGAACTGTTACAAATGACATCAGCTGTCAATCAAGTATAATCCAGTCAGTTTCTAAGTATCAACAGTATCTCACAAATACACACACATATACAACACAAAATAGCTTATATTTATGGAATTTCTGGATGAGTTTGATCTTTGGAAAGAAAGAAAAACTGATTGTTGGGTATTGATTGTGAATATGATCAAAAATTCTGGTGATGAATCATTTATTAAACAATTGTAGCCAATGAAGTAACTGCTCTGAGAAGCTTTGTGCCATCCGCCATTGTGTCTGTCAAACTTTAAAGACAGTCAAGCTTTAGCAAACTGTTGGACACATACTAACCTCCTTTTTTCACAATTCCTTTAACAATGGTAAACAGGTGTTGTTATGACACTAGTGATTTGGACAGGTATCCAGAGAGGCTAGTTAATGGAGTTCAGCTAGTAACATTGAAAAAAGCATGCATTATGTCAGACTTGTCATTCTTAACATGTGACCTTTGTTAATTGAATGTTTTCTTCATTAAATAAAAAGACTGTATGAATAAAGTGTGGGCAGTTTTCCTTAATATCTAGTTTAGCTGATAAACATTGACAGAGCATCTGCCCTTAACACCCCCAACATTCTTCAACACTGACAATTACATTTTTTTCATTGAAATTTATTTGGTAAATTATAAGTGTTATGTCTTTTTGCTTTAAGACTCTAAATTAAATGTGCTCTTATTTTCTGCAGCTCTAGAAGTGTTAAAAAAACACACACCCATATCTTTGAGTTTTAAAGATAAAAAAGGTAAATTTAAACAAGTGACGGCACGGATTTGTCCTTATGAAGCACGTTCTGTGACTGTTCCACGAAAGTCCAGGCTGAAGAAGAACAGAGCTCCGTCAACAAAGGTATCGTGTTTACTTTGTGTACAGTCATCTCATTAGTAATCCATTTTTTGAGGTTTTCATTGCTTAGAGAACAAATCATATGTACAACCAGAGAAAACTGCTTGACAATAGTTACATAGTAGCAATAAACAATTATTATAATTATGATATAAATTGTAATAATATCATTATAAATTTTCCATTTTACTGTATCAAATCCTTAAATCAAATCCCATTATGTTTTTTTTAGGTGATCGGCTCTGTGCCTGTGACTTCAGCAGCATCAGAAGACACTAATAATGTTGAGGATGTTGCTGCATCTAATAGAGCTCCAAATAAAGCTGAGGCCACTAACACTGATGAAATGAGCCCTGAGACACCAGCTGTACTCGCTGCCCCCCTCTATCAGTTCTGGTACATGCATCACGCATATGGAAAGGAGATAAAGCAAATTGAGAAACAGCATGGAGTCAATATTTGTGCAGAAGTGTCCATCTTAGTCAACTCTACTCAGAGATCAAGGCCTGATTCTGTGTCTAAAGCCACTGATGACTTTCAGACTCTTGTTCAGAGATGTGTGGATAGTTTTAGTGATGCTGCCATTAATCATAATCACATGGATTCAGATAGTGTGAAGCAGGCCCTTCGTCACATCCAGTCAGAGGAGACAAAGATGATGTTCACCATGTCTGCCAGTAACTGCCTGTTCTTTGGACCAAAGAAATTTACAGATTTAATTAAAAGAGGGGTAGAAGACACAAGAGTGAAAAGCCAATACAATAACAAGTCAAGTCAAGTGAATGTAGACAACAATGACTCTCCACAAATCAGGTCTTCATTGGACATGGACACAAAGGAGCTTCTAGCTCAACTTGAGATGGACAAGGTTTATTGGGATCTGATGAAACTTTCCTATGAGGATCAATTATCACAGCTTGAAACAAAGTATGGAGTGTCTTTTCATGAAGAAAAACAACAGAAAAATGTAACCATTAAAGTTCAAGCTCGATCCAATGGAGCTCAACGTATTAATCTTGAAAGTCATGCCATCAGAGCCTTAACACAACTCTACCAGAAACTCTCATCAGCCGCTGTCACCTGTGAACTCAAAAACCCTAAAGACGCAGCTGTTGTGGGATCAGCAGTAGAGAAGCTTCAGCAGGAGCATCATTGTGTTGTTGTTGCAGCAGATGTATTGAGTCGCTGGAGACTCGTTGGACTGCCAGAGCACCTCGGTCCTGCCATTGCTGAAATTGAGAAGATTCTCAAGATGAGTGTGTTTGATGACAAGATGAAGAAATCGATTGGTTACTCAGGGACATTCCTCACGCTAGAGGAATCAAACAGAATCAGGTGAAATAAAAAAGCCCAGGAGGTGAAAAATGAACAACAAAGAAAATCTCAGATCATTTTAGATATGTGCTAAACTTTTAGTCATTGAGTTATTAGTATGATCTATGACTTCTGATCGTCGATTTACATATTTCTCTGAACTGTGTGTTCATTCTTGATTTGAGTTTGAGTTTGATATTCCTGTAATGTTAAAAGCTGAAAAAACGATGTGATTAATGCAGCACAAATAATCAAGTTATACAGGGTTTTTTAAAAAAAAAATTCTACTCTTCGTTCTTCATGCTCATCGTTGGAAGACAGTTTAAGGAAAGGTAACAAAAGTGTTGCATTTATTGTTATTCTGTCAACCATTTTTAGCTTTAAAAATTACAATAAATGTCAAAAATGGAAATGTTCTTGTAACCAAAGGGTTTTTGATGTAATAAATCAATCTGTTAGAGCTTATTTATCTTGGCCATAATTTCCACTCATCTTTAGCACATGCATGGGTTAAATTTATGTACATGTACGTGCCATCGCTGAATTAAGTGTCATTAAAGTCAAGTCAAGTCACCTTTATTTATATAGCGCTTTTACAATGCAGATTGTGTCAAAGCAGCTTTACAGTGATAACTGGTAAATAGTTTTGGCTGCACAGCAGCTCTTAAAGAAAATGGTGTAAATGCAGGCAGATCAAAACACTGTTGAATATCAAATGTTAAAGAGTTCACTGTCAAGGCTTAGTTGGAAGAAGGTATCATAATCCTCAGTCACTAGTCCAGTCACCTCAGCATGATCTTCAGTCATCAGTCAAGTCACTTCACCATCACCAGTCACCTTCACACTACATTTCCCATAATCCCTCCCGGCTCACACCTGCACACGTCACAATCATCATCATTCTCCCTCATCAGCTCCGCTCCATTTAAGCAGTCAAACCCAGTTCAGTCTGTCTGGTTTTGTCCTTCCATACTTAATCTCAACCTGACCGCTTACCTGTGAAATACTTACATGTGCATCGAACTGTCTTGTTCTTCAGTCCTTCAGCCACTTCCAGTGTTGCCAACTGCTTTTAGTTGAAAGTAGTGTTTTGAAGCCCAAAATAAATGCATCCATCCATCATAAAAATAATCCATACGACTCCAGAGGGTTAATAAAGGCATTCTGAAGCGTAGTATCGTAAGCGTAGATGCCTCTCACGGTTTAAACAAATAGGGCTGTGCAAAAAACGAAAGCTCCTTTTCTCTTATATCGAAAATTTCTCTTTACGCTTCTAATTCGTGACCGGTGTTTTGTTTTGCTCTATCCTCTGCATTGCGTCATGCATCGGTCAGAGGTCACTCTTTGCCACAAATTGATGCATACGGCCATCTGTCGAAGTTTACATTACTTTATAAAGCTTTGAATATGGATATTTTTCTTATAAAAAACCAACGCTTTATTTCAGAATGTTTAAGTTCGGTTTATTTTGAATGCCTTTATTAACCCTCTGGAGTCGTATGGATTATTTTTATGATGGATGGATGCATTTATTTTGGGCTTCAAAACACGCCCCCGTTCATTATAAATCTTTGGAGAACAAGGATATTTTTTAATTATATATCTCAGATTGTGTTTGTCTGAAAGAAGACAGTCATATACACCTAGGATGGCTTGTGGGTAAAATGGTTGATAATTTTCATTTTTGGGTGAACTATCCCTTTAAGTTATTGTAACTGTGATCTTAATTGTCTACCGCCTGCAAACTGTGTTTTTTGTTTGTTTGTATATGTTATTGCTGGGGTGTTACATCATGGCTTTATGATAACAGCAGTTTAACAGTCCAAAGATCAATGTTCTCAGCAGCTCTATTCAGTTCTTCTGTACTCAGGAGTCTGGTGAGCAATAGGAGGTCTGTTTTCAGGGTAAAACCAAAGGAAGGTCCATCACCTCTTCAACAGCTTTAGATTTAAGAGCCTCTTTTTCACACAGCTGTATCTTCTCCTGCAGTAAGAGTGCTCTAGGTCAGTTTGTGAAGTGACTTTTGCCACCATGATTAATGTTTTAATCATGCAATTTTACTGTTAAATTAGCTTATTCAGACCCAAACTACTAGTTATAAGAAATTAAAATAGAAAGGAGTTTCTCAAAGGAGTATATTACAGTCCAACAAAGTATATTTGACAAACATTGGGAGGATTTTTCTGATATATTTGTGTGCAAGTCTTGTGTGTCTTATCATGCATTGTATGTAAATAACTCGATTCCAAAGGTTATTAAAAGCAAATGATTTGTGCTCAGGTTTCAGATCTGTGAAAGAGCACTTAATCTGCAACATTATCTTCTTCATAATATAGTTTTTTCCTCTCCATACAATGGACATCAACTTGACAATGATCGTTTGTGTTCCGCAGATGAAAGACATGCATTCAGGTTTGGAAAAACATGAGGGTGAGATAATGACTTTTTAGGTGGACTGCCCCTTTAAGTGCTATGTGTCGTCCACATGTCTAACCGATAGGGGGAGGTCATGAATTGAAGAGTTGGTCAGAATGGATCACTATTTTGTATTGGCACTGCAAAATATATTGTTTAACAACTAGTGTTTGTTAGTAGTTGATAAACACTCATGAATAGCATCAAATCTATCAGCTAGTTAAACAACTAACTATCATATTACGATATTTGATACATTTAGAAGAAAAAGAACCTCTAAATTTAAATTATAAAAATGCATTATACACTTCCCTCCAAAAGTTTGGAAACGCTCTAGAAAAGCGGGGTTTTGGACAATATTAGCATGAATCCTTTTTAATTTGTGATTTGCACTGATAAGGGACAACACAAACTACAAAAACATATTTTATTTACATAAACAGTTTATACATAGAAAAAACTTATCCAGCATTAGCAGCTATCTGACCTAAACTGGGTTCTGATTGGTTCATTGTATTCTAAACTTAATTGGCAATCAGTAGTTGAAGCTATTAAGGTGTGCTGACCCAAACATCTTTTACAAACCTGGACCAAGTTTAAACCAGTAACCAGCATCACAGCTGGCAATATATTGTATATATTGCCATTATTATGTAATCAAAATAAAAATTATTATTGCTGGTCTTCAATGATAATGTCAAGTTACTGTAATGTGCTTGCACCAAAAAATGATTAGGATTTATGCTGATATCGTCTAAAACCACACTTTGCCAGGAGTGTTTCCAAACTTTTGGAGGGCAGTGTACAAGCTAACATTTTTGATAACATAGGCTAATGAAATGAAATTAAGAGGTCACATGACACTTTAAGTAAATATCAAACCTGTACAGTACGTGTGGAGATTTTTATTATTATTATTGTTGCAAGAATGCATTCTATCCGAGCTGTAATCCACACATAATTGAGATGCTCTGCTAATTTGGTTTTACCTTCTGGATATTTTCTCAGCTAAAGAGAATGAGGAAGAGAGTTATTGAAACTCAAGACTAAAAATAGTCACAAATGATTCTCAGACTCACCATCAAAGTCTTAACAAACAGAATCAATTCCAGGTTATTCTTATTTTTCTTTGGACTGGGTGTTTTTGAAATATCAGCATCCTTAATAACCCCAATAATATAAGTATAACTTGTGTTCATGGGTCTTATGTTTTTTATATGTTATGTAGCCTATAAATAAAGCACGTGGATGTTTAATATAGGCCATAGATACAATATGCTACAGATGTAAAAATCGTCTTTTAAACAAACACTGTATTGTCGTCATATGCTGCCTCATGTCCTCCAATAACTTTCGCTTTCGTTCTCTGAAGTGGAAAACCAGTCGGTCGGGTTGAGTCGTGCAGTAGTCCAGAGGTTGACAGCTCACACTTTACAGCTCAGTCTTCTCGGTAAGTACAAGATTAAAAGGTAGATTTGTGCTTTTATTTGCTCTTTAATGTGTCGATGTTACTGTCGAGCGACATACTGTACGTGAAACCATGAACTGCGCTGTGAATTTAAGAACCATAATTTTGAACTTCGACAGCCCTGACGTCTGTAGACTAAAGCATAAAAAGCTTAATGTGAGCAGATATGTGTGAAGATGGACATTCATCTTCAAGACCTATCGAATTGTAACGAATTGTCTAAAAGCGCGCGCGTGCGCGCGTGTGTGTGTGTTCACGAAAAGAAAACGAAACTAAACGCATTTCTTCAATCGCTTCAGTCTTGAAGACAACATATAAAACTACATTTAACAATACTGACAAGTTGAGCATTCGACAACAATGCGAAGTACAATTTAAGATTGACACTTTAGTGTTGTTTAAAGGTGTGATGTTCGCCATATTTTTTGTTGGCGTTCACTTAGATTTTAAACTGGTCTGTCTAATACATTTGAACGATAACGATTTGCAAAAGTGTTTGGACCATTTACAATTTGTTTGTAAACTAAAAAAAAACAAACACTAATTTTTATTATCATATTTATTTGATCAAAGGCAAAGTTTGGTTTCAGTTGCTGTTTGGAGATTCTCTCGCAGTCATGTCACATGGACAGGAGCAGACAGTGGACGAGGAGCCGATGGATACCAGCGAAAATGTCTTGGTATTTATTTATCAATAATATAGGCTATAATTATAACCTATATCAGTATAATAATGCCACCTAATGCAAAGGGGTTTGTTTTTTCAGTTGAAGAAAATGAGATTATAAAGCTCTAAACTCTTCTAAACTAATCTAGTTTTCTTTTCTAGTGGCATAACTTTGTTTTAAAAAGTGGGTGGGACAGGAGTGTATGTGTGTGTGTTTCGTCCTTACAACTACTACAATACAATCAGGGCTTGACATTAACTTTTTTGCTCACCAGCCACTGTGACTAGTGGTTTTCCAAAGTTACTAGCCACTCAGCATTGTCACTGGCCACAATTGTGATGTTGGTAAATTACATTTTATATATGATTAAAGTTGACTTTGTTATGCTTAAATTACTTTATTTTGAGTCATTTTACTTGATTTAGAAGATTTAAAACCCTTTCAAACTTTTAAATGCAGATTGACCACCCAAATCAAGACTACATTGTATATCCGCTGGTATGTACAGATGGGCAAGAGGTGGACAATATATGAGCATGGGCTAATATGAGAAATTTTATAAGTTATTTGTGTTAGGCTATATAAAAGAACAAAGAAGCAAATTACAAAAAACAATAGTACATTAAAAATAATCTTTTTTCAGATACAGTAGGTTTATTTAACATATAGCCTACATTTATTTAACATCTTTTGATTAACATTAATGACAGACAAGTATTTAATTGGGCAGCTGAATGCATGGACGTAACTGACGCATATCCAGTTATTACCCACCTGTTTACGTCCACTTAAGCCATAACCGACTGTATTCACGCGAGATACTCCACACGATGGACATTTAGCGTGCGTCTCAGTCAGCTCCCTAGTTCAGTAGTCAGGGCACTGATCAGGGAGTCGGCCACATTCATTTACACGGTATACTGATACACGACCTAGGAAGCTAGGGAGCTGTTTGAGACGCAGGGTTAGACATCTGTGTGCACGTGTATTTGACTATTCAGGCGCGAGGAGAACTGATCACGCGCATGACAGAGAGAGAGAGTGCACACGAGAGAGCGCTTTTGTTGTGTGTCATTCAGCGCAATTTGCCAAAAATAGAACTTTTTTGTTGTTATAAAAACAACCAAACAAACAGCCCATGCCATATGAGAAAAAGTAACGCAAAAGTAACCTAACACATTACTTTACATAAAAAGTAACTAAGTAAAGTAATTAGTTACTTTTTTAGAGAGTAATGCAATATTGTAATGCATTACTTTAAAAAGTAACTTTTCCCCACACTGTTCATGACATATTAAGAATGGTTGTTGATTGTATGTACATAAATTAGGTCTAAATTAGGTCAAAAATTGCTGTATTTGCAGTTCACAAGCTCATGATGAGGTTTGAGTCGTAATCTCATTTGTCTCTCTCCACACACCTGTAGTTCAAACAGTTGCAGTCATGGGTTTGATTCCCAGGGAATGCAAGAACTGATAAAATGTGTTCTTTTAATGCAGATGTTTAATTCTTGTTGATTCCAAAGTATCAAAGTATTACTACATAGTCTCACTTGAGCAATGTGAATTTTACTAAAAATAGGATTTAAAATATATATAAATTACATTTTAAGTTTAAAATGTATTATTTAAATTATTTATTGAATGATGTGTTTTTTTCCCTGAATGTTAGGACTTATATACAGCAGGCATTGGATCTCCAGACTCTAGACCAGCTCAAAACCTTCCAATTGGTGGAGCACACAGTTCAGGCTCACAGCAAAATGAGGTACTGACTAAAGAGAAGAAATCGGCCTGTAGATAATGAGTCCCATTAAATAGCAAAATACATTCATGACATATTAAGAATGGTTGTTAGTTTGTGGCAGTCAATAAGAACAAATGACTACTATTGACTGTGTCGATATGGATAAAAACAGGGAATTTTGTTTCTAAACTGTTTTTCAGGCTGGATCAAACTAATGCGCATACACAGTCCTAAGTGCGTGTCTCTTGTGTCTCATTTCGGTTTCTATAGGAACCGGAGCTTCTAACGGCCTAAATTAACAGAAAAAATTAAGTGTGGAATGTTGGACACTTCATGCACTCAACTGTCGCATAGCGTATAAGTACATAAGTGCATAGCGTATAAGTACATAGCGTGTAAGTGCATAGCGTATACATAGCGTATAAGTGCATAGCGTATAAGTGCATAGCGTATAAGTGCATAGCGTATAAGTGCATAGCGTATAGTAAGTGCATAGCGTATAAGCATAGCGTGTGCAAGCGTATAGTGCGTATAAGTGCATAGAGTATAAGTGCATAGCGTGTAAATAGCGTATATAAGCATAGCGTATAAGTGCATAGCGTATAAGTGCATAGCGTATAAGTGCATAGCGTATAAGTGCATAGCGTATAAGTACATAGCGTGTAAGTGCATAGCGTATAAGTGCATAGCGTGTAATAGCATAGCGTGTAAGTGCATAGCGTTAAGTGCATAGTAAGTGCATAGCGTCATAGCGTGCACATAGCGTATAAGTGCATAGCGTATAAGAAGTGCAGTGCATAGCGTGTAAGTGCATAGCGTATAAGTGCATAGTGTGTAAGTGCATAGCGTGTAAGTGCATACTAGTGTATAGTGCATCGTTTGGGATGCAACTAATGACTTTACCAATCGGCACATGCACATGATTTATAAATTGAATGAATAAATTAGTAAATCGTGCACACGATTTAGCCTACTATTTTTTTCCTGCATGTCATGTCCGGGGCTCCTTATAAAAATCACTGTCAATATTAAAGAATAGCAGGGTTCACACCAAAACTTTAACACAGAGAATCACTTTCAGAATGATTTTATCCAGCTGATGAGCGATAAAAACTCTGACAGCCAATCAGAATCCATCCTGCTATACCGAGCTCAAGCATTTAAAGGGTTAGTTCACCCAAAACTGAAATTTCTGTCATTTATTACTCACCCTCATGTTGTTCCACACGCGTAAGACCTTTGTTCATTTTCTGAACACAAATTAAGATATTTTTGATGAAATCTTAGAGGTATTTTATCTCCCATATAAAGCAATGAAATTACCACATTCAAGGTCCAGAGAAGTAGTAAAACATGGTTAAAATAGTCATGTGACTGCAGTGGTTCAACCTTCATGATATGAAGCGACAAGAATACTTTTTGTGAGCAAAAACAAAACAAAAATAACAACTTTATTCATCAATTTCCTCTCTTATATTAATATTAGGGGATTCAGCAAGGTTTCACTCCATCAAGCACTGATGATGTTTCAATGTTGGACTGGATTCAGGTTCAAACTTATCCGGTGTGTACCAGTGACATGTACAACTGCAAAGCACAAATGTTACAATGAAAAAAAAAATCATAATAATAATAATAATACAATTATATAATTAATCTAATAGTTACTTTAATTTCACAAACTGAGGTATTCAAGATATCATTGGCTAGTCATTAAACAACCCACCATCATTAATCCGAAATGGGACATGATCATGAGGTTGACACTAATCTAAAGTACCTAAAATTAGCTTGGAGCTGAGTATGTTCTCACTTTTTTTCTATTATTTATTCTGCAAATCATTGAGAAATATTTTCATATTATTTATTTATAATATATGTATTATATTTATATTATTATTTTTAATATTTTGTAATCTCAATCACACACCTGCAGTTCAAACAGTAGCAGTAACTGGGTTTTTATTTCCCAGGGAATGCAAGAACTGATCAAATTAATGCAGACGTTGCTCTAGATGAGAGTGTCTGTCAAATGCAAAAATCTAAAGGTCAATAATAAAAACTTTGATTCAAACAAAAATAATCAATACAATTTGTTGATTCTAAAGTATAACTTGAGCAATGTGAATTTTACTAAAAAATAGGATTTAAAATATAAATTGCATTTCAATTTTAAAATGGATTATTTAAAATAATGTTTTGAATGATGTTTTTTTTCCTGAATGTTAGGACTTATATGCAAGCACTGGAAATCAAGGCTCACCTTCGTTTGAAATGAAGCATCTAAACTTCACATCACACAGATCAGGCTCACAGCAAAATGAGGTACTGACTAGAGAAGATATTGTCCTGTAGATAATGATTCCCATTAAATAGCAAAATACATTCATGACCAGTGTTGGGGGTAACGCATTACAAGTAACTTGAGGTACATAATCAGAATACTGATTTCAAGTAACTAGTAAAGTAAATGCATTACTTTTAAATTTATAACAAAATATTTGAGTTACTTTTTAAAGTAAGCAATGCAAGTTACTTTGTTTTCCCATGTATTGACTGACAGCTCTTCTGTCCCCATGTTGAGAGGAATTGGGAGTAAACATGATGGTTATTCTAGACTAATTCTAGACTAAATGTGAGCATACATTTATTTATGTATTCTGTTTGAACTGCACCCTCTACTGTACAGGCATGAATTTGCATTTCCTTCAACCTGAAGCTTATTCATTTCACTTTTGATGTGAAAGGGCTGTTACATTTGCCAAAAATAGAACTTTTTTTTTGTTGTTATAAAAACAAACAAACAAACAGCCCATGCCATATAGAAAAAGTAATGCAAAAGTAACCTAACACATTACTTTACATAAAAAGTAACTCAGTAACATAATTAGTTACTTCTTTAGAGAGTAACGCAATATTGTAATGCATTACTTTTAAAAGTAACAACACTGTTCATGACATATTAAGAATGGTTGTTATTGTAACATAAATAGGTCAAATTAGGTCTGTATTTCCACCATTCTCAGAGCTTGCTGTATTTGCAGTTCATCTCATTTGTCTCTCTCCACACACCTGTAGTTCAAACAGTTGCAGTCATGGGTTTGATTCCCAGGGAATGCAAGAACTGATAAAATGTGTTCTTTAATGCAGATGTTTAATTCTTGTTGATTCCAAAGTATCAAAGTATTACTACATAGTCTCACTTGAGCAATGTGAATTTTACTAAAAATAGGATTTAAAATATAAATTACATTTTAAGTTTAAATGTATTATTTAAATTATTTCGAATGATGTGTTTTTGTTCCCTGAATGTTAGGACTTATATACAGCAGGCACTGGATTTCCAGACTCTAGACCAGCTCAAAACTTTCCAATTGGTGGAGCACACAGTTCAGGCTCACAGCAAAATGAGGTACTGACTAAAGAGAAGAAATCGGCCTGTAGATAATGAGTCCCATTAAATAGCAAAATACATTCATGACATATTAAGAATGGTTGTGGCAGTCAATAAGAACAAATTACTGTGGCTACTATTGACTGTGTCAATATGGATAAAAACAGGGAATATTTTTTCTTGATTCAACAGGCCCAACTGATGCAAAATGAGTTTCTTAATGGTCAGGTGAGTACCAGACACCCAACTGAAATAAATAGTTTATCACCTCACACATGTTTTAGTAAAATGTATGAGAAAGAAATTGTATTAAATTAAATATGTATGAAGTCATTCTTAAAAAGATTAACTTCCCGCAGGGTATCAGTAGCCATCGTGTAGTCACTGAACAACCCATTGGCTCCAGTGGACAACACCTTTCCACGGTGGGACATGATCACCTGGTAAATACTGGTATACATTTGCTCATTTAGGACATGGATTGGGCTTAATTAGCCTATGTTTCCACTTTTGTTTTCTATTATTTATGACTCAAATAATTTTCATTACCAGATGACTAAATCATATGAAATGGACTGTATTTTAACAGTATTTATTTATTTTTTAAAATAATCTATATACATCAAAAGTAATTGTAAAATTTCTTTAGGATAAATTATTTTAACCCTCATCTTTAGGAGCCAGTTGTTCAAAAGTAATCCGATCGGATTTCGGCTTTTGGATCAAATCTTGAAAATGGGTTGTTCAAAAGGAAAAAAGGATTCTGAAATCAGATTAGATCACAAAATCCAATCTTGGATCTGGATGAAATCATCGGTTTGTGATGTTCAAAACTTTTTAGTAAGATTGGGATACCTTTGATCCAAAAAAATCTGGATTATACTGATCCCATCAGAAGGGTGGATTTCAAGAACAAAAAATGTAATAAAACTTTAAAACTCGTCAAAAATACAACATTTTTATCATGTAATATACATACACACATTTTATTAATTTTGCTCTTGATTAGTTTAACTGATAAAGTAACAAATTAGAAATAGACATTAGGCTACATATTTAGTCTTTCGATAACCTACTGTAAAGTAAAAATAGAGATTTTGGTGCCATAAAAAAATCCCCAAACAGCTGTAAATATCAGTTTAATTCAAAGTGTTTTTATAATCACTGTTTGTAAACTACATTGGCAAATTTAAATGTTTTTTTTTTTTCCCCTTTCTCATATTCCTTCTGTCACCATGTCCCTTCAGGGGCTCCGTAGAGCACTAGTAATCCAGATTTGGTAATCTGAAAAAGTGTATCTGGATCAGGGTGAATTTTACTTTGAAAAACCAGCACAAAAGTAAGATGGATTACCTGATCCTGGATAGCAAAATGGCAAAACATTGAATTTCCAAATCTAGATCACACTGATCCAGATTAAATTTTTTAAACAACTGGCCCTTAATTTGAGGTTTTGAATGACATATATAGGACTGCTGTGTGTCTTTTCTTGTTTGTTTGTCACTGAAAGCATTTAGAATGCTGTGACTGAATCCCATCCCATCAGATTTAATTACTGACATTTATTTTATCTGTAATTCCACAAAAATGTTAATTCAGCAGACCCCACCTTCATCAAGCAGTGATGGTTTGTTTCAGGTGAGTAACAGAAATATTCTCAACTGAAATATAGTTTAACACCTCCAACACATATTTCAGTAAAATGTATTGTTTAGTGTAATTCCACATGCTTCGTTTAGCTATGCAATATTGGCTGGTTGAAAAACAGAGTTTGCTTTGAAGTGCAAAATGCACAGCAACTTTTAGACACGTGTTTCTATCTAAAAAAATACCCAATCTTTGTTAGTATTGTATGCATTGAATACAGGTCTACATTTTAATCATGTGGGGAAAAAAGTAATATTTGTACTTTATAAAGAACCAACATTGCTGCATAGGCAGTTCACAAGCTCATGACATGTTTGAGACATTATCTCATTCCTGTCTCCACACACCTGTAGTTTTGTTAAAATACTGATTTTTCAATACGTATCGATACTGAAACATATGAAACAGTACCAATACAAAACACAGTCAGTTATATCTTGAGTTAAAGTAAACATTTGAGAAATAAAACACATGCATGTCAGGCCCTGTCCCAAATAGAACCCTAAACTTCCTCCGGAGTCCACACTTCCGTGCCGCTTTAACTGTCGGTTTGATGAGGGTCCGTGGTTCTACCATTGGAGAATGCATAACGGCTAACTTGGATCATGTGTTCCTTGATAACCAGTCACAGAACAGCCTTGACATCATTGAATTTCCTTCAGACTTGTCCAACAGTCATTCACTGTTTGCGGATACCATAGAAATGAATGAGAAGTGCCATAAACTGTATTATACCTGTTGCACAATGAACTGTGACTTCTATTAAAAAACAGCATTTTTTTTCTTTTTTGGTGTAATTTAGATCCATCCAAAACTAATGTTTAAAAGGTTAGTTCACCCAAAAATGTAAATTTCTGTCATTAATTACTCACCCTCATGTTGTTCCTCACCCGTAAGACCTTCTTTCATCTTCAGAACACAAATTAAGATATTTTTGATGAAATCCAAGGGTTTCTGAACCATGCATAGGCAGCAACATCATTGCACCTTTTGAAGTCCAGAAAGGTAGTTGAAAACATTGTTAAAATAGTCAACGTGACGACAGTGGTTCAACCTTAATGTTATGAAGTGACAAGAGTTGGCATTTGGACGTAAACAAGGAAGCCTGCACTGAGTTCACTACGTCAACTACATATAACAACGGTTTAAATTGTTGAATAAAGTCATTATTTTTGTTTTGTTTTTGCCCACAAAAAGTATTCTTGTCTTTTCATAACATTAAGGTTGAACCACTGCAAAGCACAGAACATTGGGGAGACCAAAGGTTTTTTTTGTTTGTTTTTTTAAATTTAAAGAAATTAAAGGATTAAAAGGGATTTAAGGGAATAAAGAAGAAATAAGAAAGGTAAAGTTGTGGGTCTAATTATAGCCTATAGTTGTAAAGTATATACTCTTTGCAAATAATATTTTATTTAAAAATATGCACACATTCACTCTTGTTTGAATGTCTAATATGTTAAAAATGTAAAAAACGTCTCATCTAGTCTCATCACATTCATTTATGAACGACATTTAAGTGATAGCGTATTTTCATTTCAAAATGGAGAAATTCCATAAAAAATTTTCCAATTATTGCGTCCCCCTCAGTGCCTATGGTGGTTACGGCCCTGAACCACTGTCGTCACGCTGACTATTTTAACCATGTTTTTACTAACTTTCTGGACCTCAGAATGTGCAATGACGTTGCTGCCTATGTGTGGCTCAGATACCCTCGGATTTTATCAAAAATATCTTAATTTGTGTTCCGAAGATGAACAAAGGTCTTATGAGTGTGGAACGACATGAGGGTGAGAAATTAATGACAGAAATTTCATTTTTGGGTGAACTAACCCTTTAAGAGCAAACATGTTTTGTGACTTTTGTAACTTCAGTTGTAAGGATTTTTCTGTATTAAATTTTTACAATGAAGACTATCCAGTGCTATTTTACATTTGATTACTAATTTCTGTAGTATTTCTGTACCTGAATACTACTGTTGGACCCACCTGAAAAAAAACTAAAGCATTCTTTATTTCATTATTCTGTTATTTTTTCATCACTGTTTACTTTTTTGTAAATTCAGTTCAAAGTTTGAAATCAAGCTTTCTTGTGCTGTGTACTACTGCACAACTAAATATATGGATGGACAAAAAATCATGCATAATATTAAAAATATCTTTGGCAGTTTTTTTCCATGTAATATAGAAAATTATATTGAATATTGATATTTTTTTAAGGTATCGTATCCACTTTCGAAGTATCGTGACAACACTACACACTTGTAGTTCAAATAGTAGCTGGGTTTGATTTCCAGAAAATGCAAGAGTTGATAAAATGTGATTCTTTAATGCAGAAGTCGCTCTAGATGAGAGTGTCTGTCAAATGCATAAAATCTAAAGGTCAATAAGAAAAACTTTGAAACAAACGAAATAAACTATTACATGCTGATTCCAAAGTATCACTTGAGATATATGAACTTGACTAAAAATAATTTTTTAAATGGCATTTTAAGTTTAAAATGTATTATTTAAATACTTTTTTTGAATGGTGTTTTTTTCTGATTGTAAGGACTTACGTATGGCAGGCGCTGGAGATCAAGGTTCTAGAAAAACTGTGGATGACATTAAACATCAAAACTTCAAAACACACAGATCAGACTCACAGCAAAACGAGGTACTAACTAAGAGAATGAATTGGCTTGTAGATAATAAGTCTTGTGGCACAGAACAAAATAAAAACAAATTACTGTTGCTCTTATTTATTGTATTGATATTAAAACATGGATCATTCGTCTTTTTCCAACAGAACCCGCTTACATCAAGCACTGATGGTCAGTTTTCTAATGGTCAGGTGAGTAAATTTCTCAATTGAAATATACTGTTTATTTATAGTTTAGTTTAATTTCACATGCTTCTTTTATTTTCTTTTTTGTTGTTGTTGTTGTTGTTCATACTGTTTTCTATTAGAATTGTACACATTGAATATAAGTCTAAATTTGATCACGTATCTGTATTTTATAAAGAACCAACATTACCTTCACAAGCTCATGATGAGATGTTTGGGTCGTAATTTCATTCCCTTCTGGGAAGGCAAGAATTGATAAAATGTGTTCCTTTAAAGGCACTATATGTAATATTCACCGCTAGAAGTCGCAAATTCAATTAATGAATCCAAAGAGTGTGGATTCATGGGAGTTGTTGTTTTCACACTTCACCTCGACGGCTTATGGAAAGAAATGCGACGGGACAGAAATCATGTTCATGGATGAGCTAATGTTGAGCTAATTTTTTTTTAAACGTAACTGTGATATGAAGCAGAGCCTTGGATTTTATGGATTTTATGTTGCTGTTTTTATCATGCTAATATGCTGCAGTCGGCAGCTTCGCTCCTTTCGCCTTGGTTTTTTTAATTTACAGTTACAAAAGTTATAAATAAAGTTACGTTTAGCATCCGACTCCTTCTTCCATGAACTTGAACTTTGTTACAATTACATTTGATCCTTTAAATTAATATCATTTTATCTCATTCTAATGAAATACAAATGTCTCATTAAAACATCTACAAATGTATAGAAGTAATCAGAGATCAGGTAAAAATCATAGACACTTGTTCAATGGTTCACCACTGGGGGTGGATGGTGGGTGATCAGTATGAATTTTACTTAAAATAAGATTAAAATTATATAAATTGCATTTTAAATTTAAAATGTATTATTTAACTTATTTTTTGAATGGTGTTTAAAATTTTTTTTTTTTTTTTTTTTCTGAATGTTAGGTCTTTACAGCAGGCGCTGGAGTTCAAGACCCTAGTACAACTCAAAGCTTCACATTGGCTGGAGCACACAGTTCAGGCTCGTGGCAAAATGAGGTACTGACTAAAGAACAGAAATTGGCCCGTAAAAAATGAGCCCCATTAAATAGCAAAATACATTCATGACATATTAAAAATGGTTGTTGGTTTGTGGCAGTCAATAAGAACAAATTAGTGGCTATTATTTGATTGTATTGATATTAAAATAGGGAACATTCTTCTTACTTCATCAAGCAGTGATGGTCACTTTCCTTATGACAAGGTAACAGAAACATTCTTAACAGTAATATACAGTTTATCACCTCTAACACATATTTTAGTAAAATGTAGAGTTTATAGTTTAGTGTAATTGCACATGCTTCTTTTTGCTTGGTTGGTGGAAAACAGAGGTAGCCTCTTGTAATAGGCTGGTTCAAAACTGTAAATATTGTGCATCCTGTGCATGCCAAAATATGCAGATCCTCAACCGTACTGGCCATGCCGGTTCCACAGCTGGTTGTTTGGCTGGACAGCAAGTAAGGATCTTCCTCTTGACTGATGATGATTCTCTCATCACCAGTTTACAAGTCTAGATAAAATTGATTGACAGTGAGAGCCATGTTGATACACCTGGCAGGTGATTGTTTATGAAACTATGTAGTAAACTGTGGTGATTGCTGTTCCTTGCAGCTCTAAAGTCTATTAATTGTGTTTATAATGTTCTCTAATATTGCATGGAATGATAAAATACAGGTCTAAATTTAATCGTGGGAAATGTCATATCTGTATTTTATAATGAACCAACATTTCCTCTGAGCCATGCTCACAAGCTCATGACTGTGACACAGAGAAGACGCTGTAGGATCCATGTGCAAATCGGTATAATGTGGCAACACAAAGACAGTCGGAAAACAAGCAAGATGGACAAAACCAAAACAAATGATAGTCCATACAATAGTCCAAACACAAGGCATCTAAACTAAATGGAAGGGGTCAGGCATCCAATAATTTTAGCTCAAACCCTAATCAAACTCCGCTACCAGCTCCCTGATGTGGCAGGAGGGGGAATAACCAGCAGAGTCACAGATATGACAATGACATGTTATTTGGCACAAGGTTTGATTCACAGAAAATGCAAGAACAGATAAGACACTTTGAAAACATCTGCCAAATGTAATAAGCTAATAAATGAATCTCTGAAAAAAGAAGAATCAGTCAGTAAAACTTTTAAGTTGATGCCAAAACAAAACAGCTCCTTTCCATACATATTGATTTGATATATTTTACTTGCTATTTTAAAGTGCTTATATTATGCTATTTTAAAGGTTCCTAATTTTGTTTAGCAGGTCACCTACAACAGGTTTACATGCATCAAAAACACTTTCATTTTCTTTAATGGATAAGCTTTTTGTGAATCCCATTTAGACCTCATGGAGATTTGAGAAGCAATCGTGAAAATGTTATTCTGCTGTTGTATCGCTGTGGTGATTTTAACCACTGACTCATCACATCCTCATTCTTTGGAAGTGTTTACAAAGAGAATTTGCTTATGAAAAGCAAAAAACAGCATCTTCTCGATATGTACACAATACGAACCAGGCATCTACAGTGTTTGAGGGTGGGTCAAGTTGTTTGCGAGCAAATGTGTTACTTTGCGATGTGTGGCCGTCACGGAAATGGGATTCCTGACGACTCCTTTAAGCGGTTCAGAGTTGATTCTTTCTTTTGTGAGACAATAAATTTATTTATCGTGCACTTTCGGCTTCACATCTCTGCAGATCGTTTACATTCACAGACACCTACATTACACATTGCATGAAAGCTACTATTCGAAAAAGCATAATAGGGGCACTTTAAAATATAGAACAAATGTATTATTTAAATTATGTTTAACATGGTGTTTCATGTAGATTTTCTCTGAATTTTAGGACTTGCGCACTGCAGGAGCTGAAGGTCAAGACTCTAGAACAACTCCTCATGGCAGGAAGAATCAAAGCAACACAATGGATCAAACACACAAATCTGACAAATCAGAAGAGGTATTGACTAAAGAGCAGAGTTAAGAGTAGAGTTTCTGTTTTTATTAAATTATTAAAATTATCATGGTGTCTGATTTAAATTGACTTTATTTCTTTATTATTGCAGCCAGATGTCCAATTGAAAACTACTAAATTAAATGTTCTTATGATAGAAACAATGTAACATTATGTTATGTTCTAATGCTATGGTGTAGTTTATGGTCTGCATTTACTATACTTTAACATAAAAAAGTTTATAAACACTACTTGAGTTTCTTTTTCACATAGAAATATGACTCTGCATTCATAACTATTTTCCCTATAACAGGACAATTGTAAAGGTGGTGATAAATCACAACCTTCAGCACCACCGGATACTGCTAAATTTATAATCAAAGTGGACATGACAGCACCATTTCCAGACAGATGGAGTAAGACATTAGAGAAAGCCCTTCAGAGCTGGTTGCTCAAAAATGAAGGAACAGCATCTGTCCTCAGCCTTGAACTCATGGATGATCAGTCCTGTGCAGAGGTGGAGATAACACCATCAAGAGGTGATATGATGATTTATGATAATTCACTTTAATACCTTTTCAGTTTAAATCTCATTGATCCTAGCATCTGAAATACTAGCAATTACATTCTTAGAAGTAATGAATAATGTATTAAGTAAAATGCTACTTTTTAAAATTATTAATGATAACAACTGCTAGGGCCCTTTCATAACAAAAGCATGACTATAACAACAACTAGCATCCACACCAATGGATGATAATAACTAGGGATGTAACGACTCACTCAACTCACGATTTGATACGATTCACAATACTGGTTTCACGATTCAGTTTTTTTCACGATTTTTTTCAACAAAATTAGATTTAAATGAGAAAGTGTCTTTATTATTTCTTAGACAAAATGCTGCATATTTCTTTGTGAAATTGTTATAACAAACTTTATAACAAAACTTGAAATTTTAAAACAAATCCTGAATAAATAAATAAATAAATACTAATAAAAGAAATCTCTTCATATGAGTACATGAACAAAAGTTTATTTGCTCTATTACAGACTGAACTATCTGTAGCCATTTAAAATTAGAGGCAACCACTGCATTTTAATCACAAACCCAACAAAGATGCTACATACAGGCAGCATGAGTTTTTGATTTAAATTAGATTGTATAAAAACACAATGTTCAGAGTGGCGCTTATGGAACAGCGGCATGGTTACCGCTAACAAAGCAGCGCTGAGTGCTAAAACTACTTTAAAATGTTTTGTACAGAAGTAAGATGAAAAGAAAATACCATCGAAACTTTTCTGAACAGTCAGTTCCCCTCAGCTATACATTAATATAAACCCCGCCCCCAAATGTATTGCAATTCATTTATAATCTCAACTGACTTGAATCGTCATGTTTTAATCGATTTTCAATCGGTTCCGGATGCATTGTTACATCCCTAATGATAACATTATATTTATTCAAAGCATGCGCTTCAGTTACATTCTGTAAACACAACTTCTTTAAAGTCAGATAGATTGTTATTTGTTGTCAATGTTTGTATCAATCATTAGCTAACAGGACAGACTGACAGACCGACGAATAGGAATCTCACTAGAGAGGCCAATCTGCTTTGAGTGTAACTAAACGAGCAAATGCACATTGGCATGCAATCATATGCATCAGCTGCACGCCTCGCAGAGCCGGTATTGAGCAGCAGGTGCGTTGCATCTTCAGCTTTTCGCTTCGGAGCTGAACGGTGTATGTCTGTTTCTTCTCAAGCAAGTGTCTGTGACGAGTCAGCTCTTCAGGACGAACTTCTTTTTCATCAAGTGCGGGCGCACAGCACAGCAGCGGGGTTGAGTCCTCTCTTTTCTTTCTTTTGTGTTTGTTTTTGCCTTTGGAACAAAAAGCTATTTTTTCAGCTTTTCTGGCTGGGGTGCCACGTACAACGGGCATGCAGTATCAAGGGTATGGACCCGCCCCCAACTGCATTGGCACATCAACTGCCTCGAGTTGCTCGCAGTTCGCCTTGTCCTGAGCCACCTGAAAGGGCCGTTACAGGGCAAGCATGTGCTGGTCCGCACGGACAACACTGTGACCGTTGCGTACATCACCCGTCAAGGTGGTCTTCGCTCCCGTCTCATGTTGCAACTTTGAGCCCTTTCAGTCAGCAGACTTAAAGATTCTGTCTATGAAGACTTTGCTGCTGGTTGCATTGGCCTCTATCAAGAGGGTAGGGGACCTGCAGGCATTTTCGGTGCCTAAAGTTCGGGCAGGGCGACAGCCATGTGGTACTGAGACCCTGGCCTGGCTATGTGCCCAAGGTTCCTACTACTCCCTTCAGGGACCAGGTAGTGAGTCTGCAAATGCTGCCCCCGGAAGAGGCAGACCCAGCCCTGGCTTTGCTCTGTCCGGTTCGTGCTTTGCGACTGTATGTAGACAGAACTCAAAGCCTCAGGACCTCAGACCACCTCTATGTCTGTTGTGGAGGAAAGGCTGTCTCCAAGCAGAGGATGGCCCACTAGATAGTCCCACTCCGATCTCCCTTCGGCAGCCAGACGTCTGGTGGAGCATCTGGCGCCAGGCCTATACTCCATTGTGTCCTCGAGAATCGGATTTAGGCTGGGTACCATATGTGTGGCCCTACAGAGATCCCATATGTGTAGTTCCTTGGTTGCTCCTAAACAAAGCCTGTGTCTTTCCCTCTGGGAGAACCCACCTCTCATCAGGTTGGAGTCACCCCATATGTAGTACAGAACTATGGGGTTAGTCCATATGTACTTCTCCACATAACTCCTTCGGGGAAGGATGTGGCTTCCGCAGCGTTCCTTTCCAGCGTTATCCAATAGTCTCACTGAATGGGTTTTTGGGGAACAGCAGTGATCGACACTCTCTGTTTTAGCCCTGTTCCACCGTCCTTAGGCAAGGGTACAGGAGGCTTGCAACAGCCAGGGGGCAGCTCCTGTGGCGCTTTGGTAGGGATTCCTATTCATCGGTCTGTCCAATGTACATTGAATGTGACGGACTGAATGGGAATGTCTCGGTTAAAAAGATAACCCTCATTCCCTGAAGGAGGGAACGAAGATGTACGTCCTGTCGCCACAGTCATTGTCCTGCTGATGCTGCCACCTAACCTGTATGGCTCCTCAATGAAAACCTGAAGATGCAACGCACCTGCTGCTCATTAAATACATGTGCTGCAAGGTGAGCAGCTGATGCATATGATTGCATGTCAATGTGCATTGGCTCGTTTAGTTACACTAGAAGCAGATTGGCTTCTCTAGCGAGATTCCTATTTGTTGGTCTGTCCGACGTATGTCTCCATTCCCTCCTTCAGGGAACGAGGGTTACCTTTGTAACCGAGACATTTCTTGCTGCTGATATGCTTCTGATTGATTTGAATTATTGGACTTTTATATTTAAAATTAATTACATTTGGATTCATCCCACATAGCAGATATATGTATGTTAAAGTTTTTTTTGAAGTAGCATTTCATTATTACTTACTGTTTTTAAGTCTCTACATTAAATGTACTTTTTTTTTCTCTGTAGCTCTAGAAGCTTTAAAAAAGCCTAATGGTATACCTTTGAACATTAAACATAAAAATAAGGAAGTGACTGCATGGATTTGCCTGGATAAAACACCTTCTAAGACTGGACAACAAAACCCCTCCATGCCGGACAAGAACCAAATTTTGTCACCAAAGGTATCATGCCTACTTAATCTAGAATTTTGGCAAAGGACACTAAACTCCTTGTCACTTTCTGTCTATGTGCTAGAGGACTCTTATTTTGATGCTTTTTTCATTGGCTGTTCCTGTTTTCTAGTTTTCTGTGCTTATTTCCTGTTTCCTTTGTTTTCCGATGGCTGTGTCCGAAATTGCATACTCTTTTAGTAGGTACTTATTTTGCATAAGTAATTACTTTGTGACCACTAAAAAAGTACATTCTATATAGTATGAATGTGTGCGCTAAGAATCTGGACATACTATATTCACCATGTTGTCATTATCATGTGACCTACCATTGTCAGTTTCACTGCCATTCACAGATCCTCTCCCGTGGCCTCATGGGATAGTAAAGAATCTTGCAGAAAGTAGTAGGTCATCCGGGTACTTTTTGCCTACTCTTATATGAATACTGTGAATTCAGACATACTTCTTTTGTCAAGTACTGTTTTTCGGCTACTATATAATATACAATTTCGAATGCAGCCTCTGTTTATAATTATGTTCTCATTGGTTTCTATCACCTGTGTCTAGTTGGGTTGTTCATTTCCTTTGTGTATTTAGAGCCCTCATTTTCAGTTGATCTTAGTCAGTATTGCCAACTTAGCAACTTTTTTCAAAAAAGCAATTAGCGACAAATCTAGTGACATTTTGTACTGCTGGTAGTCAATCACTATATCATACTCCTTCCCGTTGTCTGACAGAAAATACATAAATGAGAACAGCTTTATTGGACATCTGGCTATATATTGTATTTATATACAGTATGTGAGCTCGGATTAGGCGAGAAAACAGATGCAAAATGCCAACAGCTGGAACATTACATCATCTAGTGGCATTTAAGTACTTTTTTAGCAGGCTTTAGCTACTTTCCTCTAAAAATAATTGGCAACTCTGGTCAGTTCTTGTATATGCTCATTTTGGCATAGCTGTTGCATTTGTTTACTTTATTAGTGTTTCTATGCATTTCTATTGCTAGAATGGTTCCAACAGCATCTTTCCTTTGTGCTGTTATAGTTATTGTGGATTCTGCTATTATACTCTTTGGGCCCTACTTTAACAATCTAAGCACATGATCTGAAGCGCATGTGCACTTAGGGTGTCCGAATCCACTTTTGCTATTTTAACAATGGTCCAAAAGGGTTGTACCTAGACTCTTAAATGATTAGTTCACTTCTGAATGAAAATTTTCTGATAATTTACTCACCCCCATGTCATCCAAGATGTTCATGTCTTTCTTTCTTCAGTCAAAAAGAGATTAAAGTTTTTTATGAAAACATTCCAGGTTCCCTTTCGTGGGAACATCAACGCTACGTCCAATGACGCAATGGGAACCCTCTGCATTTTGTGTTCGTGAAGCACCTCTGTATCCAACCAATGAGAAGACGTGACGTCAGAGGCGGGTGACGTCACGGACCAGGAAACTATAAAGCATGCCCGGAACAAAGAATGCTAGCTTCTGTTGT
This sequence comes from Culter alburnus, assembly GCA_028476615.1. NCBI lineage: Eukaryota > Metazoa > Chordata > Actinopteri > Cypriniformes > Xenocyprididae > Culter > Culter alburnus. Next base: position 353,021 of record JAOTNS010002633.1, read on the forward strand.
CTTCAGCAGGCGCTATCTGTATCTTGTCTGTCTTATTTATTGTTGTTTGTCCAGTTATATCACATAGTGATCTTCGTCTGAGGACAAGAGTTTTGCAAGCACAAACACAAGACATATATATATATATAATGGCGGAAAAAAAGCAGCAATTCACTAAGTGTGTTCATCCCTGTCCTCGCTTCATCACGGACGGGGATACACACGAGATGTGTGTCAGATGCCTGGGAGTTGAGCACGCACAGGCAGCTCTCGAGGGAGTTGTCTGTGTTCACTGCGAGAGGCTCACTCTCAGAGTGCTGCGTTCATGCTGGGCACTCTTCGAGGAGGGCGCCGCGGCGAGTGTTCCCCGCAGGTCCGGTCCCGCCGCTGCTGAGGCTCGGCGCAGTCTGCACTCGTGGGGTTCACAAATGGATCTGGCAGGGGGGAGAGACGGGCCCAGCCCTATCGCTCCCCTTACCTGCTGGACCCAGTGTCTCTCCTTTGGCGGTGGAAGCACGCGCTGCGGTTTCTTCCCCCCGGAGGGAGACACAGACACTCAATATATCTTCCTCCGAGGAGGTTGATGTGGAGGGTGTCGAAGGGGATGAGGAACCGCCATCCTCATCTCCAGCTTATGAGGAGCTGTTGGAGGTAGTGACCAGGGCAGTTGAAAAGCTAAACATTGACTGGCCCGCGGAAAAATATGAAAATAAACCTAAAAGCAAGTTGGATGAAAGATTCCTCCCCGCACGGTCACTACCCCAGCGGCAGACCCCGACGCTGGGAGAAGACCTGTGCAATATCGTGTCTTCATCCCCCAAACGTCATTATATAGCAACATCATGGGGCTGAAGCACCACGGCTATGGGGCGATGCCTCGGGTAGAAGAGACGCTTGCGAGCTATCTCTCGCCCGAGTCTGCGTACATCAACCATCAGGGGGGTATGCGGTCTCGCCTATTATCAAAGTTGGCCAGCCGCATCCTCCTCTGGTCCCAGGGAAAGCTCCTCTCTCTGAGAGCAGCTTACATTCCCGGGCGGTTGAATGTGGGGGCGGATGCTCTGTCGAGGCAGAGCGCGAGACCGGGGGGAATGGAGACTCCACACCGAGGTGGTGGAGCTAATATGGAAAACGTTCGGTCGAGCTCAAGTCGATCTATTTGCCACCTTCATCATATTTTACAATCTTAACTTGAATGTCACTCCAGGTGCTATAGTTTTACAAGATAACAGCCAGGCACTTGGTGACATGGCGTAGTTGGGACAGGGTTTCCATTGCGTCATTGGACGTAGCGTCGGTGTTCCCACGAAAGGGAACGTCTCGGGTTATGAGTGTAACCCTTGTTCCCTAAGTAAGGGAACGAGATGCTACGTCGCGTTGCCGTACCTCCTTCATGCCTGGAGCGCTTTTGCTTCAGACATACTCAGAAGCTAGCGTTCTTTGTTCCGGGCATGCTTTATAGTTTCCTGGTCCGTGACGTCACCCGCCTCTGACGTCACGTCTTCTCATTGGTTGGATACAGAGAGGTGCTTCACGAACACAAAAATGCAGAGGGTTCCCATTGCGTCATTGGACGTAGCATCTTGTTCCCTTACTCAGGGAACAAGGGTTACACTCGTAACCCGAGACGATTTTTCTCCTTATAGTGGACTTCAATGGTCTCCAAACAGTTGAAGGTCAAAATTACAGTTTCAGTGCAGCTTCAAAGAGCTTTAAACAATACCAGACGAGGAATAAGGGTCTTATCTAGCGAAACAATCGGTCATTTTCTTAAAAAACAAACAAAAAAAAAATTGTATATGCTTTATGAACACATATGATCGCCTTGCAAGTGCTTCCGCCAAAACCGCCTTCTATATTCTTCAAAGCTGTATGTCCCACACCTTACCTATTCAACTTACGGAAAAAAGGAACTGGCGCTGTGTTCATTCCGAATAATGTTCAAGTTGAATAGGGAAGGCGTAGGACATGCAGCGTAAGCTTTTTGAAGAATATGGAAAGAGGAAGTACTTGCAAGGCAATCATTTGTGTTTATAAAGCATATACATTTGTATTTTTTTTAGAAAATGACGTTTGCTAGAAAATCGTTTCAATAGAAAATCTTTCGCTAGATAAGACCCTTATTCCTTGTCTGGTATCATTTAACGCTCTTTGAAGCTGCACTGAAACTGTAATTTTGACCTTCAACCGTCTGGAGACCAGTGAAGTCCACTATATGGAGAAAAATCCTGGAATGTTTTCATCAAAAACCTTAATTTCTTTTTGGCTGAAGAAAGAAAGACATGAACATCTTGGATGACATGGGGGTGAGTAAATTATCAGGAAAATTTTATTTGAAAGTGAACTAATCCTTTAACGAGTCATGGGTGTGTTTTGGGCATAACGTGCAATAAACCAATCAGAGTCTCATCTCCCATTCCCTTTAAGGTGGTGTATGCTGATTTTACATTATTATTACATTACATTATTATCACACTATTCCTGCTCTGACCAAAGTGCGCATGTGATCGAGTGTACACGGATGCCGTATTTTGTTCACACAGCTTCATGAATGAACTCCGTGACATGATCTGAAGTTTTCTCTTCAACAAATCGCTAAACTTAACACAACTCGTTGCGCAGTCTCTGCTCCGTATCCTCATCCAGACGGCAAGAAGAATGCAACGGCAGAGTAGGCAAACCCGGCATTGCGATGTTCATCACAGCGCCAAATAATATCCAGTAGCCTACATCCATAAAAATGTATTTTTGAATTTGATGTGAGTAGATGAAAACAATGGCCAGTAACATGCATACGTTATCTGAGTGTGGTATAACCATACTTATTAGCAAATAATCAGAGTAATGAAAAGTACATGTAAATTGGAGTGAAGAGTTCTGCTTGTGTCATGTAAACATCTTACTGCGATTAAGGCCTTACTCAGATCATGAGAAATAATCGCATTATTGGTGCACATGTAAACATAGTCACTGACAGAAGAACTGAGTCTAATGTAGTGCTTCTCAAACCTGTAATGGATGGGGACCCCCACCACTGCACATTTTGGATGTCTCCCTCACCTAACACACCTGAATCAACTCATCATCTCATTAGTAGAGCTTGAAAGACTCGAATTGGGTGTTTTAAGTGAGGGAGACATACAAAATATATGTAGTGGTGGGGGTTGAACACCTTTTCAACTTGCCCTCGTTCCATGAAAACCTGATGTCACAGTTCTAAAAATTCCTCCACAAAATCATCCAAAGAACAACCCCCATGATTCAAGGACTGGAGTTGGAGGGAGACTACTGCAAAATCTATTTTTCAGTGGTCAGTTCTTCTGTCAGCCAATCACAGATATATCCGATTAGCGTGTAAAAACAAAGGCCAATCAGAGTTGTTTACAAATCCACTCAACAGCGCTCAAAGCGTCACAGTTGTTAAATTTCAGTACCGAAGTCATTGGAACAAAAAGTGTAGTGTGACCACACCTTTAGCTGAAAAACAGTTTTCAAAAAAAACTTTTCATTTGTTCGCAAATTGGAACACACTGATTTCACTTTGTTTTTGACTCACTAAAAAGAGCTGATTCGTGAAAAAAACTATTGTTCCTAAACACTATACTGGTGTACTGCATGTATGTGCAGCCCAACAACAACAACATTTACTGCCTACATGTATGTTTTATGGGGTGGCAATGCTTTTTCTGTCACCCCGATAGATCCGCCCCTGCAGGGAACTCGTTTATGACATGTAACAATAATTTGGCATTTTAATTCAGTTATTTTAAATATCACTGTGGGTAGATTAAATAAAATCCCTTTACATGTTTTTAGGTGACCAGCCCTGTGCCTGTGACGTCTGCTGCATTAAAAGACTCAAACAATGTTAACAACATTGTTCCAGCTAACAGTGGACTCAATGTCCCTCTCTATCAGTTCTGGTACATGCATCACGCTTACAGAAAGGAGTTGGAGCAAATTGAGAAACGGCATGGAGTCTCTATTTTTGCAGAAGTGTCAGTCTCAATCAATCCCACCAAGAGTCCAAGGCCTGATTCTGTGTCTAAAGCCACTGATGAAGTTCAGACACTTGTTCAGAGATGTGTGGATAGTTTTAGTGATGCTGACATTAATCATAATCACATGGATTCAGATAGTGTGAAGCAGGCCCTTTGTCACATCCAATCAGAGGAGACAAAGATGATGTTCACCATGTCTGCCAGTAACTGCCTGTTCTTTGGACCGAAGAAATTTACAGATGTAATTAAGAGAGAGGTAGAAGGAACACGAGTGGAAAGCAAATTCAATAACAAGTCAAGTCAAGTGAATGTAGACAACAATGATTCTCCACAAATCAGGTCTTCATTGGACATGGACACAAAGGAGCTTCCCAACTCAACTTGAGATGGACAAGGTTTATTGGGATCTGATGAAAATTTCCAATAAGGAGCAATTATCACAGCTTAAAACAAAGTATGGAGTGTCTTTTAATGAAGAAAAACAGCAGAAAAATGTAACCATTAAAGTTCAAGCTCGATCCAATGGAGTTCAACATATTAATCTTGAAAGTCATGCCATCAGAGCGTTAACACAACTCTACCAGAAACTCGCATCAGCCGCTGTCACCTGTGAACTCAAAAACCCTAAAGATGCAGCTGTTGTGGGATCAGCAGTAGAGAAGCTTCAGCAGGAGCATCATTGTGTTGTTGTTGCAGCAGATGTATTGAGTCGCTGGAGACTCGTTGGACTGCCAGAGCACCTCGGTCCTGCCATTGCTGAAATTGAGAAGATTCTCAAGATGAGTGTGTTTGATGATAAGATGAAGAAATCAATCGGTTACTCAGGCGACATTCCTCACGCAAGAGGAATCAAATGGAATCCGATGCCTGATTATGGATCAGGAGCAGTGGGAGGATCAGTACGGGATGAGGGAGAGAATTTTAGAAGACAAAGTGAAGCAGAAACTCGTTTCAATAAAGATTCAAAACCCAGTTCTGGACATGAGAGTAAAGATGCTCATGCTGAAGAGGAGACATGTGCTATTTGTATGGACAGCTTCACCGACAAGAAAAAACTGAAATGTGGACATGAGTTCTGTCGGGATTGTATAAGCGCATCAGAGAAGAGTCTGGGATCCATCTGTCCTGTGTGTAAGGAAGTGTATGGGATATTGGAGGGAAACCAACCAGATGGAACAATGAAGGTAACAAAGAGCAGTTGGAGTCTCCCTGGATATTCACATTGTGGCACTCTTGAAATCAACTACAGCATACCCCGATGGTCTTCAAACGGTAAGAACATGTAAAACTGAATTGTGATTGACTTGTCAAAAATCAAAGCACTTTGCAGAAGGTCTACAGATTGTGCTCCCAATAAACTAATAAACTGTTCCTCAAGCTGAAAGATCTGGGGCCGTATTCACAAAACATTTTATCTTACCACTAAGAGTTCAAACAGTCTGTCTAATCAGCTTGAGAGGAGGTATATATACACAGACGAAAGCCGACTCACCTATAGTTACCGCAACAGTTTTCTGCATCCTCTTTCTTCACTCTCGGCTGAGGTCCTGGGGATACGGGAGAGAATTCTGGGTTTAGACTAAATTCCAAGCTTGGAGTCTTCGATCCCATTGGACAGTATCTTTTGTAAGTGTGAACTTGTGAAAACAACAGCCACAGGTAATTGGACATTATTTATTATTATTTATTTATTTGTTAAAGATTTATTTTTTGGTGTCTCATCGTAGATTCAGATCTATAAAATCAAAATGTATTGCATTTATGAAGAAAAACTACAGCACCTAAGGCTTTATCGCTATTGCCTCAATGGTGCACAGTGTCTTTAGGTAGATTAGGATTGTTTGTGATTTGGTCATAGTGATGTAAAGCCCGCCCAATCGGCCCAATGGCGGTTTCCCACAGGACGGGGAAGGTTTCTTGCACGTTCCGTCTTTTCAGCGTGGCAAAGTAGTTTAATTCCAAATAATCTTTTATCTGACTCCATGTTATTATGACCTCGAATTTAGTTTAGAATGTCAATTGATTATTGGTCATTTGTATAATAATTTGGCTTTACATTTGAATATTCTATTTAACTCTTTACTCTTGTTGTACTCCTTCATTCGGATCTCAGTGTCGCACAGGGTCCTCGCACTGGCCATTCATTAATATGCGGGCCCACAATCAAAAACTCGCCAGTCTTGGTCACTAGACAGAGGTAATTGACTATACTAATAGAGTGCCGCTCTCATGCTTGCTTTCTCTAAAAGTATTTGTGTAGTCCCCATAGATCTGTATACACTTGAATTAAGGTAACACTAACTCTAGTCAGAGGTCATAACCACTACTACAGATAAGCCGACCAATATTACTTCTCTTATAGTAGCTTTGGTTTGGTTATGCCATGTTTCCCATGTACACTTAGCTAGAGTAACGTTACAATAAACAGAGGTAAGGCTCACCCTATTTAGGTTGGTCGATCAACATTCTCTTGTCCTAAACGGAAATTCCCTTTTTAGCCTTTACAGTCTAAGTACACTTGAACTAATGCCAAGCGTTAGTCGGAGCTCTAAAATCACAGTTAGTGTGCCCTATGCTCCACTCAACTGGACTTTAGTCCATTACTAACCTGACGCAGATTTGCGGTAACAATGGATACATCGGAATCTACTAAAGTCAATAATTTCAGAGTAAGTCAGAATAAATCAAATGTGACAATTTATTAGTCAGGTAAATGTATCATGCCAATTACATAATCAATTCAAAGATTATCAATACAAAACATCAAATGCTCAGAAATAGAGTAAGATGAATACCTGACATTAGGAAAATACACATTGCTGAGTGTCCTGGACACTCAGCAATGAGGGCACGTCTGAATACAGAAGTGTCCTGAGCCTTTTGCAACATTTCCTTAAATACTCAGACCAAGACAAAACATCCCCCAATGTGGGGCATCAACTTACAATCAAAATTTGCATTGACTAGGGTCACAGACCTCAGGGGTTCGCACCTTGCTGTGGAACAGGAGGTAATTTAGATGAAAGACCCTGGGATAGAGGCACACCCATGGTTGCAACCAAAATATCCCTAAACTCTTAAAACCTTTAATACCTTTGGTTTACTTCCATGTAGACGAGACCATTGTACCAGTTGCACTGAGACATTTCAAACGATACCAAACATTGTATAGCATTCTTTGATGATTGTTCACATTAAACCAGATAGATTTTGGGTGAGTTTTAGGTCATCTCTGCATATAGAGAGAAGAGATGGGGGAAGAGGGGTGAAGGAAGTGAAATGTAGATTAAGGCAAATGCTGAGGTGTGATTGACTCAGTGTGATTGCGTCTTGGAAGGAGATGCTAATTTTGCAAGAGAGAGTTCAAATGTTAATTTACTTTGTTTTCTCAAAGAGTAGCCCTTTCTTGGTCCAGGCACTCTGGCATCAGTCTTACAGTGACTTAGGCGTCCTCTTGACTACTCCTAACGTTTCACAGATTTTAGGAGCTAGTTTTAGCACTAAAGTGCTAAAATTAGGACTGACACACCCATTATTTTTAAGAGTTTCTCCTAAATTGGCAAGTTAGGAGCTACTTTTAGACTTAAGATGTTTTGTGAATACAGCCCCAGAATCCTCCCTGATATATGTGACCTTCTTTGTAGATCCTTTTCTATTTTTACATAGTTTTGTTTAACATTCTGGCACAGTAATAAATCTTTTTAAAATAATTTTAAGGAGAAGCATCCAAACCCGGGGAAACGTTTTCATGGGACACATCGTCAAGCGTACTTGCCTGACAATTATGAAGGACAAGAAGTGCTCTCACTGCTGCAGAGAGCTTTTCAACAGAAACTGATCTTTACTGTCGGGAAATCTACAACTACGGGTGCAGAGAATGTGGTCACCTGGAATGATATTCATCATAAGACCAGTAGATCTGGTGGATCTCAATGGTATGAGTTCATGTAAACTGTGCTTTCAGTTGTCCGTCATGTTCTGCAAAACCACTAATCAAACATTACACATTTATTTCGGTTTCATGTAAAAACAGTGGTTTATTTGAATTTGAATGTATTTTTTTTCTGTCCACAGTTATGGCTATCCAGACCCTGACTACCTGAAGAGAGTGAAAGATGAGTTAAAGGCCAAAGGCATTGAATGAGGATTTGATTAGTATGTTCCTGAATGCATATCTAAACCTGATATTTACAAATAAACCATTTTATGGTCATTCAGTTTTATTATATACATATTTTATAAATAATGCTTACATTCACAAGTATTCAGACCCTTGAGCAGTTTACTAAAAACAATCTATATATTGAACTTTTTGTGTGAAATTCCATTCTTGAAAGTTTTACTCTCAAAAAAAATATTATTTTAAAGTGACATTGGTTTTAACAAATTAAAAACCTGGAAAGCAACACTGACATGGCTCAACCAAAAGGTGAATATACTACCCAGCAGCACAGTCAAGGTCCTGATTAGAGTCCTGTTGACAATCTGTGCTGCTGTTTTAAAAGTGTAGTCTACAACCAACCTGAAAGCCCTCGAACAAATCTGTTGAGATATATAAATTACTCCCAGTTATTGTGCAATGCTGATAGATACTTGCCCAAACATCTTAAAGTTGTTAGTACAGCAAAAGGGGGCTAGAAATAACATTAATATGAAGGGTTTAAATACTTATGCAAGTAGAATATTTCAGTTTTTCATTTTCTTTTGACTATCTACTCAGAAACACCTAATGTTGGCTTTACTTAGAGCAGATGAATATGCAATAAAAATTATTGGTAAAATGTGTATGTCAATTTATAATAAAATAACATTTTCAGTGGGTCTAAATACTTTTCCCAGGCACTTTATACATGTATGTATGCTTTTAATTATTTTAAGGTGATGGGCTTTCATGATGTTTAATTGTAATAAAATGTTTTAGCCTTGAGTTTTCTTTTTGAATTTTCATGCTTATATGCTGCTGAACAGTCAAGTGAGCGTATATAGTACAATTGAAGGCACTTGTGTAGTGCTTTTTTAAATATGGGACTATTGAAAGCCTTATATTAATGTGATTACAATTAGTAAATTCATAAATTATAAATAGTACAAATCAGTGAAGATTTGATTAATGGTTATAAATTGGTTCAGCTTGATGTTTCATCTGGTCTTTTGTAAGCTGCCTCTGAAATGTCATATTGCTTTTCCTTTTAAAATGTTTGCTTTTTCTCAGTAAATCTCTCCATATTTTAGCTCTTGATTTCAGAAAGAAAAACACAATCTCAGATCACATTCTAATGATGCATCTTGATTTTTGTTCAGTCGTGATTTGTTCAACTTTTATGGAACAAATTATTTCTAGTTCTAAGGTTTGGAATTTTTTTGTAAGACATATTGTAAACATATTGTCACAAATAAAAAAAAATCATAATCTTCATATAAGTTCACAAGTTTTTGTTACAGTGTGTTTCTCTTCTAGGTTTGAAAATTAAAGCGGTGGTTGATTATGATTTGACTCTTTTAACTTTAGTTAGTGTGTAATGTTGCTGTTTGATCATAAACAACATCTGCAAAGTTATGACGCTCAAAGTTCAATGGAAGGGGAGATATTTTCTTTTAAAGAATTCACTGTTTAAAAACTACAACAAACAGCTGGTAGGGACTACAACAAGCTTCTTCCCAGGTTAGTCAACTCCACAGCAACTACATAAATTTATCCACTAACCATTCAGAAACATCCAGTTTCATTCTAAAAGTTGTAACTTCTTCCTGAGTCTCTCCATCAGTGTCGACTCCGGTTTGAACAATGTAAGGCTGAACACCGTTACTGACAATCCTCATTTTGGCTGCGTGAGATTCTCCAGCTTTGTTGTTGTTGAGCTGTTAAAGCTCCGCCCTCTTCTACTTGCTCCCCAAAAGTTGAGATAACTTTTTATTTTTTAACTCAAATTTACAGTTAGCAGACACTTTTATTGAACGTGACTTGCAAGTGAGGAAAACAAGTGATACATTTTAAAGAGGCAAAAAACATGAGAAGTGCTACAGTAGTAAAACAAAGTTTCAGCCTTCGCTCAGGATATGCATAGGATTAAAAAATAGAGAAAGCATAGACAAAGTAATATAGTTAAGTATATAGTTAAATAAATATAGTGCTACTATATATATATATATATATATTATATATATTTTTTACAGTTAAGTGGTCACAGAAATGATGGCATTTCAGCAGCATCTTGAAAATTGTCAGGAAGCAGCTATCCGGAAAGGGTTGGGAAGATACCAGCAAGGAACAGTGAACATAAATGTTCTTGAGAGTTTTGTGATGGTACCACTAGGCTCACTTACCGACCGCAGGCTCCTGGATGTACACTCATAAGAGAGAGCAGAGGTAGGATGGTGCGGAGCCTGTGGCCAGTGCCGGTTCTCCCTTTAGGCAAAGTATTCAAGTTGCATAGGGGCCCTTTTGCTCTCAAGAATGACTTAGAGATGTGGTTTAGTTTTGTTTTTGATTTTGACATCCAACGATTATGAGACATTATGCCGCTTTCCATTCCTTTCCTTTAAAGCAGTGTGCTGTCACCATATGTAACATGATCCAAATCAGTCAAATCATGTAACATCACTTCACGAGTTCACACTTACAATTAAGTCAGATAAGTAAATTGTATGTGTATTTGGTGTGCTGTCTGGGGAGAGGGCTCTGAGCTCGGTATTTGGACCAAACCCGGACTTTTTAACAAATATCAATCAATAATGTCTTAAGTGAACATAAACAGCTGGGAAAATAATTAAATGCTTGTGAGAAGCTCTAACATTGCTAGGTTGAGTTGCAAGTGATGATCTTTCATCCATGAGATGTCCGACAGACAATCGAAGATCTGTGGGATCATGGGATCGTCTGGTTGAAATGAAAATACAAATTTCTTTAATACAAATTTCAGATGTCTTTATATAACAGGTCAGTGTATAATACAGTCATAGTACCCACATCTAGCATGTCTCTTTATATTTATTTTTATCTCCATATATCAGATATGAAACCACTGAAACCACTCTCCAAAGTCCTGCCCCAGGACCTGGTGCAAAGTTCAAATGCATTCTGTAGAATCGTAAGATCATGCATGATTATTGGCTGCATGGTCGCATTTTCCAAGCCAACTTGCACAGTGTGGTTGTAGCAGTGGCAGAAGAATTTGTCCGGTTAAAAGTTGTTCTACCATTGAAATAATTTTAGAGACATTATTTTGAGGTTGAAAAACTACATAGTGTTGCTTTCACTAGTTTTCACCTGGGTGATCAGACAATATTAAGATATACTGATAAAATCTCTCAAAGTGTTGTTCAAAGTGTATGTTGGAATTGGTTCCCCACTTTTTGGTTAATAAAGGGTGAACTCTTGCACTCTGTCTTCCTCCTCTCTCTCATATCACACAGTCACCATTTACTTTTGCTATAGGAGAGAGAAACAAGTGTTCTTTTCTAATTCTAGTTTCTCTTTGTCAATGAATATGGTTCTTTTTCAAACAGTCCTAATCTGTGCATTTGGCTCACAACTCAGCCATGAGAGTTACTCTGTTAACACACACACAAGTCACCTAGGGCCTCATTTATAAAATGTTGCACAGAAACCATCCTAAATTTGAACTTATGATAATTTCTCTGATGTGTGTTCATGTGATTCATAGAATGAACGTACACACAGAAAATGCATACGCATCTCTTTCAGATGTGAAATCTATAAATCGCAAATGATCTTGAACTTGCACACAGCTGAATGGTTTCAGTTGCACGCAGGGGCACAACTGCACATTTGCTGAGGGGTATGCAAGATCATGGATCAAGATTAAAAAAACAAAAACAAAAAAAAAACAAAGATATATAATCGTATATATTAATTATATTACATATTAATATTACTTAATATAACCAGTGCACTAGCATACACACACACACACACACACACACACACACACACACACACACATAATATTCTGTAGTACAGTGGCAAGACAACATATGTGAACCTTTTTGACTTGGTTGGTTTTCTGCATTAATATGTCATAAAATTGTCATCTGATCTTCATCAAAGTCACAAGTATAGACCAAACACAATGTGACACACTACAACACAAACAATATTTTTCTTTAATGCCTTTATTGAACAGAACTGAACTGAAGCATTCACAGTGCTGTGGAAAAAGTATGTGAACATTTTTTTTTTTTTTACCAGGACGACCCACATCTGTTTGTTATTTTTAAAGTTGTTGTTCATGAGTCCTTGTTTTGTCTTGAGCAGTTAAACTGCCCACTCTAAACTTTTCACTTACTTTTTTCAAAGCACTGTGACATGATTATATTTTTGTATGTTATTATGTTAACTGCATTGTGTTTGTCTACTTGTTATGAATATAACATTGAGCAATTGATGATATGATCAATTATTGCAGAGTCAATTATTCTCACATTTTTCAATTTTCTTGCCACTCTATACTATATCCCCTAACCCTCACAGAAAACTTAGGCTACTGCATTTTACTGTCGATTTAACACGTTAATTAGATTAATTAATCACGGTTAAAAAAAAAAAACGTTAATTTTTAAATGCACTTGCCCCACCCCAAACCTACAGTATGTCATCTGACATTACATTCCGTTGCCTAAAGAGGAATATAATGCAGGGCAACAACTCACTACGCGATAGAGCTTAATGCAGTTAGAATGTCCATAAAACTCAAGATAGTGAGTGCTGTTTGCAATAATGATTTTATACAACAGTTCAGTAATTTTATATTGTGTTATTTTAGACAAAATGTTGTCTGTTTTGTTCAATTTTGCAAATGAATCTATAAAGACAAAGCAGAACTGTTCGTCTCCACGCAGTACACTGCAATGTTTCATTTCTGAATCTGCGTTTTGAACGTAACAAAAGTGACTCAGCGGACCATTCATAAAAGACTTGAAGCGGCGCTTCACACAGACCGACCGGTGTATGACATTAAAGACTTACAGTGATAATGATAGGTTACGCGTACAAATTTCTTGTTATCCTCTTGGACATTGATGTCCTCATTTTAAGGCGCTGTTTTTTAATTTTCTTTTTTACGTTTTCTGTTCTGCGCCCCAGACCGCTTCCCTCATTTGTCCATTTTGGGCATGTGACTGTCTGTAACAGAGCAACGGCTCTTGTCGAAATGGTGAGCGGTTGATATCACTTAATATATATATATTATAATTTAAAATGCTAAACAAACATTATTTTTTCAACAAACATAATTTTTAAATTTATTTTAAACGTTTTATTCAAAAAGATTTTCAAAGAAGTTTTGGCACAATGGCGCCCCCCTCCGTGCGGCGCCCCTATGCACTGCATATACTGCATACCCCATTTTTGCACCACTGGTTGCACGCTTTATAAATGAGGCCCCTAGCCACTGTTTCTTTCTTCTTGTGGGCAGAAAAAACAGGTACTTCTTATTTTCTCATTTACAGCTGTGATTCTCTTTTTTAGATCACAGCGTCTGCATTTTGGATGGTACAAACAGTCGGCAAAGCCAATTTTTGGGCATGTTTTTTGTTCTGGCGGTGATTTTTCTGATTTCTATGCCCTAGAATCCCTAACCCTTTAGAACCCTAAAATATGTTGCTTTTGTGTATTTTGTTTTTTTAACTGTAAAATTAACAGAATGTGCTATCTTCAAGTGCAAGGTGTCTTTTTTGTACAGAACACAAATGGCTTTCTAGAAATTATAGTTATTGACCATTAATGTGTGTGGTGAGTTTGTAAATAAAATTTAAATAGCCACACATATACACATGCACACACCACATGCGAAAGCCGAAAGCGTCCCTCTCAGCCTTCTCCCAATACTCATCAAAAATCATCCCAATCACCTTTTGTGCCATGTAGTGCTTTGCTATGTTTTTGTTAATTTATTTTGTTATTTTATTCAATCCAAAACTCTCTAACCTGCCTCGCTCCATATCTCTCTGTTCCAATCCTTCCTTCCCGCCCTCCCAGAAAGCTGCCTTCATTTGCTAATGGAAAGCAAGAATTTACTGTAATGCCAAAAAGCTCATATTGTCTGTGACTAGTAATTTGAAATATTTTGATAGTGCAAACTGTTGAAGTGTTACGGTAACTTAAATACAGCATGGTTTGATGTGCCGACAATGACACAGCTGGTTTAATTGGGTTAAAGCAGTCAAAAAAATATTTATGTTCAACACTTAGTTGTATACACAACACAACACAGCCAGTGCAATTATTACTTTTGACAAATGGTTAATACAACACACTTAACACCCAACACTAAGACAATAAATATCACACACTTTTTCAACATTTAAACAAACACTAGACAAACTCTGGCCCATAAGACTAACAGTTCAACTTCTCCGCTCATGAGCACCTGCCAATACAGACCTTCCATGTGTGGGACATGCCGTGAAACCACCCTTATCACCTTATCACCTATCAATCGGTTTCTCACTTCTGTGGCTGCGCCCACACTGGAAGTGGTATCCACAGTTTTTTTCAACACCTCTCTTCTGGTGTTTTCACGCTTATGAACACTCAGCCTAGCTTCTAGGAAAGGATACACAAATACAACATGGTCTTAACCATCCTTTCAAGCTTTGTTTGATGTATAACAAAATGAAAATCTCAGATACCATAAACTCTGCCAAAACTCAAACTGTATTATACATTAAGTGGAAGAAAACACTAAGAACAAACATACTATGTACAAAAAATTTTTAATGTGTATGAGTGTGTTTGAATTGTCTGTAGAAGTCCAGTGTAATGTGAGTGTTTGTGTGTGTTGAATCAGCCATACTGGTTGAAACGATTGAGTCCGGGAGCTTGATGTGAAGCAGCGTTGTCATGTGATGCAATTCCAAAGGAAATTAATCCAAAAGGTAAGATAATTCCATAATGAAATGAAACATAGCCACAGCCTCAAACAGCCTGAGAGTTTTGTGCAATTGATCACCAATCCAGTTGAGTCCATCCTCTCATTGATGTCAGCCTCGGACCGCTCCAGGCTGGCTCGCCAATTTTATCCCATGGAAAAAAGTCATCTCTTTCTTGCAAATGAAGCTCAAGAGGCAGAGTTCCAGAAGTCAAAATAAGACTTTATTGAGCAACAAAGCCAAGATGCCTGCAGGACATCTGAACCTGTCTCTGGCCAGGGCATTATACTTATACAGCTAAACTGTTTAGGGTCTTATAGGTCAGATGCAACACTTTGCAACTGATACGGAATAGGTAACAAGTGTAGAGATGATAAAAATTGGTGTTATATGATCATATTTTCTTGACCTAGTAAGAACTCTAACAGCTGAATTTTGGACTAACTGTAGCTTGTTTATTGAGAAAGCAGGACAACCAGCTACTAATGCATTACAGAAAACTTGTCTAGAAGTCATGAATGTATAAACTAACTTTTCTGCAACAGATAGCATGTTTTGTAGCTTAGTGGTGTTTCTGAGGTGAAAGAAGGCTAAAGTGTGTTTAAAGGCTATCTGTGAATTTAAGCCCTCAGTTTGAGTTTGTTCTCTGTCTGGTTTTGTTTGGTTAATGTGGTTGTGTTTCTTTACTTTTCTCTCTTGGATTTATTGTTAACACTCTGGAGTCGGGAAACGCGCCGGCGCGTTTTGCAGGATTTTTTTTTTTACATTGCAGCAAAACAGACATAAAGCTGCAGTCCGCCATTTTTCCTCTTTGTCGCCATCTCTGTTTGAAACCTGCAATTGCAGTCATATGCAGAATAGTTATCTGTACGTGCGTTGTGCCTTGGCACAGCTCGTCAGCGCGGATGAATCTAATGCTTACTGTCAGTCACCGCACCGGTGTGGATACTGAACTTCAGAATCATAGATTCTACGTCTTGAAAGTATGACCAAAATAAGAATTTTCACTGGAAAACATCATCTGAACAAGTAAGTAACATGTCTGCCATTTTTGTTCTGACCAACTGAGGAAAAAAGCATTAGGCCTACAATAAATTGCACTGCCAATGATGATCTAACGAATCTAACGATCGCTTAGCTCGGATCACGTCAAACCGTGCAAATTATTATTACTGTTATACTTTGTTCAAAAATTGTTATTGTTAACATCATCAGCATTGCGTGACTGTGTATTTAGTGTGTATTAGCGTTACCTGTAGATTTCAATTTCTGTAGCCACTCCACAGTCCAAAGTCTTTTGCTTTTTGACTATGGGTGAATCTCCAGTTGTCACTGATGATTGTCATTTCAGCTGCTGTGAGAACAAGCTATAAATGATCCGCTACAAGCAGCATCCTCACGATAAAACTGACTAGCCTGGATGGGACTCCTTCCTTTCTGTTAACGGACGTGACGTAATGACGCAAAGACGAACTGCTGCATGCTCAAATTTCCCGCGGAAATCCACCAGGATTTAAAACATTATTACAAGCTTACCATTGTGAATCGAGCTAAGATAAGGAGATAGTTTTGAACACTGGCTGGTTATGTACTTGCTCAAAAATTGATTTTGGATAATTTTTAATCAAAAAAAAAGTTACGGACTGCAGCTTTAAAATACTCTGTAAAATCTCATAGAGACATAAGTAATATATCAATTGAAACTATAGAATGTCTTCTTTTATTTGTGTACACTCAGAGTAAAAAGCCAGTGCTATTCAGACACAAATTCTGAGGCAATACATTGTCGCAATCATGTATTTATTATCTTCAAAAGTGTTTATCTGCATGTTATAGCCATGGTTAGCGATCTCTGGAAGCCTCTGTTAGTTTCTGGAATGTCACATGGTATGCCTGTTCTTCATTAGGAGTCATTTGTGGACTAAAGGTGTACAGAGCGCCTTCCGGCTGCAAGTGTGAATTGAAAACACAGTATCCAGCGCTCATAGTGATGACAATAAATATTGAATAAATATTACTCCTCTGTATAGAAAATTGACATAAACATATGAGAATCCATCAATATTTCTCCAAATGTGCATGCTTTTAAGCTAAAAAACCTGTATGAAATGCCATAGAGGTAACATGAATGTTCAGACACTTTGCATCACAGAAATATGTTATATTTTCAAGTATATTAAAATAGAAAACCATTATTTTAAATTGTAATGATATTTCACAGTATTGCTGTTTTTTCTGTATATTTGATATACAGCCTGATGAGCTTAAGGCTTCTTAAAATCATTATAATACTAATGCGTCCAATCTTTTGACTGGTACTGTACTTATATACTATAATAGACCTATACAAATATTTCTTCACATGATGTAAATAATACATGCATGCATGAGATCACAAAAATAATAATTTTTTGTCAACAGTGGACATTATATTTACGTTAATACTTTTTATCAGCATGTTCACAGAGGGTTTTTTCACCTACCTGACTGAAAGGGCTCATTATGCAGGTCATTATGTGGGTCTTTGTCTTCTCAGGTGTGAATCACAGCATTATTCATGAAGATTCATGCCTCCACGCATACTGTGTGTCTTGACAAAAAGCGTCTTACAAAATTTAAATCAATATATTGTTTTATATATGAACGAGTAGGCAGGATAATCTTTAATTAATTTTGAAGCAAAAACTCTAGTCTACAACCTTCAATACCCAGAAGCCTTGTGAACACAGATTTAATATTAGTTTTGTGGCCTTATTTCAGTGACTTAAGTTTTTTGTTTTTTCAATAACCATGCATAAACATTATTCCTTAAAAAATACAAACATGTACATACATGTTCTTCACGTATTATGGTAGCCTAGTTTGTGCTGAATACAGTGCAATGACACTTTTTCCATTAATATGTTTATGAACAACTGAAAAAAGCACAAATGTCAGGGCATGTCAAAACGTCTCCAGGGCCCCAAAACAGCCTCAGACTTCAGAGGGTTAAAGACTGTTTATTCTTTTGAAATTCCTCCATCATGTGTTCTTACAGCCAGAGCATGACATTTTAAAAAAACAGGTTCTGGTATTCAATATTCAATGTTGATTTTTCATTTACAACAAAACCTTGGCTTGGTTAAAAGTTTGGTGTCATGCCAACAAAATCCATTCTAACTATATAATCATCTTTCTTTAAAGTTGAAATTGACAGCTAAGGTTGGGGTTTCAGAGATCTCTAGTGTTTATTTCAATCATAATGCAACGTCTACCCAACAATGGAGTTAGATGTAAAAAGATTAGGTTTTGATATCAAGTCATTATTAGTTTTTGACGTCTGTCCAGTGTTGGAGCTTGATATCAAACAAATGTCTGCATTAGACGTCAACCCGACTTTCATTTTCAACCAAAACTGATGTCTTGTGCATGCTGGGATGGTGTGCACTGAACAGAGTGCTTTGAATTTCCATGACTTAATGAGTTACAACATGTTCTTTTTTGGGTTAGTTCAATAATTCTTTTTCAGAATTTTCTTCTTTTTTTAATACATGATTTCAAAAATAATGAAATAAAGTTATTTTTAAGTAACCCAAGTCAGTGGCCTCAAAGTGATTTTATATGTCTCAAATTCATTTCTTCATTCTTTTTGCATCATATTACTGAAAAATGTCAGTGCTATATTGCCAGCTGCAGCTAATAACTGCTACATGACCCAAGTGCACTGCAGCTTGCAGGGACAATATATTATAAATACACTAAAATATTTTTGCTTCTTGTAGAATTTAATGATTTCTTTCAGTGAACTTTTTTCTTAATATTTTTTTCATCCTGATCTTAATGATTCATGCTGAAGAGCCTCTGTCATGATGGAGTTTTTGTGGTTTTCATTGTGCAGAAGAGTGAAGCTTGTGGTTTTGTGGATGGTTTTACTAACGTCATGATGCTTCACAAAATGAGTAACAGTTCTGCTGAAACCTGAACAATGACAAGTCTCTTCTCAAAGGGTTAGTTCACCCAAAAATAAAGATTCTGTCATTAATTCCTCACTCTCATGTCGTTCCACACCCATAAGACCTTTGTTCATCTTCAGAACACAAATTAAGATATTTTTGATGAAATCTGATGGCTCAGTGAGGCCTGCATTGACAGCAAGATAATTAACACATTCAATGCCCAGAAAGCTACTAAAGACATATTTAAAACAGTCATGTGACTACAGTGGTTCAACCTTTTGTGCCTTCTTGTTCAAGTGGTTCATACTTTTTGTGCACCAAAAAACAAAATAACGACTTTATTCAACAATATCTAGTGTTGGGCGATTTCAAAACACTGCTTCATGAAGCTTCAAAGCTTTACGAATCTTTTGTTTCGAATCAGTGGTTCGGAGCATGTGTCAAACTGCCAAAGTCACACCCCCCAGTGGTGAACCATTGAAATTTTGAAACACTTATAATGTAATAAAGCCTCGTTTACTGAAATCACATGACTTTGGAGCTCTGAATCCCTGATTCGAAAAAGATTTGTAAAGCTTCATGAAGCAGTGTTTTGAAATCACCCATCACTAGATATTGTTGAATAAAGTCATTTTGTTTTTTGGCGCACAAAAAGTATTCTTGACACTTCATAACATTAAGGTTGAACCACTGTAGTCACGTGAACTGTTTTAAATATGTCTTTAGTAGCTTTATGGGCCTCACTGAGCCATCTGATTTTATGAAAAATATCTTAATTTGTGTTCTAAAGATGAACGAAGCTGTGAAACGACATTAATACAGTGGCGGAGCCAGGATTTTTTCAGAGGGGTGGCCAGGCAGGGGCCAGCAACCAGTCTGGGGTGGCACAGAAATCATCATTATTTCAAAATAAAAATTAGTTTGACTATAAAGTACTGAACTGTGCCTATAACACAACTGAATAGAGTTCATTTGTACTTAATTAATTGAGATGAGTGAATTTGACCTTTTTTTTTTTTTTTTTTTTTTTTTTTTTTTGCATTCCTCACTTGCAGGCATATTAATAAAGTGGCTCACACTATAGCTAAATTTCAACTTGTTAAGTCAGCTTGTTCTGGTTCTCAAAACACCCAATAACTTGTTCTCTGTTGTTGCATCTCCATGGATGAGACATCTACATACTGTACTTCAAAGATTATTCTGTTTCAAAAATTAACCAAAAACGTAAACACTAAATTTTAAACTTTCTATATTGTCAAAATAAATAATTGCAACAGTTCTATCATACCTAAATAAACTCAGTACAAAGAAAAAATGTGTTCTCTTTTGAATTCCCATTTGCTGATGCGGAAGCAGAAGTCAACAGCACATAAATGCCAGAATGTAAAATTAATTATTTTATGCATTTTAATGTGATAACTTTTGTTTGTACTTTATAAATTATTGCAAAATTAGCATCTTCTAATACAAATGCACAGGTCTCACATTTATTTATGCATTAAAAAAATTACATATCAGTTTGTGCCTTATATTTTGATCTGACATAGCAGAATATTTTAGTCCAGAGACATGTGACGCATAAATCTCAAATAGGCCTACAATCATGCATGCACAGTTTTAATGCAGCTTTAATCGCCTTTTTGGTTATTTCATGACTTAATAGACGACAAATTACGATGTTGCATGCTCGTTATAGTGAGTAATATACAGCTCGCCGTACTTGTGCGTGATTGAAAAGTGCGCGTCTTGCAACCCACCAGGGTAGCGTTTCCCAAAAGCATCGTAAGCCTAAGTTGATCGTAGCTCCATTGGTTTCAATGGAGCTACGATCAACTTAAGCGTACGATGCCTTTGGGAAACGCTGCCCAGTTGAGAAACATTTACGTAAGCTATATACAGTGAGTACGTAAAGTATTCAGACCCCCTTAAATTTTTCACTCTTTGTTATATTGCAGCCATTTGCTAAAATCATTTAAGTTCATTTTTTCCTCATTAATGTACACACAGCACCCCATATTGACAGAAAAACACAGAATTGTTGACATTTTTGCAGATTTATTAAAAAAGAAAAACTGAAATATCACATGGTCCTAAGTATTCAGACCAGTGGCGAGGCTACAGAAGGGCAAGGCCGGCACTGGCCCACCCAGATTGATGGCTGGCCCACACAATCAAAGGTGTCAGAATATTTCGTTTTATTTCCAGACACTACCTTGGTATGGAAATAGGCATATCTGTTGTGAAGGCCTATATATAATTTGAAAAATGTATTATTAAAAATACATTTTTTTTTTTCGCGCAGGAAAATTTAACTTTTCAGAGTCGCGACAGCAGCTGTTTATATGCAGCGTGCGTCACCGTCCATGAGTCGCGCTTATATAATAGACTATGTGTGCCGGTTTGTTTCATTTTTACTGTGATTAGCCAATTTATTCTACAGTAACAATTTATTCTTTGGTAACATAGTCACCTGTGTGTAAACAATTTAAAAATGAAGTGATGACAATGAAATTAAATCGAGCTTTGTTTCAGTATTGTGTCCTTCCCCCACACCACTATGACGGTGACTCTCCAAACAAAAGCAAATTGAGCGCGCAAGATACTCCTTTGCCCATGAGCGCGGAAAGACGCGTTCGGGCGCATGCACACGCGCACCGTCCATGGTCATAAAAATTCGGCTGCGCGGCCACTGTTCAGAGAGTCAAAGCTAGTCCACAGTCTAGTAAAAAATTTTTGCTTACGCCGACTGAAAACACATGAGAAACATCTTGAGACAGAAGATAATTTGGATTTGGATAAAACAGTTAATCGATTTGATGCTGTGTCCGAATGCTGTTTATCCCTTCACAGTGGCATAGCGGACGGGCATGCAGGACTATTAAATTATTTTTCCTATTATCATGCTACTTTTATTATTAATTAAATTAATATTGCAATTCATTTGCCCCGCGATATCATAGCGCATAACCGACGCGCTGCGAGGACAATAAAATATTAGTTAGATAGCTCCTCATTTATAGAACAACTTGTTTAACACGAAAATAGTTCTCGATTCACGAAAAATACTATTTTTTCCCCACTATGGGCCACAAGAGAAATATTAAGAAAATAAATGAGATTCGTCTCTAAGAGAATATGCGCCGTTATTGCAGCGTTGGATGCCAAAAGCTCAGTCAGTTTTTACTTTCATTGAATAATTGACTGGAGTTTGAGACTTCTTCACCCGCATAACTCTCACGCAAAGTTTGCACATTGTTTGTGTGATATCCACTAGCTCGCCTTCATGGTTTAAAATGGAAATGGAAAATTTTTCGTCCACGTGATTTCCCGTGATAATAAAATTAAGTGAATTATTAAGTAAATAAACAACAAGCAAACTTAAACTAAATTTGCTGATGCAGGTACAAAAGGTAAAAAAAAAAAAAAAAAAAAAAAATCGCCCATATCTATCTATCTATCTATCTATATATTAGACAAAAAAAAGGAGGTCCACCCTATTTCACCAAGGTCCACCCACTTGAAGATTTCTGGCCTCGCCAATGATTCAGACCCTTTGCTGTGACACTCATATATTTAACTCAGGTGCTGTCCATTTCTTCTGATCATCCTTGAGATGGTTCTACACCTTCATCTGAGTCCAGCTGTGATTGATTATACTGATTGGACTTGATTAGGAAAGCCACACACCTGTCTATATAAGACCTTACAGCTCACAGTGCATGTCAGAGCAAATGAGAATCATGAGGTCAAAGGAACTGCCTGAAGAGCTCAGAGACAGAATTGTGGCAAGGCACAGATCTGGCCAAGGTTACAAAAACATTTCTGCTGCACTTAAGGTTCCTAAGAGCACAGTGGCCTCCATAATCCTTAAATAGAAGACATTTGGGATGACCAGAACCCTTCCTAGAGCTGGCCATCCGGCCAAACTGATCACTGCAGCCCTCCACCAGTCGGGGCTTTATGGCAGAGTGGCCCGACGGAAGCCTCTCCTCAGTGCAAGACACATGAAAGCCCGCATGGAGTTTGCTAAAAAACACCTGAAGGACTCCAAGATGGTGAGAAATAAGATTCTCTGGTCTGATGAGACCAAGATAGAACTTTTTGGCCTTAATTCTAAGCGGTATGTGTGGAGAAAACCAGGCACTGCTCATCACCTGTCCAATACAGTCCCAACAGTGAAGCATGGTGGTGGCAGCATCATGCTGTGGGGGTGTTTTTCAGCTGCAGGGACAGGATGACAGGTTGCAATCGAGGGAAAGATGAATGCGGCCAAGTACAGGGATATCCTGGACAAAAACCTTCTCCAGAGTGCTCAGGACCTCAGACTGGGCCGAAGGTTTACCTTCCAACAAAAAATGGCTGTCCACCAACGTTTACCATCCAACCTGACAGAACTGGAGAGGGTCTGCAAGGAGGAATGGCAGAGGATCCCCAAATCCAGGTGTGAAAAACTTGTTGCATCTTTCCCAAAAAGACTCATGGCTGTATTAGATCAAAAGGGTGCTTCTACTAAATACTGAGCAAAGGGTCTGAATACTTAGGACCATGTGATATTTCAGTTTTTCTTTTTTAATAAATCTGCAAAAATGTCAACAATTCTGTCTTTTTCTGTCAATATGGGTGCTGTGTGTACATTAATGAGGAAAAAAATGAACTTAAATGATTTTAGCAAATGGCTGCAATATAACAAAGAGTGAAAAATTTAAGGGGGTCTGAATACTTTCCGTACCCACTGTATAATGTTCGTCGTTCACTGTTGTTCTGCTGAAGCTCATTCGGCACTTGTATCATTTCCGCGCGCATTTGACTTGCGAAGGCAAAGTTGGAGTGCACGTCTGAAAAGTCTCCCGTTTTTTTGTGGTCTTAAAAAGATGGTTCTGTGTTTAAATAAACGCAATTCTTGTCAACAAAAAAGGAGACAGAAACTGTGGTTGTGAGCCACGGCCACCCCTGGCCACCCCCTGGCTTTGCCCCTGAATTAATGACAGCATTTTCATTTTTGGGTAAATCCCATTAGATGAAGTCAAATTTGATTAATTTGAGCTTAATTGATTTGATTTGAGTAGTAAATAATTGAGAAGATTTATTTGTGTATCACAAATTTTGTTTGAGCTGACTCTCTTTAATTGATCATAAAGTAGCAGAAAGTTTTGGAAATGCTTCTTGAAAATAAGCCAAACTGAAAAAGTACTGTTTTTTACTGTATCTTTTTTATTATTACTTTTTTACTGTTTTTCCCATACTTCAGTATGTGGAACAATTATCACTTTTAACTAGTTGCTGATTAGCTTGCATATTAGCTGTTTATTAGAACTTATAAAGTACAAACTGATGCCTTATTCTGCATGACCTTATTCTTCATCCCTTAAAGGTGATACAGAGGATCTTTTCGTCGACTGAGAAACCAAAGACTGTTACTGAGTTTTTGAAATGAGCGCATGCATAAGAACAACCCCCCTCCTTCACAGCTCATTTCGAGGGAACGCCTCCCAAACTCGTGCACGAGTATTGGAACACGAGTGTTTACCACCGGCATTCGCTGTGTTGTGTTAGTGGATTCATTATGTCGGACTCACCGCAGGTAACTCATAATCTGCAGTTGTTACTCCTGTCTCCGGACAAAAACATTGCATGCGGCGCCTGTGGAGTGTGGAAAGTTACTGGAGAGCGCAGCCGCGCTCGTCTCTCACAAGGAACGTCACGGCAGTGATTGACAAGCCAGAGGGCCAATCGTTTACGCGATGATCGCGTAAACGATTGGCTGATGTTTTTAAGGCCCTACCTTGTGCACAGATGATGTATATTAATATTATTCCTTTCAGTGCACCTAATAAATAGTCTTTTATCAGTTAGTAAAGACAGTTTCAAGTAATATTGCAAAAATGTATAAAACAAAACATCCTCTGTAGCACCTTTAATCCTACCCAATGCCTGAACTTAACCACTACAACAACTACCTTAATAACTATTAGTAAGCAGTAAATTAGGAGTTTATTGAGGGGGAAAGTCATAGGTAATAGTTAATATGTGTTCCCCAAATTAAAGTGTAAACCATCATCTACCTACGATCTGAGGAGATCAGGTTGGAAAAAATTGGTCTTAGATATCATCTTAGACAGACAGGAAGTTGTCTGGTGAGAAACCACACCATTGACCAGATCTTCTCAGGTAATAAACATGTGACCTATTTACATGACCTTGATGCATCATATAAAGGCATCTTCCTCATCTCTTAGTTTGAAGCGTAGTTGTTGTCCGGCTGTGAGTGAATGACTTTTCTGATCTTCTCCTCTCGTCTGACAAAAAGAGATAAGATTATTCTCGGGTAAGTTTGTTGTTAAAGAACAAGGTCAATATAACACTTTCATCAGTGATTGTTTCAAAAACTTTTGCTATTTGTCAGAACGTATATGAATTTAACTTGTATTAAGAAACTGGTGAACACAGTTTAATTGTACAAATCAATGTGCATATTCCTTTCCATTATATTTTGAATTATAGATGCTGTTTCTGGTTGTGTTTCATTATCTGTTCTTCATTAGTTCACTAGATCTGAGGGATTGACTAAATCAAGATGCTGCTGATCATTGAAGCTCTTCTCTTTTTAGCTGCTCTAAGACAGGTAAGCTTGTGTTCTGGTATGAATATTACAGACATTAATACTGAAGATGTGATCATTTTTGATTCATGTTGCTGCAGGATCACAGAGCTGCAGTTGAAGAAACAACATATCCATTGGATATGGCATCGGACTCTGTTGATGACCTGTATTACGGCTGTGGAGAGAAAATGGCAGATCTGGTGGAAAACTCAAAGATTTTTAGAGAGGCTTGGGTAAAAGCTGAAAATAATATCAGTAGATGGAATATTTTGAGCAAACTAAAAAGAACACATAAAATTGCCATACGTGTGTACACTGATAATGACATATTTCGTGAATTCAATTCTGACACTCGTACTGGCAAACAAAATTACAAAGGAAAGACATACAAATGGTATTCACTTCACTTTCTGTTAACAGAAGCGATACAGATTCTGAAGAAAAAACAAAATAGATGCTTTGATACTTTTCGTGGTTCAAAGGATGACTTTAATGGTAATGTTTTTGAAGACGTTCGTTTTGGCTCATTTGCATCATCCTCTCTTAATCGCGCCGAAGCAGAACGTTTCGGACGTATATCTTGTTTTGAAATCCACACTTGTGAAGGTGCTGAGGTGGCAAAATATTCTGAGTATCCTTATGAGGAAGAGGTGCTGATTCCTCCTTATGAGAAGTTTAATGTCGCTGCTGTCAAGACAAGAACGGATGAGCCAGATCTCTGGTGTAAGACTGTGTACATATTGAAAAGCACTGGAATAAGAAGTGACCTGAACTGTGCTCTATTCAATAAACCAACTAAGACCATAACTATTCCCTGAACAAAGTGCTTTGATTTTACATGATGTGCATCAGTTCAGGACCAAAAATATGATAGACATCTCTGGTGTTCACTTTGAGATGTCTGGGAAAATAAGTGATCTGAACTGTACAATAGCATCAAACAGTTGCTTTCTTTAATGTTGTACTAATTTTAACATTATTTTCTAATGTGTTTAGTTAACCTGTAGTTACTGCATATTACTTTCTGTTATTGCGCAGCATTTGTCTGATTGTACGACTATAGGTACACAATGTAAACTTCTTCTGTCAACCAAATAAACCTCTCAAGCATCTTTTTTTCTTCTCATAAACTTTGATAAACAAAACATTTTATGATTGTAGCGATTTTTCATCATAAATAGATGTTGCACTAGTTAATGTGACAAGTCTGTGAAGCGCACATGATCCGTCTTGTTAGATGAGTTTCAAGATGGAGAAGTTAATTTTAGCTAATTAAGAAAACAAAAAAGAAATGTAATGAGGTTAATACGGAATATATCAATAATTGGGAGGGTAATATTGTCAAAGGCGGAATTTATATCTAGATATGTATATGCATCGTTATAATTAGATAAGGTGATTAAGGATACTTTATGACTTTATATGGAGAGAAAACCCACATTATTTAAAAAAGGAAGTAATTTGTAACACCAAGAGCAAGCTGGACTTGAGGTCTTAGATTATAGTACACTTAATGTCACTTTCAAAAATAAAATAGGTGATAGATTTTATGAAGAAACATATTTCCTAATTATATATTTAATACTCTTGGAGGCATATACTTTTTTTTGAAATGTAATATAATATTGCAGCCTCTTTTCTTGGAGGCCTGAACTTGCCAATCAAGGTCTTCAAGACTGCTTGTGTTGCATCTAAACTCTGCAGGACACTAGGAAGTTTACATTCCCATTTCCATAAACCATTTTCTGGCACTGATAGAGCTGCTGTCATCTTATAAAGATATATTTACAAAAATAAATAAATACATAAAGAAAGTTTTGCAAAAGAAAAATGAAGTGTTGAGAAAAAAGAAGTTTTGCAAACAAAAATAAATAATTGCAAAATGAAAACAAAAGTAGTGCAAAAATAAAGATATAATTAATTGCAAAAATAAATAACAGCTGTAAAAGAAGCTTAAAGGGCACTTATTATGCGGAATTTTAATTTTTACACATTTTTAATAAATGTGTGTTGTCAGTGTGTGTGTCACAGACACACCAGGCTCTGCACCCAGCCAATCACGTCGCACTCCCTCACCAGAGTACTAATTACACGCACCTGTAAGGCCCACCCAATAGGCCCAACGTCGGTTTCCCACAGGACGGGGAAGGTTTCTTGCGCATTTGGTCTTTTTCAGTGTGGCAAAGTAGTTTAATTCCAATTAAACGTTTATCTGACTCCATTTTATTATGACCTCGAATTTAGGTTTGAATGCCAATTGATAATTGACAATTTATACGATCATTTATCTAGACATTTGATTATTCTATTTAACTCTTTACTCTTATTGTACTCGTTCATTCAGATTCCTATAGCGCTTTGAGTCTCGCACCGGCCGGGCATACGATCTCATATGCACAATCTCGTCAGTCTTGGTCATTAGACAGAGGCGATGACTAATATTCTAGAGGCCGTACCCACTTTGCTCATTCTAGAATACGTTTATTTAGTCCCCATAGATCTAAACACACGAATTAAGGTAAGATTACTTTTAACCAGGGGCCATGACCATTACCATAAGATCAGGCTGACCAGTTTAGCTTCCTCTAGTGGTAACTTTACATAATCACGCAGTGGTTTACCCACAGACACATAGTTAGAATAATCTCACCATAATCAGAGGCCCACCCTGTTTAGATTGATCTAGCAACACTCTGTTGCTCTAAAAGGAAAAAACCCATTATTAGCCTACACAGTCTAAGTATACTTAACTAATGCCAATGTGCTAGTCGGAGCTCTAAAATATCAGCTGGTGTGCCCCACTGCTCCACCTAAACTGTACTTTAGTCCGTTACTAACCTGAGCGTAGATTTGTGGGGTTATGGACTTAACGTAATCTACTAGAGCCAATAATTTCAGAGTAAGTCAGAATAAAGTCAAATGTAACAATAAATATTAGTCAGGTAAATGTGTCATGCCAATTACATAACAATCTCAAAGATGATCAACACAAACATCAAATGCTCAGAAACAGAGTAAAAGATGAATACCTGACATTAGAAAAATGCACATTGCTGAGTGTCTGAAGGACACTCATCTGCACAGGATCGAGCCCTGAGTCTCCTGCAACATCTCTTTAAATACTCAGACCAAGACAGAAACTTCTTTCAAATGGAAACATGAGTTCTCAATGGGAATTTGCATTAATCAGGGTCCCAGACTGAGTAGTTTACACCTTTTAGGGACAGAAGTGCATTTGCATGAAAGACCTGGTGAAGGTGGGTCACACCCACTACAGGGGGCAAAATAACTCTAAAATCTTTAAACCTTTATTACCTTCTGGTTTACTTCTGTGGGAATGAGACCTTTGTACCAGTCGCACGGAGACATTTCAAATGATACCAAACATGTATAATGTTGTATGACAACTGTTCACATTAAACCATATAGATTTTGGGTGAATTTCAGGTCATCTTTGCATGTAGAGAGAAGAGGGGGTGAAGGAAGGGAGATGTAGATTAAGGCATTGCTGAGGTGTGATCGACTCAGTGTGATTACATCTCAAATGGGGATGCTAATTTTGCAAGAGAGAGTTTGAATGTTAATTTCCTTTGTTTTCTCAACGAGTAGCCCTTTCTCAGTCCAGACAGTCCGGCATTAGTCTTACACACCTGACACTCATCACCAGCACAATCAACAGCACCATAAAAGACACTCACAGTCACTCAGTCATTGTCCGGTCTCGTTAATGCATACCTACCTGAATGCTTACCTTACGGACTCCTTACCTGTCTCCAGTGCGTTCTCCAGATCCTTCTCCAGACCCTGCGTTGCGTTCCATCCCCTGTTCCCGGAGCGGGATCCCTGCGTTCTCCGGATCCCCTGCGTTCTCCGGATCCCCTGCGTTCTCCGATCCCCTGCGTTCTCCGGATCCCCTGCGTTCTCGGACCCCTGCGTTTCTCCTCCCCGTGCCCTGCGTTCTCCATCCCCTGCGTTCTCCCCCGCGTTCTCCCCTGCGTTCTTCCCCTGCGTTCTCCCATCCCCCCTGCGTTCTCCGATCCCCTGCGTCTCCAGATCCCCGTTCTCCCCCCTGCGTTCTCCAGACGTTCTCCTGCGTTCTCTCCCCTGCGTTCTCCATCCGATCCCGTTCTCCAATCCTCTCCGGATCCCCTGCGTTCTCCAGATCCCCTGCGTTCTCCAGATCCCCTGCGTTCTCATTACACATCTCTCTGCATCCACTGAACCTGGTGTGTAGATCAAGTCAAGTATTACTGTCTTGATATATCCTCTGTCTGGAAACTTCATTCTGAAATACTCACCTGCTACTGTTCTGGTTGTCTCAATAAACATCGTAACCTTTACCTGTGTCTCCGACCTCCTGTGTACTGTAACAGTGTGAATGGTGTTCTGTTGTTGGATGTAAGAGTGAACATAGGAGTCTTCATTTTCTCCTAACATCTGAGCCACTGAGGACACAGTGGATTTGTTTTATTTTTGAGAGGTAATACACCCCAAAATATACCTAAATTGTGGTGTAATTGAGGATGATGCATAAGTCTACCATCAGAAAGGCCAAGATAATCAAAATATGAAGTCTCATTTTTTTTTTTTTTTTTTTTTTGTAATTTAGCTTTAAAAAGTTAAAAATGTAATCCAAAAAATGTAGATCCCAATGAGCACCTGCTCACAAGTAGTACTTTTTTAAAGTTCTGGAACTTTCTGGGGTGGGACTTAGGTGCTGAACATGCTGATTGGTTGAGTTCATGCAGCATTTTTATTGGCTGACTCCATGCAGCATTTTATTTCAACCACCATTTTTAAAAGTCTGTTGCGGTGAATGTGAGTGCATTAGCAGGTAGTTTCTGATCGCAGGAGTTTGATTTATTAGATGAGGAAATGACTGCACTGGTAATGAGGCTCAAACCAGCACATACAGTAGACTAATACTATTTAATTTTACTTAACACCGTTTTATTTATCCGCTATATTGACAAGACCGTTTTGAAGGATATTGGTTTACTTATGGCCACTTGAGCTCAACTGAGACTTGAGAGTTTGTAGATGTTTAAAAGGTTGTTGTGTCGACCTTGATTTATTCCAACATTGAGGTGTTCAGTTTTATTTTGATTTTAGAAAATAAACTTGATTTCTCATCTTACAAATCAATTGTTTCTTATTCACTGGTATGTCTCTCAGGACTAGTGCATCTCTGAGCCTACATTCAGCATGAGTAAAATACTTCAGTACTGTTAAAATCAGATACTTTAAGACTTTTATTCAAGCCGTATTGGAATTGGTTACTTGTAATGGAGTCATTTTAGCTGTAAGGTATCTGTACTTTTACTCAAGTATGGTTTTCAGGTACTCTTTACACCTCTGACTATGAAGCTTTGAGAGAATGCAGCCAAGAATACTAAGTATCAATACTCAAACAGTGTTTCCTAGTGTTTCCTGTCTTGCCCTACACGTGCTGAGCCTAAATGAACTTATAAGTTGAGAACACTCTGATAAAATTCATCATTTGTACCATGAAAAGATGAATAACATGCATTTTGAGTTTTGTTCAGAATCTGTATCGCTTCTGTTAAAAGAAATGAAGTGAATACCTTGTAAAAGTATTGTCTTTGTATTCTTGTTTCTCAGTACAAACAGGATTATTGAATTTGTTATATTCTTCATCACTAGTGTACGCATACATAGCAGTTACATGATCCCGGGTCAACCATCATATTAATCATTGACAGAATTCAGTGCCGTATCCAATGGAAATGTCTGTCCTCTAACAGCAGCTCTGTGATCCTGCAGCAACACCAATCATAACGATCACATCATCAGTATTCATGTAATATTCATCCTTGAACATAAGCTCACCTCTCCTAGAGCAGCTAAAAAGAGAAGAGCTTCAATGATGTTATATTTAAGGAGTTCAGGAGCAATGACAAAAAAAAATGAAGATCAGAGAATTTATTTGCTCACAGCCAGACAAAAACAGCGATCTTCAAACCTAAGGTTGGGATAGTTAGCATGTTATATTGATATAATGTGTGTGTTCTCAGACGTCACGTGCATGTGTGTGATAAGAGTTTTCACTTCATGACATGAGGCGGTACAATCTCTCATTATTTCTGCAAAAAGGTAACTGTAGTGAGGACATGAAGAAAATAAATTCTAGAAATTAAAAGTACCTCGGTAGTTCCTTCCTTCTAGAGCAAATTTACAAATATGATGCACCCATATATTAATGATTATAGTTCTTGAACTCCTTTGATGGCATGATCTTGGGCTCTTTTTAAAGGTAACACTTCATTCCTCAAGCCCCAGAGAGAGACATCGAAGAGTAAAGACTCTGGAAAACTTAATTTTGTTGTGGTGGACAAAAGAACATCTATTAAATAGTATTTCTGAAACTGGAATTAAGAAATGGAATGAAATGATGCCATTTGTTTTGTTTTTAATACTTTCTCAAATGTGTACAAAAACAATGATCAGGAGACTGCAAAAAAAAACATACTAATGTCAAAATATTGTAAAATATTCAATAACCAATTTCAAATGACCACTTTCAAGACAACACTGTTATCAAGTGTGAAGTGTGAGTGAGATTAATGTTCAGAATGCAAATGAAATGATTGTGATTCAAAAGTTTTACAAGGTATAGATAAGGACATTCATTCAGGGTCATTTGTATCCTCTTATCTGACACCTGTAGGTAAAAAGACCTTAACTGGACTGTGCAGTGGAGTGCATTGAGCCTTAGATATACTGTATAACACATGTTCTGTCTGGCCAGGGTTGCAAAACAATAAAATATTCAGAGACTTTTCTCTCTTTCATGGTCACTCACAGCAATTTTGAGACTTGAGAAGTGAAGTGTTGCCTTTAGAAAATAAGATTATGTCTGTAATCAAAGGGGTTCAGGAAAAATAAGCATTTAAAATTACAGTATACACTCTAAAAAATGCTGGGTTAAAAACACCAAGTTGGGTTGAAAATGGACAAACCCAGCAATTGGGTTGTTTTAATCCAGTGGTTGGGTTAAATGTTTGCCCAACGTTCTGGGTAGTTTTATTTAACTCAACTGTTGTATAAAAATTACTGTATTGCTTGCTTAAAATGAACCCAAAATATGCTGGAAATTAACATTTAAATATGTTAATAAATGAGCATTTATTAATAAGATAATGAATAATAAACAATAAACATTTATTAAATGCTTATTAATAAATGTACACCTTTTGATTATTATTGTTGCCTCTAGCAGTTATGTGTCTGATTTTTAATTTCTCACCTATTTTGGATTCATTTTAAGCCAGCCATATAGTCATTTTTAATCAGTAGTTGGGTTAAATAAAACTACCCAGCAGGTTGGGCAAACATTTAACCCAACCACTGGGTTAAAACAACCCAATTGCTGGGTTTGTCCATTTTCAACCCAACTTGGGTTGTTTTAACCAAACATTTTTTAGAGTGTAGATACAATTTTTTTGGACAGAAAGATTTTAATATTTTTAAAAGAAGTCTCTTCTGGCCACCAAGCTTCATTTATTTGATCCAAAATACAGTAAAAACAGTAATATTGTGATTTTTTGTTGTTGTTGCTCAAGAAACATTTATTATATATATATAATTTCTTTTCAGGATTATTTGATGAATAGAAAGTTCAAAAGAACAGCATTTGTCTAAATTAAAGCTTTTGTAACAAAAGATTCATAAAGCTTCATGAAGCTGTGTCACTAGATTTTGTTGAATACATTTTTTTTTTTTTTTTTTGGCGCACAAAAAGTATTCTTGTGTTGCTTTATATTAAGGTTGAAGCTGTTTTAAATATTTTTTTTAGTACAATTCCAGCGTTTTGAAATCACCCATCAATAGATATTGTTGAATAAAGTGTTTTTTGATTTTTTTGGCGCACAAAAAGTATTTGCGTGACTTTATAATATTAAGGTTGAAGCTGTTTTTAAATATTTTTTTAGTAGCTTTCTGGGCATTGAAAAAGGAAATTAACTTGCTGTCAATAGAGGCCTCACTGAGCCATCAGATTTTATCAAAAATATCTTTACCTGAGGTTACACTCTAAAAAATGCTGGGTTAAAAACAACCCAAGTTGGGTTAAAAATGGACAAACCCAGCGATTGGGTTGTTTTGACCCAGCTGTTGGGTTGAATCTTTAACCCAACCTGCTGGGTAGTTTTATTTAACTCAACTGATGTTTAAAAATCACTTTATTGATCACTTAAAATGAACCCAAAAGGTTGGAAAATAACATTTATTAATATGTTTAATTAATAATAATTAAATAATAAACATTTATTAAATTGCTTATTAATAAATGTTCATCTTTTGATTATTATTGTTGCCTCTAGTAATTATATGTCTGATTTTTAATTTCCAACATATTTTGCGCTCATTTTAAGCCAGCCATATAGTCATTTTTAAACAATAGTTGAGTTAAATAAAACTACCCAGCACATTGGGCAAACATTTAACCCATCCGCTGGGTCAAAACAACCCAATCACTGGGTTTGTCCATATTTAACCCAACTTGGGTTGTTTTTAACCCAGCATTTTTTAGAGTGTAGTTTTGAGAGGCTGCTTCGGGAAAATGAGTGGGAGCGGAGCGAGGAGTGGACCGGAGCGTTTTTTAAAAGTCGGAGTTTCATGGTTTTCACTCGCTCCGAAAGCACTCCACTACCGCTCCTTCACGAGTACAATTCATGCCAATGGCCCATAATAGCAGGAATTCACACATTAAACAGATTTAGCTAGCTTGATACAGATGGATCACTCAAATCAGGAAAATATTGAAGGTTATGATGATGGCTATGGGCATGAACGGGAGGTTAGAGTTCTCAAGGAATTTGTTTGTATCTTCCAGATACTGAATATGATTGGGTGAAAGCACATTTTAAACAGGTAGCACTGATCCACACATGCAGTCACTTTCTCACTAATGGATATTATCAAATGTAATCGGTAACGCTTTAGAATAGGGAACACAACTGCTTTTCCCTTAATAAACACCTAATTTACTGCTTATTAATAGTTAGTAAGTTAGTTGTTAAGTTTAGGCATTGGGTAGGATTAAGAATGCAGAATAAGGTCATGCAGAATAAGGCATTAATATGTGCTTAATAAGTACTAATAAACAGCCAATATTCTAGTAATATGCATGATAATAAGCACCTAGTTAAAAGACCCTAAAATAAAGTGTTAATCTTACAGTGCTACTTTATCATTTAGAATGAGCAGAAATCTGTAAGCAATGTAGCGACCTGTAGATAAAATAACTGACGGAAGCGTACTGTTATTTTCATCTTTCCAAACAAAATATACATTGCAAAAAGCAGCAATGGGTATTTAACTTTTAATGCTGATAACCATGCAATAAGCTTGGCATGTCATAGGATGTTTGCACACCCCAGAGGCAGTCCTTCAAGATTGTCTCTCTGATGGTTGTTCCCCATCCACATTTAAAGTCTGTGTGAAGACCAGTCAGCACTAAGTGGTGGACCTCTGGGGGAATATTACCTACTATTACCTAATTTGATTCCTTCATGGCATTATGAGGATGAGGCCTGCAGCACTGGTTAGAGTCCAGGCAGGGGGATCTAGCCATTACTGAAGAAGAGCTGTCCTTAGCACTCTTCTGACCTTTGGCGTTGGCTTATTGCCTTACAGGCCTTCATCATCCTTCTGTGTCAGTGGACTAAGAGAAGTTACATCTATTTTGTATGTCTGCTCAACGAGAAAGACTGAGCAGTATTTGGAATGCTTGGGCCCACCAAGAGGGCTGCCCAGCTACCAAACTAACAATCAGCAGGTGGATTTTGGAAGCAATTTCTGGTCTCGAGGCGTGCTGTCTGCCCTCGCCTCTGCCAGTAAGCCCATTCCACCCAAAGTATGGCACTAAGACATTTGTTGTAAGGTTTTATAGACTGGACCTGCTTGGCTATGATGGGGTCTTAAAGGATTAGTTCACTTTCAAATAAAATTTTCCTGATAATTTACTCACCCCCATGTCATCCAAAATGTTTGTGTCTTCCTTTCTTCAGTCGAAAAGAAATGAAGGTTTTTGATGAAAAACATCCCAGGATTATTCTCCTTATGTTCAAATAGTATTCCTTACTATAAAAACACTAGTATGTTTACTTGATTTTAACCAAAATGTTGACTTTACAACAAATTTGTAATTGTTGCTGAAATTTTAGAACAGATAGTTCCCATAACTAATGTAATTTGAGTAAAATTACAAAAAAATTTCAAGACATGCCAAGACATCCCTCCACACAGTGCAGAATCACACGGACTGAGGATTCAACGTTATGTTTGCAGAGTGGATCTACTTCGGTGACATAAAAGTAAAAGCTATTCTTGCTATCTATTAATGGCTTGTTTACTCAGAAAACCCAAGTTAAAATCAATTAGTTTGATGTTGAGTTTCCTAAAAAGTTTTTTTTTTTTTTTTTTTTTTTTTTTTTTTTTTACTTACCATGATGGTGATTCATTATATCATTAATTATTAAATCATTATGGTGATTTTATAATTCTCTCCATTTTGGTGCAGCCATGCATCAGGAAATCATTGTTTGTGGTTTCAAAGGAAGAGAAGTAATAAAAAGATAATTTTTAAGAGATGATCTGATTTCTAACTGAATATTGTTTAGTTAGATGTTTAATTTTTGTATTCAGTAATAATGTTTTAAAATGTTAACACTATGTTATCAACATCTTGTTAAACTTTTAATTAAACTTTTAACACACAGATCTCAACATTCAGCATGCAAACCACAACAATGGTGACAATAAAATTTTATTTAAAGTAAATTAAGTACTCTCTACAGTTCTTCTTTTAGTAGTACTCTCGTGTAAGTGAACTATACTAACAAAGCTACAGTACAACATACTATTCTTCTTTCACTTTACTTGAAGAAAATGTGGAAACCGATTGCACATAGTTTTTTAAGTCTACGTAGCATAAAATGGCAGATTAAAGCCATGTTGAGAATAATAGTATTTAAGATGTTTGCAGAACACAATATAACACTGTTAGTTAAATGGAATTTCTTGTGTAATCTTACTATTAAATCTTAAGTAAGATTAGTAAATATTCTAGAGTATGTTAACTAGAATTGACATTAAACTAACTTGATATTTATTACTTAATTTACTTGGGAATAGTTAGATTTCTTTACTTTTAATAGATTATTAACTTAACTTCAGTTTTCCCTTCAAGTTTGCGTTGCAAAAATAAGGCAATTGGTTTCCAAACTTTTTTTAAGTAAACTGAACTTCTTAGAATTTACAGTGTAGTGGACTTCAGTGGCCTCCAAACGGTTGAAGGTCCAAATGTCAGTTTCAGTGCAGCTTCAAAGAGCTTTAAACGATACCAGACGAGGAATAAGGGTCTTATCTAGAGAAACCATCGCTCATTTTCTACAAAAATACAACTGTATATGCTTTATAAACACAAATGATCGCCTTGCACATGCTTCCGCTTTCCGTATTCTTCAAAAAGCTTACATTGTGTGTCCTACGCCTTCCCTATTCTACTAAACGAAACTAAACATAAATAGATGTAACTTCTGTAATATATTTTGTCAGATCAACACCTTCAAAAATTAAAGCCAAATGCAGTTCTAAAACGCTCTGGTACTGAACAGTTAAGAGAGGAGGATGCAAATGATCCAGAACGAACCTGTGTGTCCAGAATATCCTTATCAAATTATATTGCTATTGTAAGTGAACTTGCAGCCATTTAGTTTTTCTTATCAGTCTGTGGTTTGTGATCATGTAAAAGGTACCACGTTAATGTTATAACTTTGTATTGTTCTTTATCAATGCAAACAGTAGTAATTTAACAGTAGTTAAATTATTATATACTCTTACGATACAGTATATCTGAGGCTTAATGTGTGCCACTACACTGTCCAGTTCACTTCTCTTTCCTACAGGTGCCAGATAAGAGAAGAGGACACAAATGAACACAAACTTTGCATTTCCAGTCTTTAACCCCCCTTCACACTTCTGATATTTGAGTTAAGAGGTCAAAATGTTCAGGGAAAAAACATCCTACATTCATTTATAGGTGTAAATGTGGAATTTAACATTCAGTCCAGATAATGTGTCTTAGATGAGGACAGGGCGTGTGATTGGCTAGATTACTTTTTCATCTGTCATGGATATAAAAACTATTTAATATCTTGTCATAGTTATTATCCTGTGTATGGTTCTTTAGTGGTTGTATTTGTTCAACTTTAAGAAAGTATTGTTTAAAAAAAACTTCTGAAATTGTATTTTGTATTTTTTAACATGTTCTTCTGACTACAAAATAACATTTTCCAGGCTTGAGGAGTGACTTATTGCCATTTCAATAACATTCCAACATCATGCATTTAAAAGGGTTTAAGTACAAATTATATTTTGGATCAACACTATAGTGAATTTGATCTAACTACACTAACCACTAATCATTAGTGAATTTGATATATATATATATATATATATATATATATAAATATATATATATTAAAAACACGACTGTCCAATCAGCCGTTAAACTGTGCTCGTGGTGCATCAAGAATAATTGCATAATTACTTGTTTTGCGCTTATTAAGCTATAATAAACTACGAGCATGCACTGTCGTTGTTCTGTTGTAAGTTAAGTCATGAAATTACCAAAAATGCGATTAAAGCTGTCTCAAAATGTGCATGCATGTATTTGTTGACATGGTTTTAAAGCTATTGTTATCCAATTTGTTGGCCTTAAAATGTCTTAAAAATGCACATATGTACTTGCCTGGAAAATCCAGCCTCACCACTGTACCAGCGGATGAGTCTGGTCGGCCATTGAATCAATTCGATTTCTAGGGCGGAGCAAATCCGAGCAAACAGGAAGCGGAGTAAACCAATCAGAGAAGGGCGGATATGACGTTAGCAAAGCGACAAGAGCGTCAACAGCGAAAAGTAAATAATTAATGTGTTTTTGGTCATTTAAAACTGAATTCACGGCTGAATAGAACAAACTCTCGGGTCTCCCGTGCGCAATCTTTGTTGATATTGAAGGGACTTTCGCCACACTAGAGTGACGCTGTTTGCGTCACTGAAATAAACTAATCTGATTGCACGGTACGGTTTGGAGTTGACTCGAAACGCGACGGAGGGCGGACTGAGCAGACTGATATATCTTGTAGAAGATATATCAGTCTGGCCTTGCCAGGCAACATATGTACACCAAGGAAATCTAAATTTTCTCGGGGGCATGCCCCCGCCCCCCTAGTAAACTACATTTTCTGACCTCGGTAATTATGAAACCCTGCATACGGCCCAGCTTATATTCTATCTAATGAAATCTGAGGTAAACATGCATTTCTACAAATGTGCACACTTTTGGACTAAAATTTTGTATGTGTATGCACTGTGATCAAAATATAAATGGGACTAAATGTAAAGGTTTGTGTCTCATTATTCGATTAATAACTACCGATTTTGCATTTCTATCAGAAATTTAAAATTATTAGTGTCATTATAGATAGTGTTGCAAATATCTAAGCTATCTAATACTTCAAATCTCAAGGTTAAATCAGAAGATTTTTTGTAAAAAGTTTCTGTAACAGCTGCCAAAAATAGTATATAGCTCCACTGTGGTTTTTAACAAATTTCAAAAAAAAAAAAAAAAAAAACTTTTCAAAACTGCTCATCTTTTTGAGAGCAGGATTTTTTTGCCAAATAATTTTGTCAGATAAATACCTTAACCAAGTTTACTGTACCACTACTGTACCTGTTTAAGCAATAAGAACAATGACAGACTGTACTGCCTAAATTCATGCAATTATTTCTTATCACACATGTGATGTCACAGATCATAACCAATATAAAAGAGCCATCCCAAGATCACAGTTGTTGTCTGGCTGTGAATGATCTTCGTCTCCTGAGCTCCTGAAGAAAATATCGAATAGAAATTGTAAAACCTATCAGAAGACAACTGTATTCACAGGTAA
Organism: Culter alburnus; assembly: GCA_028476615.1. Classification (NCBI taxonomy): domain Eukaryota; kingdom Metazoa; phylum Chordata; class Actinopteri; order Cypriniformes; family Xenocyprididae; genus Culter; species Culter alburnus. The sequence goes on from JAOTNS010002633.1 coordinate 392,403, forward strand.
TTTAATTGGAGGATATAGAAAAATGTCTATTTTGACACTTTCATCTTTTAACATCACAGGTTTAAATATGTATTCCACAGGATATTGCATTAGAGCAGAAAATACCAGTTCTACAAATGTAAAATTGCATTATGCTAGAACTTGTAGTGAACAGTTCTGTTAGTCGTATTCTAGTCACAGATTTTGTACTGTATTTGTGAGCCGCTGTTGTGTTTCTGGTTGTGTTTCAGCATCTGTTCTTCATTAGTTCACTAGATCTGTGGGATTGACTAAATCAAGATGCTGCTGATCATTGAAGTTCTTCTCTTTTTAGCTGCTCTAGGACAGGTAAGCTTGTGTTCTGGTATGAATATTACAGACATTAATACTGATCATGTGATCATTATGATTCGTGTTGCTGCAGGATCACAGAGCTGCTGCTGAAGACACAGAATATCCATTGGATATGGCAACGAACTCTGTTGATGACCGGTATTACGGCTGTGGAGAAAAAATGGCAGATCTGGTGAATAAAAAATATCTGGCCATGGAAAAAAATAACTCACCTAATTTTAAAGCTGCTTGGATAGTAGCTGACAAAGAAACCAGTAAACTTAAATTTTTCAGCAAATTATCAAGACAACATAAAATTGCCATAAAGGTGTGCGCTGATGATAATGTACGTAGTGAATTCAGTCGTGACACTCGTAATGGCAGACAAAGCTTCAAAGACAATACATACAAATGGTATTCGCTTCACTTTCTGTTAACAGAAGCGATACAGATTCTGAAGAAAAAAGAAAATAAATGCTTTGATACTTTTCGTGGTACAAATGATAAATTTACTTATGAGAGTGGAGAGGTTGGTTTTGGGTCATTCGCTTCAACCTCTCTTGATCGTGAAAGAGCGAAACGTTTTGGACGTATATCTTGTTTTGAAATCCACACTTGTGAAGGTGCTGAGGTGACAAAATATTCTAGGTATCCTGATGAGAAAGAGGTGCTGATTCCTCCTTATGAGAAGTTTAATGTCGCTGTCAAGACAAAAACAGATGACCCAAATCTCTGGTGTGAGACTGTGTACATACTGAAAAGCATTGGAATAAGAAATGACATGAACTGTGCTCTATTCAATGCACATTAAATTTACGTGATATACTCATGTGCATCAGTTCAGGACAATATAAAAACATCTCTGTGTCCAGCTCTGGGAAAATAAGTGATCTGAACTGTACAATAGCATCAAACAGTTGCTTTCTTTAATGTTGTGCTAATTTTAACTTTATTTTCTAATGTGTTTAGTTAACCTGTAGTTACTGCATGTTACTTTCTGTTATTGAGCCTTTATTGTCTTGTTTTATTGAAGCGCAGCATTTGTCTGATTGTACGACTAAAGGTACACAATGTAAACTTCAGAAAACTATGATGCTTTTTTAAAGATTCAGATTCAACTTCTGTCAACAAAATAAATCTTTCAAAGCATCTTTTTTTCTCTCATAATTCTTTTTGATATACAAAACTTTTTATGATTTAAGTGATTTTTTTTTAATGTTAAATAGAAGTGCTCTACCAACAGAAGAGGAGATACAACTAAAAAAACAAAATGTATATGAACTGAAAAAAGGTGCAACACTCACTCTTACAGCGCTACAGGAGAAAATGGAAAAGGTAGAAGTTCAATGAAACGAAAATAGAAGCTCATTGAAACAAACTTAAATCAGTTTTCAAATAAAAAAAGTTCAATGACACAAACGTCAAAAAGGAGGTATTTCAATGAAACAAGCTTTAAAATAATATATATATGGAATATTCAATAAAATAAACTATAATAAATTTCCTGATTCATACCTCTGGGAAACAATAGCCAAGTTTCCATCTAGTTTTTGCGCTGTTTTGTTAACAAAGCAAATATGCACAAAAAAAATTTGTGAAACTTGCTGTCTCAAGGCTGTTTCCATCCAGTTGGCCTTTTACCGATAAAATGGTGTGTGAGATGACGTCATCCCTAAAAAATTGCATTGTCGCATAAGTTTTGCAATATCTCTAAAAAATCTGCCCTTCAGCCGTTTCCATACATAACTCTGCGTATTTAGCAAATTCTTATCATTTGCATCCCAAATATATTTGAAAAATGTAAAGAGTAATGAGACTACTAAAATTCGCCAGTACACCAACTGCTTATTTTCACTTACAATGTTATTAAATAGGAGGATGTCGGTGAAGTGGAGCAGCTCACCTGACAGGACTTTACTGCCTTTATTTGAACAGAGTTTGAAATACAGTTTGGACAGAGCAGTTCAGTATGCAAAACTTTTTAAAGACTGGTACAGTGAAATTGTCAGACTCAGACGTAGAGATGTAGATCAAGGGTCTTCAACCGGGGGTCCGGTACTGCAGGGGTCCATCAATTAATGTTTGATCACCATTTTTTGTTAAAAAAAAAAATAAAAATCACAAAGTCTAATTCCAATATAAGCACCCTATAAAAACAAGCAAGAACACCCTCAGCTGATACTGTAAAAATATAATATGCAAAAAATAAGAACCCCAGAATAAGCATTAATACTATTCAAAAAAGTAAGGCAATGGGTGGATTAGGTGCTCCAAATTTTTATCTTTATCATATAGCAGCACAATTACAATACCTCTGCAAATGGATCAATGGTAATCACTTTCATAACACTTGGTTACAATTAGAACAGTCCGAATGTAAAAACATCTTATTAGCCGATTTGCCCCTTATGACAAACTCAATTAAACATCATGATTTATACAAAAATACAGTAATTCGTAATACCTTAGATGCATGGTGGAGTGTAAATAAAATAACCCAGAATCAGTTACCAAATTATTTTTCTCCTTTATGGCATAACCCAGACTTTACCATCAATAAATCACCGATTATAAATAAAAAATGGAGTAACGCAGGAATTACACATTTACATCATTTGGTAACAGACAACAGACTGGTCAATTTTCCAGAATTAATGCAGAAATATAACTTGGGCAAAGATCAATATTTGTTCTATTTACAAATTATAAAAATGTAATTGAAACTAAAATTGGTAAGAATTATCAAAAATCACCAATTTTTATCGAGAAAATAAATACAATAAGCAATTCAAGACAGCTATTATCTAAACTATACACTTTAATTTTATCTATAGATACAATATACACAATTCCAATTAAGCAATGGGACAAGGACCTAAACATAAACACAGATAATAATCTCTGGCGACAGTTTTGCAATAATACATTTAATACAAGTCGAAATACCAAAATTCAACTAATTCAATACAAGATTATACATAGAACACACTTAACACAGTATAAAATGTTTAAAATGGGCATAGTGGAGTCTGACCAATGCATCCACTGCACTCTCAATACCCAAGATAATTATTTTCATGCACTCTGGACGTGTCCAACAGTCACTCCATTCTGGAAAGACGTTACTGCCAATCTCTCTATTTTTTTTAACTGTGAAATTCCAACAACCCCCTTATTGTGTCTTTTAGGTGATCACTCACAAATAAAAACCTCACCAACCTATACTTCTGTCTCTAGTTATCGCTAAGAAAACAATATTAATCAACTGGAAAAACAAAAACAAAATCTCAGTTACACAATGGGTACAACTATTAAAGGACTACATTAATAATGAAAACCAGATAGCCATACTCAAATATAAAGCGTCAGAATTCACGCAACAATATGGCACTATTGCCTATCACTTGAACATCCAACTAGCCTGACTGGTGAACAAATGCCCCTCATATAATATATTTCTTTACTATGTATGAAAGAGGGGGAAATATGTATGAATATTTGTGTATGAATATATAAATATGTATATAAATATGTATGCACATTCAATCTTATTTATTTTATGTCAGCTGTTTATATTCTTATACCCCTCCATATCTCAAATATTGCATTACTATTACAATAATTGTTTTCCTTTTTTCAACCCGTTATCTCCTCTCGTAACTATGTAACAAGGATAGAATGCTCTTTTGTTGAATATTCTAACTATTACTATAATCACTATTATAGTATACTATATATAATCATTTCTAATTATTATTATAATCATTATAATAATATCTTGTTCCTTTACCATTGAGTGTACTATGCTGCTTTTCAAGCATATTTTGCTAATTCCTTTCTTACTTCCCCTCCAAAGTTTCTACCTGTATCTATAAACTAGTAGAGGTGCAAGCACTGCTGTCACTAATTTTTAATTTTATCTATTTATTTATTTACTTATTTATTTATTTATTATTTTTTTTCTCTCCTCTCTCTCTCTCCTCTTTCTCTCCCTCTCATAACCTTCTTTATCTCTCTCTATCTTTGTCTCTTTCTCTCTTTTTCAATCTCCTTATTTCTCTTTTTGTCTCTTCCACCTTTTCCTCTCATCTGTATGTTGCTATTCCTTCTTATTATCTCGAATCGAAGAGAGAAAAAAGTATACTAAAGTGCCTTGCCATGTGCAGAAGTTATTAAGATCTGATTGGTCAAAAGATGACACCTAGCTGAAGCTTAGACTTCAGTATCATTTCTATTGAGCACCGTGTGGTAAGGTCAATCAACGAAGGCGAGGCCGTGACTACGTCATGCACCAGTGGCTTAGAAAGGTCCTGCCATTGACCTACGAATTGTTAAAAAATTAACTAAGGTGTTGTAGTGTCAACCAACTAAGGCGAGGCCATAACTAGGTCATACTCCAGTGGCTTAGAAAGGGCCTGCCAATGACCTACAAATGAGTAAGAACGGGGCTCAAGTGATATATCGCAGTGACTTTCTATTTTTTAGAACGAAACAACTCTTTCTCTCTCTCTCTCTTTAATTTTCTCTATTTCACTCCTACTTTTTCTCTATTTTCTCCCTTAGTACTTCTCTCTCCTTCGCTCCCACCCAAAGTTTTTTTTTTTTTTTATTAGTTATTTAATTAGTTTATTTATTTAATTATTTTTCCCCTCTTCTTCTTTTTCACCTCTCTTCTCTTCTTATATAATTCTAATGTAATGAGAAAATATCTTAAAAGTATTTGATATTAATAGGAATTTGCATATTAATAGATATCCTTTAAATAGATATGTAAATAGATATGTAAAAAGGAACATATGGAAGTATATATACATTTCTTCTTCTTATTATTATTATTACATTATTATATCATTATTATAGCCTATATCTTCAATTTCGTCCATTATACTCAAAAAGAAAGCTGACTGAATGTACCATGTTAATAACAATAGATGTTATAAAGCAGACATATATACCGTATCCCTGCATATTGGCATTTATGTATGTATGTGCCTAATATATGTTTGTATGTGTATATATATGTATATTTGTGTATATGTATGGATATTTGTATGTTATAGTTATACATTAAAAAAAAAAAAATATATATATATATATATATAATATATACAAGGGTGTAACTTTGGTTTGAAAAGTGGGGGGGACACACACCCTCTAGGGGGGTCCGGGGGCATGCCCCCCCTGAAGAAAATTTTGTACATTTTAAAGATAAATTCATTAATCTGGTGAACTTTGAGAGTTCAAAATAAAGAGCTCCAACCCATGTTCAGTATCCAAATTGAACAAAGAAAAAGTCTGTGCATTGAGGTGTACCTGAATCCACTGTTAAAAATAAATCATCCACCCGCCAAACGCCCGATGATATTCTCTGATTTAGATATCTGAACCTGATCATCCCATTACAATTGTTCACATGCCCCCCTGTAGGAAAGCTTTGTACATTTTACATTTAAATGCATAAATCTGGTGCATTCTGAGAGCAAAATTAAGTGACTAGATCAATGAAGAAATTTGTTCTCTTGTAAACAATTTTGTGCTCTAATAGTATCTATTTATTGGTGATGGTAGGGCACATTGGTCACATACACAACATATAGTAGGCTAAATGATAGTTCATAAGTGGTCAAACATGTAGAGTACACATTTAAACCATTAAAAATATGTAGCAAAAGAGGTTACCTTTGTTGAATTAATTTATTAGCAGGGGCCTGTATCCATACATCTGTATTTGTGCAACTAGTGGTCACTCTTTGACATCCAGAAAACAACAAATGAATAAAAATATATAATCATAAGCTGAACAATAAATAAATAAATAAACTAGGTAAGTATATAATTCAGCAGCAAACTTTGCACAGTAATTTTATAAAATCCAAATGTTAACAAAAAGTTTAATATTACTATTTGTATTCTATAAAATGAAGAAAAAAAAATAGATTTATATTTATAGCTATGTATAGAATTATATGTATTTATATTAATGTAAGATTAAAAGACATTTATTTAAATGTATTGTGCAGCTTTTTAATGGGGCAACAAGATATGATAGATACGACAGAAAAAAAATATGCAATTAATAATCTTTCAGTGTGCAAAACCATAATAATATGAAACGCTTCAAAACAGCAGTAAAAACCGCTTGAAACAATATCGAGTCAGAGCGCGCAGTTTCGCTGAGCATTATAATGTTTGGCACAAAGAGAATCCCTGTGTACATCTGCATCTAACAGTCATGACATCCTTTAGAAACAGCATTAAACTCCAGCAAGATCAAGTTAGTTTATGCCAATCCACAGCCCTTTATCTACATATCAAGTATTATAATCGGAATAGTTTTACCGTGCTGACTGTCTTTACTGAACGCGACGCGCTGTATGAGTGCTGAACAGAGAATGATTGACAGCTGCAGCGGAGGGAAGAAGAGTTTCCGTGAACTTAAAAGTTAACGATGTACATATTCTTCTGTCCCTCACATGAAGCTATGGAATGGCTTCAGATGACTTTGAATATAGTGCACGAAAACTTAATTGGGGCTAGTCTATTTCTTTAGCTCCATTACTCCCACTTTTGCCGTATAAAATACCTGCTCATTAGAACCTTCACTGAGCTATTTTTAGAGTGTGCACGCAACGTTCTTGGACGCGAACGCGCGCATCGACACAGACAGGCTCTCTGTGTTCTGCTCCTCCATGACGGCGTTCGGTTAAAAAAATCATAAATTAATTTGAAAGTGGGGGGGACACAAACGGGATTTTGAAAAGTGGGGGGGGACATGTCCCCCTGTCCCCAGTGGAAATTACGCCCATGTATATATATATATATATATATATATATATATATATATATATATATATAATGCAACACTGCATTTTGAGTTTGCGCTCAAACTCTATCTTTTGTCTCTCATATTTCTTCTGTCGTTAAAAACTCTTTTTTTCCATCTTCGTAATATTGCATGTCTTCAATCTTCTCTCACTCTAGTTGATGCTGAAATCTTAATTCATGCATTAATCACATCACGTCTGGATTATTGCAATGCTCTATTTCTTGGTCTGCCTAAAAAACTCATAGCAAGGTTACAGCATGTTCAAAACTCAGCAGCAAGAGTTCTCACCTCCACCAGGCGCTCTGCTCACATTACTCCTCTACTGCATGATCTTCACTGGCTACCTGTGGCATCACGTATTCATTTTAAGATATTACTCCTAACGTTTAAGGCATTAAATGGTCTTGCGCCTCTATATCTGTCTGACCTACTCCACTCCTACTCTCCTGCCCGGTCCCTCAGATCATCTGAGCTTGGTCTTTTGTCCGTTCCTCGTTTTTGGCTGTCCACTGTAGAGGGTCATTTAGTGTTAATGCTCCTAAATTATGGAACTATCTACCCCTTACACTTCATAACATATCATCTTTGTCTACCTTCAAGAATCAGCTAAAAACATATCTTTTCAATATTTATTGTGGATAATGTGGCTAAATCTGGCCTTCTGTGTTTGTATTGTGTATGTTGATGTGCAAATGTATTTTATAGCACTATGTGAAGCGACCTTGAGCTATGGAAAGGCGCTATATAAATAAAACTTCTTCTTCTTCTTCTCATGATTAGTATTCCGGGGAAAGTGAATGAGTGGGCGGAGTGAGGAGATCTGGTGACGATGCTTGAGTGTTGGTGGGCGTTGGCTGTGTCTCCTTGACAGAAATATTCAGTCTTTGCATGTTACAGAAATCTTTAACGCCTTGAACATGCAGTCGAGCCAGTCGCGGTTTGACGCAGCCAGGAATGCATTCAAAGCAAAAGAGTTCAATAACATCAAACCTATCAAAAAAAATTTTTTTCAGAGACACATGCAGCTGTGACCTAAAACATTTTATTTGTTTGGCCTATTTAACCTTTTTTTAATCGTCTGCATTAGCTAAACTAAAGCTTATTGTCGCATTACATTTCTAAAATTCTATTAGAGCTTTAGAAGTCAACCACTTTATTTTCCTAATTTACCTGAGCTTAAATTCTATATTAATAAATTGCACTTATAAAATTATTTCATTTACAAGTGTCATGTTTGTGATTTTCATTTGTCAAGAACTGCTTCTGATCTTGAAATTGAAACAGACTCACGATTTTATGACATTACTTTTATTTATTCATATACAGCTCTGTATTTTATTCCTCAATTTGACAGACGCCCCGCTTTATTTTCTCGAGCTGCAGAGATTTTCAAGGCATCTACTCATCCTTGTGAAGCATCTTTGAACTACAGAGAAACAGTGCTTTAACAGGAGCAACACCATGAACACGGACGCTGCATGTATAGGCTAATTCTGTCATGTGACACTACATTTATTTGCATTAAAGCCATTTTTCTTGACAAAAAGTGTTTCCAAAACAACTTTTGCGACATTTCAAGTATCGACATAGAATTTATGCGCTAAAGATAAACGGAAAAAGATTTGAGAAATCTTAATGACAAATGGCATTTCCATCAGCTATATTGCTAAACATGAAGCAATAAACCTTTTTTCGCAAAAATAAATCCTTGAATGGAAACCTGGCTAGTGACACTATTCCCTAAGGCCACAACCTGGCCCCATGCCCTATGCAAGGGAGAACCCTTACTGAGGCAAGCAAACAGTGCCTGGTCCAGGGCAGAGCTCAAGGTCTCTTAATGCCAGACCCTGACAGGCCTTACCTTTAAAGGTGCCCTAGAACTTTTTTTAAAAAGATGTAATATAAGTCTAAGGTGTCCCCTGAATGTGTCTGTGAAGTTTCAGCTCAAAATACCCCATAGATTTTTTTTAATTCATTTTTTAACTGCCTATTTTGGGGCATCATTATAAATGAGCCGATTCAGGGCTACTGGGCCTTTAATTCTCGTGCTCCACACCCACGGAGCTCACGCTGGCCTTAAACAGTGCATAAACAAAGTTTACACAGCTAAAAACCCTCAAATGGATCTTTAAAAAGTGTTCGTCATGCATGCGGCATGCATGCGTCGGATTATGTGAGTATTGTATACTGTTATATTGTTTACATTTGATTCTGAATGAATTTGATAGTGCTCCGTGGCTAACGGCTAATGCTACACTGTTGGAGAGATTTATAAAGAATGAAGTAGCGTTTATGAATTATACAGACTGCAAGTGCTTAATAATGAAAATAATGACGGCTCTTGTCTCCGTGAATACAGTAAGAAACGATGGTAACTTTAACCACATTTAACAGTACATTAGCAACATGCTAAAAAACATTTAGAAAGACAATTTACAAATATCACTAAAAATATCATGTTATCATGGATCATGTCAGTTATTATTGCTCCATCTGCCATTTTTCGCTATGGTTCTTGCTTGCTTACCTAGTCTGATGATTCACCTGTGCAGATCCAGACGTTAATACTGGCTGCCCTTGTGTAATGCCTTGAACATGAGCTGGCATATGCAAATATTGGGGCGTACATATTAATGATCCCGACTGCTACGTAACAGTCGGTGTTATGTTGAGATTCGCCTGTTCTTCGGAGGTCTTTTAAACAAATGAGATTTATATAAGAAGGAGGAAACAATGGAGTTTGAGACTGTCTGTGTCTGTCTGTGTTTGACACCGATTTATATTCCCGCGAGATTCTGCTCCCATGAGATTCTCCTCGCACTCCGTCGTCACGTGATGTTACGTCATCTCAGCGGGATGTTTACAGTGTTTTTCCCTATATAAGGAACCGGAATTTTCATTCATATATATATATCATCTTTTTCATCTGCTTCGGATCCTGACTGTTTTTTGGAGTGCTGATTTTTCGCCGTCACTTGTGGAGTATATTTGGTTTTGCACGAAATACTCGCCCCAGAGGTCTTTAAACAGTTGGACTTCTCCTGAAGGATACTGCTCTCGGACTTGCTATTTATTGTACACGGATTTAATTGTAAATACACTTGGGTTTATTGATGACATTTGTCTCCTGTTTTATTTTTTTGTTTTGTGTTGTTTAAGTGGCACAATCGTTCCCCTTATTTAGTGTATCCTCCTGGCATACTAACTGGAGTGTTACTTAACCCCTAAACCTCACTTCCAATCCGGGTCACGGCACCAATGTAACCCCTCACCCAGGTCCTACTCGCCCCTCTCTGTGCGGGCCTCGAACCTGGGTCTCCGGCGTGGGAGTCAGATGCTCTAACAAGGAGTGACTCACACAGCAACTACTAGCTGGCCTCCGTTAGCTCCTTACCTATCTCTGTAGATAGTTATGCAAATGCATCCAACCCAACACATTCCAGCATCTTCTTTGAGTCGAAGGCATTCCACCCAACACACGTCCCACATCCGTAGCAATAGGGATCCCCCAAAGTGTCTTCGAATGCAGTGCAAGTTCCCATTCGAAAGGGTTTCCTTCACCATCATCTCTTATCATTGTTGTTCATCGCTGTTTGCTCCTGTGCATCTAGTCCTTGTTGCTCCATTGATGTTGTCTCCAGTAATCCTTCCCTGCAAGTTTAAGAACTGTGTTTATCATTTTTAAGTCAGAATTTCTTCATCTCTGCAATTTACACACCTACTTGTGTAACGGAGGCCAGCTAGTAGTCGCTGTGCAAGTAAACAGTTTTTATTTTTTTTTATTAGTTATGGACACATTTCATTTTTCACTTTTTTTAATATAGAATTTTAAGATTAGGTTAGGTTAGGTTACTTTATTAGTACCCACAGGTAAATTTGTTTTGCAGCATGATGAGTACAAAGGCATCGATATCACAAAGACAAAAAAACAAATAAACAAAAACAAGAACAAAATATAAACAGTTACATGATACATGTGCACAAGGCTCCACCACTCAAGATTTATAATATATACATAAAACCTGTACCTTCATATACAAAAGCACATCCCTGCATATATGTATATATATACCTATACCTATATAAACATACATACCCAAATAAAAACCCTATTTATTATTTAACACTGTTAAAACAGCAGGAATGAAGCTGCTTTTATACCGCTTTGTTCTACATCTTGGGACTAAAAACCTCCTTCCAGAGGGAAGAAGCTGAAACTCACTGCGCAAAGGGTGGGAGTCATCATTTAAAATAGAGGCAGCCATCCTCTGTAACTGTCTAGTGTACAAAGATTGTCACAAACTCACATTACCAGCACAGTCACCTTAGCACACTACATTTCCCAGCATCCCTCCTGTTCCTCACCTGCACCTCATCAGCACACTTATCACCTCTGGCACACACTTGTCCTCTGATCTTGATAATGACTATGGTCTACTTACATCCAGTGATTTCTCCAAAGTAGTTCTCCTTGTGTTTCCTGTCTCCAGTGATCCTCTCCTTCACATGTTAAACCTCATCCATTACCTGGTCTACTCATCTGTACTGTCCATCCTGGGAAGTGTGTCCTCCATGACCTTCTTCACTTAATCTATAATCTCCACCGTCACTATAACACAGTAAAGATTGTCATTTCATTATATCTGCTATGTTATGTTATTAAGATTACTCACCTGTTTGCTTGTTTTGCCAACGCTGCTAAATAAACCTGCTGTATTCATGATATCTCTGCTTCTGATTCTGGTATTTCCTGACAAACAATACATTTATGCTGTTTTAGTATTTTAGTATCAGGTGATGGGTATTTTTGACATTTTGTAATTCTCAGATTAATTGCTTTCTTTGCAGCTTTATCTGCCCGTTCATTACCAGCCATTCATATCATCTGCTTTCCAACAGAAGACAATATTAAAATTGTTTCTTTAAATGGGCTACTGAAAAAAAAAACAGCATATGCTGGTTAGGTTTTGGAGCTGGTATGCTGGTTTGAGCTGGTTTATGCTGGTCCATGCATCCGACCAGCACTTGGACGGACCAGCATTTTTTTCAGCAAAAGATTGTCAGTCTTTAAGGATTCAAATGCTTGTTTTTACAGTAGAATCTTTACAAGTAATAATAAAAAATGATCTTGTTCTTTCCCTGGAAATGAGCATGATCCTCAACTCTGAAAATCGAACTTTGTCCAGAAGTACATACGAATATTCTTTTATCTAGTTGCTACATAATATAGTTATCAGACTTATTCCAAACAGGGATTTAAATTGTTACAATGTTGCATCTTCTTATCATGCATTTGCGCGCGCGCGAGAGAAAAATAAACATAAAGGTTATATATAGGCCTATATTAGGGATTTGTCGCCACGCGTCGCATCGCTCCGCTCGCGCCCGCTGTAGAAAGTCTATATAAGCTACTACGTCCCCTTTGAAAGTGAACCAGCTGATCAGCTTGAATCGCGCAGTGCAGAGGCTGACAGCTCACATGTTAAAACCTCACGGTTTTCGGTAAGTATAAGACTAAAAGACAGATTTTTCTATTTATTTGTTCTCTGGTGGTTCAGTTGCTAGTTAGCCTACAACTGCTGACAATAAATGCGCAGTAACATTTAAGCATACCGTCATTCTGAGTGCCAACAACCGCCACATACAGCCTAAATAAAGCGTTATGTGTAAATGCAAACATAAAGATCCATCAAACTTAAATGAAATGTTTAAAAGTAGGTTTCGTTTCACAGCTATTTACAAAACGAAAATGAAAGTAAAAACGTCTTCATGTATAACATGTTCATGTACAACATTATAGCCCATTTACGAATCAATCAATTGTAAACAATGAATTACAATGTAACATTTTTGTGTTAATTTTGAAGTTTTAGTGGCAATTCCACTCTCTCTTCGTCCCAAAAATGCTCAGTTTTGGGGACCCTTGTCCTATAAGACTTCAAACTCAAAGTATACACCGATGTCTGGACTGTCTCACATCTTCAGTCTAAAGAGTTTGATCCAGACTCTGATTCTGAATGTGAGGAACAGGAATCTCCTCCACAACCAAAAATAACAACACTGCCTGTTTCCACATGCTTCTTAAAGCTACAGAATGTAACTTTTTTGATTGAAAAAAACAAAATGTAAACAATTGGCAAGTACATCATAATTATTCACTATGGAAAGCCATATAATTATTATTTATTGTATTGCTGTCGGGACATATTTAGTGGGAAACTACACACCAGTACGCATCAGATTCATCTACATAAAACAGCAGAAATTAAGTAATTTCCAAAACCGTGTTCCTATCCAAATGACTTGAAGTTTTATGCTTCAATCAATAGAGAACCAAAAGTACCTTATTAATCACTGGGCAAATTCTAACACAAGTGATCATCCCTATGCCCTATTGACTCCAGACAGGAGGGAGTGATCTTCACCTGTTTTCATCATGTGCAGCATGGCATCAATCATTAATTGGCTGTAACAATAAATGCTCTTATTGGACTGGAGAGAAAGGTTTGAGTTTTGAAACTCAAAATATGTTTTTTGTGTACAATGTCAAAATATCAGGAAAGACCTGACTCACAGTCTCATGACCCCTTAAAGAAATCTGAGGATTTGAATTTTTTCTCCTTTTTACTTAAAGCTGAAGTTCGGTTGCTGATTGGAGAGTCTCTCGCAGCCATGTCACAGGACCAGCCAGAGCCAATGGATACTGACCAATATGTAAGTAACAGAATAACTTTACAATTAATTTATGAAACATTTAACTTAAGAGACGAATGATTATTGATTACAGATATATTTTATTTATCTTATGAAGTAGTTGAGTTTTGTATAAGTTGTACATTAGTTTGGTGAGATATAATTTATAAACCAATGGATATTAATCAAACTGTAAAATGATTAAGCATTTATAAGGTCCATCCCCATCCATGTAGGCTTATTACGTCTCCTCACTCCACAGCAAATCCTTAAATTAATGGTATTCAGAACAAAACAAGAATGAAAAATAAGTACCCCTATCAAATAATAATAAAAATATAGGCTAGAAATCTTATACAAATTCGTTTGAATCAAAACTGAAACCGCACAGATCTTGGGCTCGCGCATCTCTCATTTGGTCCAGAGTTTCCATATTTGTAATGTAGCCCCACATTATGTTAACAATTAATGTTAAGACAGCTTCATACTTCAGTCCCAATATATACACATAAATCTGCATCTTCACATGTAGAGAAATGAGATTTGGAATAACAGTAAGCTGACAGTATAATGACTGAACGGCACAGCCTTTATAGTGTGCAACAGACACATTAATTAAAGCAGAACGTTTTACATGTTAGGTCGACTGTATTTTATTGTGATAATATTGTCATGATGAATTAGCAGAACTGACATATTGTGTGCATGCACGAGGCGCAACACTTGGATATTTTCTTTATTATTAAATTTATTTATTATAAATTATTTATGATCATACAGATAAGAGTACATCATTCAAAATGGTAAAGTGTCTATTTTTTATGTGTGTACATTAAAACTGTACATTAAAACTGTCATACCTTTGAAAAATACAGAAAACAACAGGATGCGCTTTTTGTTGTCTCCTTGAGCATCTTTCTGTTGCACATGCCAAAAAAATAAACTAAAACACAGCGAATATTTGACACACAGACATGAGAAATATCTCTATCTTTAGAAACCTTTTAGTGCCTACTTTTTTTTCCAGATTATTTGACGTTAAATGCATTATATAAGTCACTTTGGAATAAATAGCATGTTTGAGACGATAATGCAACTTATAGTACAGAAAAAATGGTAGGCTATAAGTAACTAATTATTTCACGAACCACCTGGCTATGGGTCACAGACCCCACTTTGAGGACCGCTGGACTAAATGACATATTTTTGACTTCATAAAGGTGAAATTCAGCAAAAGGTGCCTACGGAAGAGGATTAGGGCCAAGCAATAATAAAAAAATAAAACCATCTTGAGATTAAAGTTGTTAAATTTTGAGAAAAAACTCGTTAAATTTTGAGAAAAAACTCGTTAAATTACAAGAAAAAACTCGTTAAATTTCGAGAAAAAAGGCGAAATAAAATGTTGAGAATAAACTCGTTAAATTACGAGAAAAAACCCGTTAAATTTCAAGAAAAAAGTCGAGATAAAATATTGAGAATAAAGTCATTAAATTACGAGAACAAATTCGTTAAATTACGAGAATAAATTTGTTAATTTAATGACTTTATTCTCAACATTTTATCTCGACTTTTTCCTTGAAATTTAACGACATTTTTCTCATAATTTAACGACATTTTTCTCGTAATTTAGCGACATTTTTCTCGTAATTTAATGACTTTATTCTCAACATTTTATCTCGACTTTTTTCTCGAAATTTAATGAGTTTTTTCTCGAAATTTAACAACTTTAATCTCAAGATGGTTTTATTTTTTTTATTATTGCTTGGCCCTAATCCTCTTCCGTAGGTGCCAACTTTGGGGCACTATTACTTTATAACTGCATTAACCGTGGAACTTAATTATCAAATCTTTTTTATTTTATTTTATTTTTTATCTTTTGGAATTTCAAAATCCATTTGGCTCAAAAATCAGAGGGGGCATGTTTGAATGGCAATGATGACTCTGAACAAAATTTAGAAAACAGAGCTTCATTTTTTAAATATATTTGCCTCAGAAACCATGTGATTACAAAGAAAAATTCTAAAAATCCATGTTTATGTTATTTTACAAAATAACACTTGACTTGTACTTGTTGCGTTGGCTGGGAAGAGTAGAGGTGTGGATCTAAGTGCAGCGGTTTTTATTGACAGACAAAAATAATCCAAACAAGGTACAAGTCCAAGCAGGGCAGAAATCCAAACAACAAACAGCTTTACAACGGGGAGGTAAAGACTATGACCGATAACAGAATACTGAAACACAGGAGTATAAATACAATTGAAAAAAGAGGAGCCAAAACATTTCAGATTGCTGTATTATTAGAATTCTCTCTATTAGAATTAGGCGAGCGTTCATGTTTGCGGTTGCCAGATAACGAGTTCAAATCCCCCAATCAGAGCTTTTCTTTTAAACAGACACCTTTTTGCTTTATGCAATCTGGCAACCATTCACACACACTCTCTGCGGAGGTGCCATGATCTTAAAACACTGACATACTGTACTGTACAAATAAGCTAGAGTTCAGCGATCTCCATTTGAGGTATTCTGCTTAAATGAAAGTGTCATTCAGTCAGTCTGTGTTGTGTCATGGATCTTGACTGTGTTGCTATTGTGGTTGCTGATTGTTCTTATGCAACCTCTGTGTGGCAATATGTACAGCCTTTTTTGCTGTTATAATATTTGAGAGTAGGTTTTTGTTTTACCAGTTTTCATAATGTAGACAGGACGAGTGTATATCTAAAGTCTTTGGTGTTTATTTAGCTTAAAATTGATAGCCTTTAATAAATCTGTACATTAAATGAGGTAACATAAACCATGCACATGAATCAATAATTCTGTTGATTTGTGAGAAATTGGTGAAAGAGCAACATCTGATGAAATGTGAAAATACATTTCCCAAATGTCAACACTCATTGCAATTAAAACTGAGCAAAATAATTATCAATTACCTTTATACAGTATGAAGAAAATATGACGAAAGTTTTCACTGACTAAACTAGATTAAAATGCTCAGACATTTAGTTGATTAAAACTTGACTAAACAAAAACAGGACAAGGTTGACTAAATATGATAAAAAAATAAAAAATAAAAGGTACATTTGACACAGAACTAAGACTAAATATTAAAAAATATCTGACAAAATTAACACTAATAGAAACAAAGAAGGCAGCAGTGGAAAATTTAATTTAAATAAATGAAACAAATACAAATACAAGTATAGTGTCAGTACATCAACTCAAATTAATCACTTTGACAATGACCATTATATAAAATAAAGAATCAGTCGCAGAACCAGAAAACCAGAGGCTGTAACGGAACAAGGCACTTTGGTAGGTGCTTTTAATTTTTCTGTCTTTAAACACAAAACATGCAAAACCAGTTAGTATTTTTAGTATTTTTTTTGTATCAGTGTTTATGATTTAATAACTGATTAAATGTGTTGGCATGCACCTTGAACTGATCCGTTTTTGTTCGGAGGTGCTACAACTATTCTGATATTGAGGTTTCCATAAACATCTTTATAACAACATTTGTCATGCAGTCTACAGTATACTGTATGTACATCTAAAGTAGGTTGAACCACAAGCCTGCTTGCCATACCATGTGGCCTGTGTCTGGTGGGACAGTAAGTAGTTAGACAGGATCATCCTGTGGGAGAAAGAAGAATTGAGCGTCAGTATCTTTTTAAAGGTTCCTCTGTCATCACCAGTCATCTTCATGCCTTAATCCCAGATATTTAGTTGAAATATATACATCGTAACTTTCTTTAATGTTTTTCACCCTGAATGTTAGGACTTATATACAGCAGGCGCAGAAGTTCAAGACTCTGTTACAACTCTGGATGACACAAAGCATCAAAACGTCACAATGGATCAGCTATACTTACAGCCAGAAGAGGTAAAAAGAGTAGAGACTGAGCCATAGATTTTCTGAGGATCTTATTCCTAATAGAACATCAATAATTGGTTATTAATGATTAAATGCCAAAGCATAATGTACCAAATAAAAATGTATTGTTTTGTTAGAATACATATAACCACCTATTTATCATGATTTTCATATTTTGCTCCCAGCTTATATCATCTATCTGGAATAATCAGCATTATTTCCAACCAGTTTGGAGTTCAGACTTATAACTCACCATGCTATTCTTTCTCTTAGTAATTTAAGACCTATGATAAAGATTTAAAATGACTAACACTTCATATCTAGCTCCTAATTTCTTCATTATTGCAGCCAGTTGTCAAATTATTATTACAGAATAAAATGCTAACAATAGAAATACTATAAAAGAACTGGACATTCTTCACTTTGACACATATTACATAAACACACTCAGGTGTGAGTCAGTATTTTTTTCACTCAGAAATTCAGACATGCAAGTTTGCATTCATAACTATTTTCCCTATAACAGGACATTTATACAGCTCGAGATGAAAGTCCACAACCTTCAGCACCACTGGATATTGCCAAATTCATAATCAAAGTGGACTGGAGCGAACCATTTCCAGACAGATGGAGAGCAACATTACAGAAAGCCCTTCAGAGCTGTTTGCTCAGACTGGAAGGAAAAGCATCTGTCCTCAGCCTTAAACTCACGGATGATCAGTCCTGTGCAGAGGTGCAGATCACTCCATCAACAGGTGATATGATGATTTATGATAATTCACTTACAAAATTTTTCAATTTCAATCTCATGTTAGTATCCCAAATAGCTAAATGCAGCTAAATGCTTTTTTTCCATATTAATGATCACAATGCTACAGTACTTTTGAAGTTACTTAATAATAGCTTAAGCACTCCAAGGGTCACAAACCTCCTGCTCTAAACTACATGCATCGGAGTAACACTGCATGTGCAAATTGGTCACTACATAAGAAATTTGGTAACACTTTACAATAAGGCCCCATTTGTCAATATGCATTAGTTAACATGAACTAACAATGAGCAATACATTTAAAGCATTGATTCATCTTTGATTAAATTATATATAAAATGTTTGTTATATAAAAGGTTCATGTTAGTTCACAGTGCATTAATCTTAACAAACTCCATTTTAAAAATGTATTAATGTTAAAATTAACATTGATTAATAAATGCTGTAGAAGTATTGTTCATTGCTGTTCATGTTAACTCATACAGTTAACTAATGTTAACAAAAAGCCAGCACTTCTGTCACCACTTAGTGCAATGTTTGCAAACATTTATGAGCCTCTTACATTGAGCTGCGTGACATTTAGAAATTGAAGCTCAACAGGTATGAAAGAGGAGGCAAGGTTTCTTACTGCAAATAAACATCCACTGATTGATTTAATTTAGCTGTCTTTTAAAAAAAAACTGCCCTTTGTTTCATTCTGTATAACTCTCTGTATGCATTTTATAGAAAATTATTACATATTGTTTTTAAGACTCAGCATTAAATAAACTCTTTATTTTTCTCTGTAGCTCTAGAAGCTTTAAAAAAGCTCAGGTCTATACCTTTGAAGTTTAAACATGAAAATAAGGAAGTGACTGCATGGATTTGTCCGGATGAAACACAGTGTGTGACTGTACCATGCCAGACGTCCATGCTGTACGAGAATCTAATTCCCTCATCAAAGGTATCATGCTTGCTTTGTGCAGAATTATGGCGAAAGACATAGTCATTGTCTTTCTTTATCTTTCTTTGTCCCTGTGGGGAAATTTTCTTTCAGTGCGTTCACACATAATCAGTTTACCAAATCATAATAACACATCCATCACCTAGAACTCTTTGCACGTCAACTCATACTATGAAAAAAGGAGACTATCTTTTATTTAAAAACTTAATTGCCTGCAGCAAGAAGGATTGATTTAGAAAATACTGGCATCCTAAACTTTTGACCTGAAGGTAAAAGCTCAAACTCTTTTGACGATGATCTGAAATGATTTTCATGCCTTTACTAAGTGATCTAGTTTGGTAGATTTGTTGTAATTTTCTAAGTGAACTCTTTTGTTCTACAGTAACATTTCCAAACCAGCAAGTACTGCAAAACATCATAACACTTTTAATAAAAGCATTTTAAAATGCTTTTAATATTGAGATGTTAACATTGACACCAGCTTCCTGGGAAAATATAGTTTTTGCTTTCCTGTTTATGATTTTAGTCCATTTATCCCACCTCAGTTTATGACAATCCCAAGGTATTTATACTGAATAGGCTCCCCTTCAGCAATAATTTTGGAAATTATTTTAATTTCACTATGGGAATAAGGTCCTTTAATCAAATCTCATCATGTGTTTTTAGGTGATCGGCTCTATGCCTGTGACTTCAGCAGCATCAGAAGACGCTAATAATGTTGAGGATGTTGCTGCATCTAATAGAGCTCCAAATAAAGCTGAGGCCACTAACACTGATGAAATGAGCCCTGAGACACCAGCTGGATTCACCCTCCCTCTCTATCAGTTCTGGTACATGCATCACGCTTACAGAAAGGAGTTAGAACAATTTGAGAAACAGCATGGAGTCTCTATTTGTGCAGAAGTGTCCGTCTCAATCAAACATATCCAGAGATCAAGCCCTGATTCTGTGTCTAAAACCACTGCAGACTTTCAGACACTTGTTCAGAGATGCACGGATAGCTTTAGTGATGCTGCCATTAATCATAATCACATATATTCAGATATTGTGAAGGAGGCCCTTCGTGACATCCAATCAGAGGAGACAAAGAGATGATGTTCACCATGTCTGCCAGTAACTGCCTGTTCTTTGGACCGAAGAAATTTACAGATGCGATTAAGAGAGAGGCAACAAAACTGGAACAAAAATCTAAGGACAAACTTCTGAAGAGTGTGTTTGATGACAAGAAGAAGAAATTGACGCCTGATTATGGATCAGGAGCAGTGGGAGGATCAGTGCAGGATGAGGGAGAAACTGGTTTCAATGAAGATTCAAAACACAGTTCTGGACATGAGAGTAAAGATGCTCATGCTGAAGAGGAGACATGTCCTGTTTGTATGGACAGCTTCACCGACAAGAAAAAACTGAAATGTGGACATGAGTTCTGTTGGGATTGTCTAAGTGCATCAGAGAAGAGTCTGGGATCCATCTGTCCTGTGTGTAAGGAAGTGTATGGGACATTGGAGGGAAACCAACCGGATGGAACAATGAATGTAACAAAGAGCAGATCGAGTCTCCCTGGATATCCACTATGTGACACTATTGAAATCACCTACAACATTCCTAGTGGTGTTCAAACGGTAAGAATATGTCACTGAATTTTTATTATTTTAAGAAATGCTTATGATTACACAGGGAGATAATACAGCTGATGAAAAATCTGTGTTGTAGTGAACACACTCCCTTTAACTGCATGTGAGACAGACACATTTAATGTAAATCTGTGTTTCTACTCCTACCCTGCAGAGGACACTGTGGTGTCATTCAGTGCAGGTATACTGCTCTGAAAAACAATGAAGCAGTATAAATAGGGTTATAATCGGTCATTAAACAAAGTACCCCTAATATTTTTTTAAATATCAGTGTATTTACTGATTTTCATTAATGCAGTATAGTAAATATGACAAGCGTCTGTGTTCTCCCAGTGGTTTTCATCATCGACAGTTTAACAGTATGCAGTTTATTTTCAACAAAATAAACAAAAACACAAAAGGCTTTATCATTGAAAACATTTTTTGTCTTACATTTCATAATTAACAAGCAATCTTGGTGCTGACTCATTTTCCATCAGTTTTTTTTTTTGCTGAAAATCAATGAAAACACGAACACACAGTATAAGGCAGGGCTGGGCAAGTCTGCTTCTGCAGATCCACTGTACATTTTAGTTCCAGCAATCAAACACACCTGTCTATAAATATCAAGTAATCCTGAAGACTTTGATTATATTGATCAGGTGTGTTTGATTATGGTTAGAACCACTGTAAAATCTGTGGGACAGTGGCTCTTCAGAAGACGAGTTGCCTGGCCTTGATATGCATGTATGGTATAAATGACTGACTTATCTCAGTCGACCATTATTTATAATCCTTCAGTTTCTCCTAGTAGACCCTCTTCCATTCTTATATAGTTTTGTTTTAGGTTGTGGTTACATCAATTTCCTGCTTATTTTTAGAAGAAGCATCCAAACCCGGGAAAGCCTTTTCATGGGACAAATCGTCAAGCGTACTTGCCAGACAATCCTGAAGGAAATGAAGTGCTCACACTGCTGCAGAGAGCTTTTCAACAGAAACTGATCTTTACCGTCAGGAAATCTATAACTACAGGTGCAGAGAATGTGGTCACCTGGAATGATATTCATCATAAGACTGAAAGATATGGTGGGCCTAAATGGTATGAGTTCATTAAGATCTGCTTTCAGTTGTCCATCATGTTCTGCAAAACCACTAATCAGATATTTCATATTTACTTGAGTTTAATGCAAAATATCACTGTATTTGAACTGTTGCATTTTTATTTTTCTCTTTTCTGTCTACAGTTCTGGTTATCCAGACCCTGACTACTTGAAGAGAGTGAAAGATGAGTTAAAGGCCAAAGGCATTGAAACAGAGACAACAGGGCTGGACAGCCAATTCAAAGACAAACTTCAGAAGAGTGTGTTTGATGACAAGATGAAGAAATCGAGTGGATACTCAAGAAGAATCAAACAGAATCAGACTCCTGATTATGGATCAGGAGCAGTGGGAGGATCAGTGCAGGATGAGGGAGAAACTGGATTCAATGAAGATTCAAAACACAGTCCTGGACATGAGAGTAAAGATGCTCATGCTGAAGAGGAGACATGTGCTATTTGTATGGACAGCTTCACCAACAAGAAAAAACTGAAATGTGGACATGAGTTCTGTCGGGATTGTATAAGCGCATCAGAGAAGAGTCTGGGATCCATCTGTCCTGTGTGTAAGGAAGTGTATGGGACATTGGAGGGAAACCAACCGAATGGAACAATGAATGTAACAAAGAGCAGATCGAGTCTCCCTGGATATCCACATTATGGCACTATTGAAATCACCTACAGCATTCCTAGTGGTGTTCAAACGGTAAGAATATGTCACTGAAATTTGGAACATGGATAGTAATGCAGAATCACGAACTTCTGCAAAAACGTTAAATTAAAACATTAGTTTATCTGTTGCGATTGTGCATATGTAAGCTGAGATTTTATAGGATGCTCATAACTGGTTAACCATTAACCAGCAGTATAACATCAGATAAATGGTTTAAAAAATGTACAATTTTTAATTTTTTAAAAATATTTGAAAAATGTTTGCTGCATAGTTAAAAATACGCAACACATAAATTCAGTTTTTGAGAGATAAAAAGTAACATTTATTATTACAATCAGAAATCATGTAAAATACCAATAAATAAAGAAAAATGTTTACAGACATTATAATGTTTGTAAACATTTCATTTTATTACATAGTTTAAGGTTTTGGTTATACATCATTTTTGATCATTATTAGGAGAAGCATCCAAACCCAGGAAAGCCTTTTCAGGGGGCAAATCGTCAAGCGTACTTGCCACAATCCTGAAGGAAATGAAGTGCTCACACTGCTGAGAGAGCTTTCAACGAAACTGATCTTTACTGTTGGGAAATCTGTAATTACGGGTGTGGATATGTGGTCATCTGGAATGATATTCATCATAAGACCAAATACGGTGGACCTCAAAGGTATGAGTTCATTTAAGTCTGTTTTCAATATCCATCATGTCCAGCAAAATCAAAATATTTCATATTTAGAAGAGTTTCATGCAAAATATCAGTGAATTGAACTGTTTTTATTTTTCTCTTCTCTGTCTACAGTTCCGGTTATCCAGACCCTGACTACTTGAAGAGAGTGAAAGATAAGTTAAAGGCCAAAGGCATTGAAACAAGACAACAGGGCTGGACAGCCAATTCAAAGACAAACTTCAGAAGAATGTGTTTGATGTTGAGATGAAGAAATCGAGTGGATTCTCAAGAAGAATCAAACAGAATCAGACTCCTGATTATGGATCAGGAGCAGTGGGAGGACCAGTGCAGGATGAGGGAGTGAATTTTAGAAGACAAAGTGAAGCAGAAACTGGATTCAATGAAGATTCAAAACTCAGTTCTGGACATGAGAGTAAAGATGCTCATGCTGAAGAGGAGACGTGTGCTATTTGTATGGACAGCTTCACCGACAAGAAAAAACTGAAATGTGGACATGAATTCTGTCGGGATTGTATAAGCGCATCAGAGAAGAGTCTGGGATCCATCTGTCCTGTGTGTAAGGAAGTGTATGGGAAATTGGAGGGAAACCAACCGGATGGAACAATGAATGTAACAAGAAGCAGAACGAATCTCCCTGGATATCCACATTGTGACACTATTGAAATCACCTACAACATTCCTAGTGGTGTTCAAACGGTAAGAATATGTAAAACTGCATTTTTATTATTTTAAGAAATGTTTATGATTACACAGGGAGATAATACAGCTGATGAAAAAAATCTGTGTTGTAGTTCCTATTGTAAAAACACTATGTTTACTGTTGAGGGATTTAGGACTGAGGTATTGTGGTGTAAATATTATATGCACTTATGGTGCATGTTAACTCCACTAGGGGGCTGTCTTGGTCTTATTATAGTGTTTTTCCCTTGCCAAAATTGACAAGAAAGTGACTTCAGTTCTCTCATGTGCTGACAGGGGCATAAGATGCTTGTGTTCTGTAATAAATGCCTGGTTTTGAGACATGCCTCTCCATGCATGCAGTTTATTTAATACACAACACAAGAAGAGAATGCTACAGGTATATCAAGTTCTTCTGTATGCTGTTACGTCTTGTGCATTGCTGAGACAGACATCTTTGAAGCATTCAAACTATTTCTTTGTGATACTATTGTGTACAATGCAGGTCTACTAGGAGAGGGGATAGGTAGCTTACAGAGGAAACTCCCTCTTCACATCTCACAATAGTTTTAACACGTTTTACCTTTGAGGTTTAAATAAACCATACAGTTTATTTTTTATTATTTATTATGGATTTCTTAGTTTCTACTTTTATGTCTCTCATATCACAACACAGACTTGCTCTCTGGCTTCATTCAAACACAACTGACAGCATCACTTGCATTAGAATGACATCAGAGGCCTTCAGCAGTAATATTACTGAAATCTTACATTCTGTCAGTGTTTGTTTTGTGATAATGACAGAATGACTGCACAATATTGCTCACTTAACATGTAGTAAACAAATCAGTCATCATCGCACAGAGTATATCTTCTCATATTCCTGAATATGCATAATATCTCACGATTGAGGATGAAAACAATGATAAAAGTATTTTGCACTAATGGACGCACATATATGGATAGTGCAGAAATCCGAACTGGGCAGCAAAAACTTTAAATCGAGCATTAGTTCATCTGTTGCGAGAGCACACAGTCTTTAATCTAGAGTCATTCACAGAAGTGCCCTTGTTAAAAAAACCAACTACAGAATACTGTGTCTAGAAAACATAAACACACAATATTAGGTATAAATGACTTACCACAATGGGCTATTATTTATATACCCTAAATTTCTCTGATATCTGTGATCTCCTAGTAGATCCTTTTTTATTACATAGTTTAAGGCTTTGGTAATAAAGTACATAATTTTTCTGATCATTTTTAGGAGAAGCATCCAAACCCGGGAAAGCCTTTTCATGGGACAAATCGTCAAGCGTACTTGCCTGACAATTATGAAGGAAGAGAAGTGCTTATGCTGCTGCAGAGAGCTTTTCAACAGAAACTGATCTTTACTGTCGGGAAATCAACAACTACTGGTTTAGAGAATGTGGTCACCTGGAATGATATTAATCATAAGACCAGCAAATATGGTGGACCTCAAAGGTATGAAGTTCTGCTTTCAATCGTCCATCATGTCCTGCAAAACCACTAATCAATTCATGTAAATATTCATGTAAAATATGGCTGTATTTGAATTGTATTTTTATTTTTTCTGTCCACAGGTATGGCTATCCAGACCCTGACTACCTGAAGAGAGTGAAAGATGAGTTAAAGGCCAAAGGCATTGAATGATTATTTGACTTGTATGTTCTGTAGAAAATAATGTAGAAAAAAATACACATCTAAGCCAGGTGCAAATTTGCAAATGACTTTATAAAGATGGCAGCATCATTATTTTATTTGTACACAGAGATTGGTAGCTCTATAAGTAAAATCTGTTGACTTTAGCAATCTTTGTTGCATTATATGCCAACAGTGACAGTTCAAAAATTGCAGAAAGCACTTTTTGTGTTTTTAGCCACAAGTTTGCATGCTTTTAACTCAAGAAATATTAAAGATATCTAAATATGCTTTTAGATTCTGGTTCTTAAAAAACTTGGTGGACAGTAGTGAAGTATTTTTACTTTACTCAAGTAAATTTAAAAAAAGTATCTGTACTTTATCTGTGTTTTTCCCTGGAAAACTGTTACTTCACTACATTTCAAAGCATTATGTTATACTTTTTACTGCACTACATTTCAGAAAAAAGTTGTTTTCTTTACCATTAATACTTAAGTACATTAAACGTGTATTTGCTTACTTTTACTGAGTTACTTTTACTTGAGTAAAAGCAAGAAAGTACTAGATTTCTAATGTAATTAAATATTAAATAAAATAATAATATGAAACGTAGTGCAGTAAAAAGTACGACATTATGCATTGGAATGTTGTGAAGTAAAAGTTTTCCAAAGAAAAACACTCTGATAAAGTACGGACACTTGAAAAATGTACTTAAGCAGAGTAAAAATACTTCACTACTCTGAATAAAAGGCATTCTCTTTTTTAATAACCGGTACTTTGGGTGTCATCATGTCACCATACTGTTGGGTTCATCATATTTATTTTCATATAAAGCAACAGAATTTAAATTACATCCACTTTATAGCAACAAACATGAACGTGAATCTCGTGAATTATTTTGCAAAGCAGTTGGTTCAGTTGCTTCAAAGCTTCGAAAAGCTTAATTTTTCACTACGGACCCAATTAAAAGTTTGGAATTTTGAAACATTTTGATTTTGAAGCCTATAATACTATCAGCAGAAGTAGCCTAAAAAGATAAACTCAGGCTATAAATGAACTATTGTACGGCTTCAGCTTCACCATAACTATGTTTCTGACAACTCTTCTGTCTTTATTTACAAACATTTTCCCTGAAAGTTTGAGTTAGATTAGCTTCCAAGAGCGCATTTATAAAGACAACAAGGTTGTGAAAGCGACTAGTAAATATGAGTTTACCTGTTTGGCTGATGATGTTTAATGCCATCAACAACCTCTCTAGTCCCATTTAGACATTTGTTAGCAAGTAAAAGCCTTTTTGCTATCATATATTCTTATCAGTTTTTTGAGTTATAGCTTTCAAAAAGTTTTCTATATGTTCTAAATTAACCATAGTTAATTTTCATATAGGCAGCACTGATGTTTAAATATGTTTACCAAAGCTGTGGTCAAACTCAGCTGCCTGCAACTAGCCAATACTACAAAACAATGGTAGTTATGCAATTAGTACTGGTTTTAAAAAAACTTAATTGAGCCAATAATCAAGTGTAAATGACATGTATTTAACTGAGTTGCCATTTGTTATCAAACCACAGCTATTCTCTTCTCCAGGCTCGGACATATTCAGGTACAGTTGAAAGCTACTAACAGCTTGATTGTAAGCCTCCTCTGTCCACTAGATGGCAGTATCATATACCAAGAGTTTCACACAAACACCATAACTACTAAATTTCAGACAGTTACGTAATGCTTATGTAGTAAAAACTACCTTAATACAAGTTTTTGTTCCATTGCTTTATATAAGGTGAAGATCCTTCACAGACAACACAGGTCTGCTCTGTAGGTTGCCACAATGATTTATTTAATTCTATTTTTTTAAAGGGTCATTAACATTCAGCTGACTTCAAAGGCACTTCCTCACTTTTTGTTGCATCTTGTCGACCCTTTATCCTGTTTTGACAAGGACTCACAAAAGCCCAACTCAGGGAGACAGGTTGCACTTTCCAAAACCAACAACTCCAAGGGAGTTTAAAGTTGTTGAGACAAAGAGTGCATTGTGCATTTTCCCATGCCTGAAACATCTCACAGTTTGTAGTCAAATAAGGGCGATAGAACACGTTGTACTCATAACATGCCATTTTTTCAGCACAATGAATTATCTGCCTCAAGTAACATTGATGACCATAAATTTCCCTTTTAAAAGGAGCTTTAAAAACATCTCAAATGTGTTCATTTCTGTATTTATTTAAGGAAAAGATCAATTTTCATTTGATTCAGAGAAGTCTAATGAATGGCAAGAACAGCAGTTCTCAGTTAACAGGAAACGTTCTCAGAACGTTCTGGCAAGGTTCTCTCAAAGTTATAAACAAACGTTCTTCCAGTGTTCCTTCAAAGTTATCTGGTCTTTAAAAATATTCTCAAAACTTTAGCCCAAAAACATTATTTATTGTTTATACAACTTTTTTCTGAAATGTTAGTTGGACGTTCATCTAATGTTCTTTTAAATGTTACTAGTTGTTTCAGAACGTTCAGAGAACATTCAAAAGTAACGTTCCCATAATGTTTGCACAATGGAATGTTTCCTTACACCAAGAAAAAACATTTTTAAAACATTAAAACATTCAGAGAAAATTCAGAAATAATGTTTTCATAACTTAATAACTTAAAAACACTAGCTTTTAAAATAACTTTTAATAACACTCTTAGAACATAATTTTGGTAGCTGGGATAATACAGCAGTGTGTAATACTGATATTTAATGTCCTTAAAGGGATAGTTCACCCAAAAATGAAACATTGAGTATTTATTTTTCCTACTATGGTAGTAAATGGGGGGCAAGATCTGTTTGGTTGCAAACATTCTTCCAAATGTCTTCCTTTGTGTTCAGCAGAACAAAGAAATATATACAGGCTTGGAACAACTTGAGGGTGAGTAAATGATGACAGAATTTTCATTTTTGGGAGAACTATCTCTTTAATCAACAAATATGGTCTACATTAACACAATATTACATTTCAAACAGTAATTCAACTGCAAAGTTGCTAAGTCTCCACAGTGAGTGTGTGTTTCTATTAACATTCAGGCATTATATATCAAACTAAACAAGAGAATCCGCTGATTCAGTTGACAAGAGTAAGATGACGCTCGATGTAGGACACATTTGAGATAAAAATACATTTATGTGACAGTTTCTGTGTTGTTTCTCCTGCTCCAGCATCCAAATTTGCTCTCTATTTTCGCTCCCTCCTTCACCAGTGCCAGCATTAACTAGGACATTATCGAAATTATAGCTCTTCAGGATGCAGCAATAGTCTGGAATGCTGTGATGTTACACTGTACTCTTGGAACGGACTCAAATAAACTAACAGTTATGTGAATAAATAAATAACACCAACTATTATTTCTGGTTACACTTTACTTTAAATGTGTCCTTCTTACAGTGTAATTATACATTTAAGTACTGAGTAATATTAACTACATTTACTTTAGTGTTAGGGTAGGGTTAGTTTCATGTAATTATTCATAAATATACTTTATAATTTACTTTACAGGTGTCCTAGCAGAGGATCCACAACTATAGAAATGTTCCACTGATGCTTAGTATGACAACAGATACACTGTTCAAAGTTATGTTCAAACTTTTTGTAACATTCATGACATAATATGATAAACTTAATTGCTGATTTATTGAAACGTGAGTGAACAAGTAACAAACAAAAACTATATTAATAAGAATCCAGAAACATGACTTGACCAAAACATCTCGGTTACATATAGGGGCTTTGCACCAGAGGAACCTTTTCATAGTTCTATTGGCTAAATGATTTTAGTAGAAACTCCTTTTGGGGGAACTAAATTAGCTCCTTAGGGTCTAACCCAGCCCTATAGGACCTATCGGTGATGTAAGTGTATGTTGATTGGTCAAACGCACCAGCACCCGGCATTTTTAAAACGGAGTGTCTATTTACACTAAGTGCAAATAGCGTCCTTTGTTGGCCAATGCTATTTACACCAGCTCTGCCCACCAATGTCAGGTTGGGCCACTCAAGTTTAAAAAAGACATGCAGAATTCAACATCTTTAGTGGCGCAGCAGTAGCGAGCAAGGCTCACGGACCAGGCTTTTAATGCAATCAATGTGGATTTGAATCCACCTTTTGTTCGGATATATTTTCAATAAAAATAAAAATAAGGTTCTAAAAGTGGAAATAAACCGTGTACGAGTGTTTAATAATATTAAAAGTGTTTATTAGGTAGGGTTAGGGGAAGGTGTAGGGAGGGTTTTTATTCTCCCAATGAGGCAGCATCCATTTAATAATTATAATAAATATAATCATTTACACTCTATGATATTTTTGCATCCTGTTAATGTACAAAAATACAGAGGTGCAAATAGTATCTGCCAATATAAAGTAGATAGCATCTTACTCTTATTGCAAAGAACTGATTGTTTTACATGGTGTAAATAGAATCTATCACTATTTTCACCTAGTGTATATAGCATATTGCTAAGAAAATGCTGCTATTGACACTTAGTGTAAATAGCATCTATTGCTATTTGAATTTAGTGCAAATAGCTGCTGCCTTTTTAAAAAGCTGTTTAAACATGTTTACATATTTTGTTATCACAAAACCCACGACACACAACCAACAGCTCAGTTTGTAAATGCCGCGCTTAAGACTCCACTGTCAGCCGCTTTAGAATTCCTATTCCCGGTGCGAATGCAACCAGGAACATGGTCCGGGGGAGAAATTAGTTCTCTGGGAACTATCCTAGTGACTAGTTCCTCGAAATATTCAGTGCGAAAGCCCCTTATGTATCCTTGGTTCCCAGGTAAGGAACAATATACTGCGTCAGTAGTTGATATTATGGGAACACTATCTGATATAATGATTCTCTAAAGAGTGTATTTAATGATGCCGATTTATTGGCAGATAGCACGAGCTCCACCCACCCTCCAACTATGATAGCACAAGCACATCCGTATGAGTCTTCAATGAAGTGACGCCTCATAAAGATGTGCTCGCTTTATCATAGATGGATTTACTATGAGGGAAACCAAGCAGAGACTTAAAAGTAAGGCCAACTATGCAACTATGCATACTCAGGGAACCAAAGTTACATATGTAACCTTTCATAAGATCTTTTCAATGCTGCATCAGTACCTGACAATCCTGGAACAACATTCCTGTCCAAAAACATACTGTATTCCTAACCTTATCCTTACCCCTTAACCTACCCATAACTTGTCCCTAAATCAGAGGGAAATGATGGGTGAAAGGTTTGAAATCACAAACTACCTTGTAATCACGTCAACTTGTGCTTGTCAATGAGTGGATCTCTGAGCTGGTGTGAGTGAGTGGAGGCGGGTCTAATTTGCATATGCATAGAACCGCACATACTAAATAAGGCAAGGGTGTAGAGTTACATTCAAGGTATTTGAGGCATTTTTTTTAAGGAAAAAAACATTAAAGTATGTAATTTTGGTGATCAAAGATGAGCTTTATGGGATAAAATGATTGACCACAGGGGGACTTTAAAGCTCTAACAGACAAAGTCTATGCAACCTTGCAAGTCTATGCAAAAAGGAGGAGAGAAAACTTCAAAATAACAGCCTGCGTGCAATGCGAAGAAGAAACCACCTTGAAAAAGATAACCAAGTCTTGGCCTCAGCAAGACCTTAACTAGACTGGGATCAAAATCCAAACAAGAAGGGCTCACCAACAAAGCTTGCCAGTCCCAAATTCTCATAAGATAAGTGAGGGCCAGCAAGAGGACCATCTTGAGGGTCAAAAGCTCATCTGAGGCAGACTCCAGCAGCTCAAAAGGAGGTCCTGCCTAAGCCTCCAGAAGCCAAGATGGAATGAATACAGGACATTTAGGCTTTAGCCATCTCGTCCCATGCACCGAAACATGAATGTCTTCCTAAATATATGCCGTTAACAGGAACATGTTTAGAAGCAACAGCTCTGACATATACCTGCTCCAGCAGTAAAATGCTCCTGCAAAATCTCCAGCACTGGACCCATCCGGGCAGTGAACTGGATCCACTCTGTGTTGTATGCCCCTGGACGTAAATAAACAGTACTTCAAAGCATAGAGTTTAGAGGAGGCTCTAGCATTCAGAATGATCTCAGTGATATCAGATGAAAGGCCTGAATCCATCAAAGTCCCCTGTTCGCTGGCCAAACCCATCGTCTCCATATCTCTGGACAGTAGTGCCATAGCAAGCCCTGAACATGAGAGAGATTGCCTGTGATTGGGATTCTCCAAGGAGGTTTCTCCAAAAAAAAGATCAGATCTCAGAACCATGTGTGTGATGGCTAAAATGGGGACACTAAGAGAAGATGAACCTTGTTCTTCTGAACTCACCACAGAACAGCCAAAAGTAAGTGCACAAGTGGAAAGGCATGCAGACTGGCTTTGGGACACAAATGGGCCATAGCATTTATTCCCAGAGGCGCTGGGGGAGATTGAGTGAACCAGAGGGACAATGTGAAGTCCACTCCTGACAACATGAGGGTGCAACCTCCACTCCCTGGACCTCAGCCTGTGCCTCGAAATATGGTGTGCTCCATGTTTAAAGGCCTGTTCACACCAAGGACAATAACAATAATGATATAGTTATAAAAATCATTCTAAATATAAAATAATAGTCCACACCACAACTATAACAACGTAATAGAGGAACAATATTGTTGGGATCACTTTCAGAAGGATTTTTTCCAGCTGTTGAACGATAAAACACTGACAGCCAATCAGAATCCATTCTAATTTAAGGGCTCGCGCATTTAAAATGTCAGACGACATTGCGGAGAAATTAATCGCAGGGATCCAGAAAAATCCAGCACTGTTTGACAATTCAAACCCCAGTTTCAAGGATACTTTAAAGAATATTGATATATGGAAAACAATCGGTCATACCCTATAAAGGCTAGCAAATAGCGTAACATAAAATTACCTCGGGTATCCAGCACTATTGTCTTGCTTCCTTTAGTTGCAGTGAAAAAGACTAGGCGTTGTTTTTATTCCACTATATCAGGGCTGTCAAACATACGGCCACCTACTGTCAGAGAGTGAATTTGCATTTTCATGAATTTGCAATTTTCATTTTGTTTTGTGCAGGTGTCTTATGTAGCATAATTTCACAAAGCTAAAGTCAGACCATGCTGTTTTTCTTGAAATTACCCAATAATTTAAATGAAAAACAACTGCACATGCTCATGTGCATAACATCTTTGTTGGGATTGTGACAAAAATGCAGTGTTTTTCTCTAATATCAAAGAGCTACACATATTTTTTGACCAAATAAACAACAAATAAATTTGCTTTAAAAAAAATCCGCAACAGTATCAGAATCGGTCAATTTGCTTCTAAAAAAATTCAAAATGAAAAAATCAAAATAGGTGCATCACTAATAAAAACATATTAAATAAAGCATTATTTTAAAAATCTAATAGTTTTTTCACTGTAAAAACAAACTCAGTTTTAAAGAGCAGTGTACTAGTTGCCTTGCAAATTAATTTGTTGTTTTTATGGTTAATATTAATGCAACTAACTTCTATTATTATTATTATTATTATTAATTTGGCCCACACATGGTTATTTTTTTACAATCCGGCCCTCAAACTAAAATAAGTTTGACACCCCTGCACTATATTGACTTGATTAGATCGATTACACTAGCTAGATTCACTGTTTAGATGCACTTGAAACGTAGCTTGCTGAGGACATCTGCTGGTAAAAGCTGTCTAAATGCAAAGCATGAATAAAATGTGTCTTCAAAAGACAACAACTCTCTTTTAAGGATCTTGTGTACCCAAAAGTGTCTGTTTTTCCTTTTATGTTTTTGTGTAACATAAAGCAGCAGCAGGTCATCTACATCCATTTTCACTACTTTGAAACCGCAGCTTGGAATAAAAAAGACGGTTATCGTTCATTGGTGTGCATGCTAATATAGTTATCGTTATAGTTACCTTTATAGTTATCGATCTTGGTGTGAACGGGCATTTAGACTCCCTAGGAGATTAACATTTCTTTAGCGACAAAATCTTGTTTTCAGTATAGAGCAGAATGACAGCAGTTACTACATGGCTAAACAGCCCAGCATCTAGCACAAATGTTTTATCCTTCTCATGGATGTGTATTAAATTCAGCCAGAGATGGCTTTTGGTTGCAACTAAACCTGTCATTGAATGACCATTAGCATAACTCCTGCTGGTCCCAGCACACAAAACATATCTTATGCTGGTGATCAGCAATGCTGGATTTTTCAGAAGATTAGTAGCATTAAGCATTAATTCAGTTTCCCTACTTAGCTCTTTGACCACCTCAAGGGGTCAAACAGTCACCCATGTCCCAATAAGTCCTGGTACGCCTGCAGAACCCACGTTGTGTGCAGTGCTGCACCTGCTTAACCAGCGGCCATGTAAGACTTGCCAATCAAAGAAGACAGGGTCTGGACGGAGGAGTAGCCCTTGATTTCCACAAGGGGCCGACAATGATGCCAGCCCATGCGTGAGCAACATAGAGTGAGCCAGTTTAATTTCTTTCCTCAGAAAGAAAGCATGTTTAGAATGAAACACCAACTTAAAATTCTCCAAGAGTGAGCAGTTAGGGCTGTTAAGCGTGGCTTGAGCGTGACTGAATCTGAGACAATTAATACACTTATCATGCGTGTCTTTGCTTGTAATGACACAAAGACACACTTACAGAACAGCATCATAACTCGATGTGAACCACTGAAAATGAAAAGAATAAAACTTTTCAGAAGAGAATGAATCATCTTTCTGAAGAAGAGAGTCATGGGGAATCAGGCTCATATGCTGCTACAGAGTACGTTTATTACATTCATAATGGCCACATATATTTTTTTTCAATGATGTGCCTCAAAAGATTTCTAATGGCTTTATGTTGATGGTTGTTATGTAATCTGACTTATGCACTCTCAGAATAAAAGGTACAAAAGAGTTTGTGCTTCAAAGAACAAATCTGTCCCTTGATGTACCTTAGAAACCCGTACACTGAAAAACCTTTCATTTTGTAATACCTTTTACGGTTATGGTTAATATGGCTGTTGTTCATATTTACAAAAAGGAGCCCATCTGCACTATGATTTTGCATCAAAAGAGCAGACAAAATAACAGCATTTGAACATTTACATAATTTAAATTTATGATTTATGTCTAATTGTGTGTCTGTGTGTTTATTTTGTGGACATGTTAAATTTAAAATTACTTTTTTTGGCTGTTTTTTTTTAATTATTTGTTCTTTTTATTGCAACCTTTTGCTGTATTATAATAAATTGACAATGAATCATTATTGCTCTTACTGCTCTTATTGAGTAACATATTAGAAAAATCCATATAATAATAATAATAATAAAAAATTTCTAGAGTTAAGCTAAGACATTCAAAGTCAGTATCTTGCTGAATTTTATTAAATGATATTGTTATTAATTATAATAATCAGAATCCAACTTACTGGCCAAGCAAGTTACTCTTCAGAAATTGACTATGGTGGGTTCACTGTAAAAAGAATTGTTGGTTTAACTTTAAAAAAAGGTAAGTTACCTGGTTGCCTTAAAATTTTGACTTCACTGAAATTACATTTTTGAGTTAATTTGATGAAGGCGATTGGTTTAATCAACAGAAACTCAAAATATTATGTTATCTGAACCACATTAATTCTTGAATTTGTTGATTTGACAAAAGAAAAAAATGATTTGGGCTGGTGATTCGTTGCAGGGCCTTGTGGGTCATTATTAAAGAGGCATGGTCAAAGAGATTTAATGGAAGTCCACTATGCAGTACTCTTACATAAACCATTAAAAACATAGCTTTCATTTGTTGGAATGCACAGCACATCCTTTCTCTGTGCAATTACTTATTTATAATGTTCTGTCTGCGTTGATGCACAAAAAAAAAAAAACATAAAATGCCATATCAAGCACTTCCAAGACTGCAAAGGAGTATAGTTTATACTCAGACTTATGTAAACATTTTTTGTTTATCCCGAAGCACAGCCCAAATATTCAAGGAATGTTAATTACCTGTGATTTTTCTTGGGATTATGAATGTTATGGTCTAAATATTAACAATCCATTTGCTGACTGAAACTAAAATGTAATTAAAGTTAAATATATTATTCTGTTTCTTGTTGGGAAGCTTATATGGAAGCGTTTTAGATTCGAATTGCCCTGAATTAGGCACCTTCACATTCTGTGGTAAAATATGCACTGTATCTTTTGGAAAATGGAAAAGGCCTACTGGTGATTTTCTGCTAGGACACTGAACATTTCTTTTTTAACCCCAAAACACAAAATGCAATGCATAATTCAAAATAAAATCTACAGAATATTCCTCATTATGCTCTATTTCTCTATGGTCTTTTCTTACAGTGTGGATGAGAATGTTTTCTCTGTTGCAGTGTCTTTATACAGTATTTTGTGCTCTTTACCATCTGTTAGTGTGTTAGACTGAAAGTTGTTGTTTACTTGCGCAGTTGGTCGCAGTGAGATTCTTGGATAAACTCATTTAGTTACACAACAGGATTTGAGCTGAGCTCCGAGTGCACGGTAAGCAGTTCTGCATTTATGGAGAAAAGGAATAATTGTCGCAAATGTTGCCAGCTAAGTGTTTCCTTTTTATTTGGAAGTCATTCAAAGTATTTTCTACGTGTGAGCCTTGAGCAGAACTAAGGCTGTTTTTCAACCCATGCACATGTTTATCTCTGTGTTTATTTGTATCTTACTGTACCCTTGGTTTTGGTTTAAATGTTTCCCCCACACTGAGAGCTTTAAACGGCTCAGACATGCCTCACATTTTGTGTTCTTTCTGAAAGAATTTGTTGTTTATGTGTTCTTAATTATTCTCCAAATCCCCAAATTACTCTTAAAAATGATCAGAACAGGAACTAAACATGCAGTATATGAGAATTAACAGTACATCAAGAGGATGCTAGATGTGTTTTGCAATACAAACATCTTCACAATTAAACTAAATACTGTACCCAGTTCACTATAAACTTAATGGGTGGTTCATGTTTCCACATTAGATGTAATGACGTCGTTAAAACTCTGTTTTGCAAAACTAAATCTCTTAAGACGTTGTAGGTGTCGTATTTCTCGGCGTCGACTCACCGCATGCGTTTCTGATTGGATGACACCCTTCGTCGACATCACATCAGCCAATAACGGAGCTCCGCGCTTCTCCATCGATCAGCACAGGGATGGAGCTCTCCTCCTGACGTCACAGCAGCCAGCGGGGCTCATGATGGGAAGTCCGAATCATTTGCGCGAATCGGTTCTTTCGAACAGTTGGGTCCTTTGACCAGTTCATCGGTTCTTTTACGTCCTCGCGGGTTCCCAGACATTCCTTGACATTTCACATGCTTTATACATGTTGGTAAATATATGTTTATTTATTTCAAGCTTCAAGAGTCATCAGTTATTGGCTCATTTTGTGTCAGACCTGAGGCGCAGTACATTTTTATTAGGCTACTGTTATTTTATTACATAGGCCTACGCATTAATAAATACACGATATTAACATAAAGACCTGGGCAACATGAAGATATTATTCATTTAAAACAAAAAAGTGAATATAGCATTGATGAATATAATATTTCCCTGCAGTCTCAGATACCAGACAAGTCGGAATTCTCGAACCAATTGATGTCCGACTCGCGGTTCATGCAAAAAAGTGAACCGGTTCACGAGTCAAACATCACCAGTTCAGGATTGGACCACACATTTCGCCCAATCTGTGTTACCAGCAGCAACAGAGAGAATCGGGCTCGCATTCATAGGTGTCATTGGCACAGAGCGGAGCGCTGGCTGTCATCCTCGACAAAGGAATGGTTTGAGCGCACTGTCTCCATGGTGATGCCGTGTATCAGACATATATCAGCCATAGGTTGTGCCATGCATTCAAGGAATACGTGAATCGTGTGTGCCAGAAGAAGCCTTTTGCGCCAGTGTGCGCATTTGGAGAGGCGCATCAGCCGTGATCAGACTGCAGCTTTACTGGATCATCGGACCTTGCTTTTGCATTTTATTTGCTTTTTTTTGTTGGATTTCCCCCCCCTGTGAAGTATAATGTTGCGCGTCGCAGCTGGCAGGCTGCTTGTCGGATTGTTCTTTTTGGGGGTTTTACACAGTTTGGAGGAGGTGGTGCTTCCAGCAAGGGCAATAGATGGTGAGTGTATGATTTGGTACATGTATCATCACACAACACCCACAATTCAGCAACTGTTGCCATGCATTTATCCATCATCACATCAGACGGCCATCCTTTGATGCGTTGATACACAGTTGCTATCTGAACCGAATATAAATGTCTCCACGGTTATGCGCAGGTAGATGATCTTATAATGCATTAGACGGTTTATGTTGAAGTAGCAGCGCGTGCATCACATAACCAGCTCAGGAGTGCAGATACATTGATAATCTGTGGATGAACCATCACAGCGCACATGCCCAGAATACAACATGACACATGCAACTTTTCCACATCAGTTCAGCATGTGCACTAATCTTGCACCAGCACAAAACATGCATGTTACTGTCAATTTAGGATTGGATTCATGTAAGTTTTGTAGAAGAGGTCCTCCTTAAATGAAGAAGATTGTTTGTTATGTTGAATCATGAGTAGGCTGTGTGCATCTGCAATCCAGCAGGCCCTTTCCATCAATAACCTATAGATGCATTTGTAAAGGAAAGGAAGGAGTGGTGATCTCTGGACTGAAATGCATGATGGATTGTCTGCCTTTTGCACATTATTTTTTACATGCATGCAGTCTGTAATGAAGCTCAAAAGTTGAAGAGCTTTGAGACAAATGAGCTTCAAGCTCTAATCTATGTGATCTGGATAGGAATCATCTAGACTTGTATCACACTGGCATCTTGTCATTCAGTGCTGTGGATGCTGGTCTGAAGTCAACATACTGTAGTTTATTGTAGAACGCGCGCGCGTGTGTGTGTGTGTGTGTGTGTGTGTGTGTGCAGTAAATGCAACAAGCCATCTACTAAGTAAACTGCCCTGTGTGCAATTAAATCCTAACTCTGGAAACAACTACACACTTGTTTACTTAGCTCTGCAAATGAGGACGTAGCACAGACTTCTTTGTTTTTATATAAAGCTCCTGATAATTACTACAGACTATCCCTAAACAAAAGGAATACTTTACTCTTTTTCACAATTTATATACTGTTTATGAATTATTTTAACACAGAGGACATGACAGATTTGTCCACTAAGTATCTTCACACACATAGGCCTACTTTACATACATTAAGAATGGAAAA
Organism: Culter alburnus; assembly: GCA_028476615.1. Lineage (NCBI taxonomy): Eukaryota > Metazoa > Chordata > Actinopteri > Cypriniformes > Xenocyprididae > Culter > Culter alburnus. Next base: position 431,504 of record JAOTNS010002633.1, read on the forward strand.
ATAGTAGTTTATTTCTTTGCGTAAACCTAAAACATTCACAATTCTGTTTAATGTCTGTTTCTCACAGACTGCAGTGTGCAGTTAAAACTGCTGTGATAATAACACATCATTTTCTCACAATGGCTTGTACCGCAGTATAGAATACGCTGAAAGGCTTCGTGTTCAGTTCTGTCGCTGGCTAAGCTCATCAATGGTGTTAATTAAGGGGCCCCTATCAGAGAACTACACAGAAGGTTGCTGTTTTCTCATGGGTCTTTTGAGGTGACACACACTGTCGTCTCCCTCTTAAAGCTGCCTCTTTATATAAAACAAGGAATTAAAATACCATTTTTTTTTTTGCCAGAATATGGTCCTACACACAGTATGCCCTGAGATGATATGATGATAATCAATTGTCACCATGCTTACTTGGTCGTAAGTGTTCATTTCCCCATGTGTCAGGTCCAAAATCTGTCAACAGCCTTAGATAATAAACAGATAATATATTTTTAAAGAATTTCAAGTGTAAAAGTTTGGCATTTGGGTGAATTTAGAGTGTGTAATGTTAAAATACTATATCCCAGTTTAATATTCAACTATAAGAAAGCTATTAGTAGCTTGAGTCCTTTGAAAAGTGCAACATTGTGACTCAGTAAGGCTGTCTAAACATCCTGAACAGCTCAACACCAACATTGGCTGAACCATGAGTTTGGGGCAGGACCATCTGTTTGAGTCTTAGCAGATGGGGCACTTTTTTGAAAATATATATATATATATTTGCACATAATTGGCAATTTTAGCAATTTAGTGTACAGTATGGTTGCTTTTATTAAAATTGTTTTATGTATATTTTGCCATTTTAGAAACCATCCAGTCATATGCTCTCAGGGAAACCGACCTTGGTCCACCAGAACTGCTCAGTTTATCATGATTTAAGAGCTATTCACACCAAGGATGATAAATATAATGATAACTATATTGGCATCCACACTAATGGACAATAACTTTGTGAGCGCTGCAGTTTTGTCATCTTCCGCTTTAAATCCTCAAGCCTTTTAAAGTCGGTATGGATACTGATTGGTTGTTAATGTTTTTATAGTTCATCAGCCAGAAAATATCATTATAATATCGTATCGGTGTCGTTATAGTTATGGTCTGGACTCTTGTATTATTTTAAACTTAGAAAGATTTTTAAAACTTTATCTTTATCGTTATTGTTCTTGGTGTGAACTGGCCTTCACTCACCCTCCTGTAGATCCAGCTTTGTATGGCTTTTTGTATTGCAATTGCAAATATAGCTGCGAGCAGCAATTGTCGGGGTTCAAGCGCTTTAAGGCCTTTAAGCACATGCATAAAAAGGCCATGCCAATACAGGCAATTTACCATAGGAAATTAATGGTTTATAAAGCTTTTTAACCCTTATCAAAGTTGAGCCAAAAATCTAGGACGAGTTTGCCAAAGCTGTTTTTTTAAAAAAAATCATCTCCAATATTTAACAAAGAATTCGATGGACAGCGGCGGTCCTAGAGGCAAAGTTGCTCAGAATGAGAAGTTCTACCATGTGAAACGAATGGGCATGTGCAAAATATTGTGCAATACACAATGCTTCACGCATGTGAAAAACATGAAGGAGCCCCCCGGTGGCTGACCTCTTTAGAATTTCTCACAGGCCTCTAGGGCCGTGAGTCAAATAGGCTTAGCGAGTTTCGCTCCGATCGGCCACCGTTAACCTTGTCTGATAGCTGCTCAAATTTCATTGGCCGATGACAGACATGTTTTTTGAGATATGTCAATGTCCTCATAGGCAATCATGGCACCTTGGACAAAGACATTGCATGCGAAATTTGAAGTCAATCGGGCTAACAGTGAAGTAGTTATAGCATTTTCTTATTTTTTGCTGTTATAGCGCCACCAAGTGATCAGTCGCCGCGTCCTTTTTTACGCGGCCACAGAATGGGCTCTTACATAGCTGTGCTGAGTTTGGTGAAAATATCTAATTCCGTTCAGTAGTTATAGCCATTTTCATAAAAGTAGCTCCGAAGACTTTAAACGTTTTGGCGGCCCTTAAGGCAGGAACACACCAAGCTGACGGTCGGCCGTCGGGCAGTTTTTCTTCATCGACCGACTAAGTTTTCTCAGTGTGTTGCGCACTGTCAACTGAAGTTGGTCCTTGTCTGCTTTTTTTCGGCCGATTCGACATGTTGAATCGGTGTAGGAGCTCGTCGGGCCATCTGATCATTCTGATTGGCTGTTCAGCTACTGCCACCTGCTGGTTCGAAAAGGCATTTCATCTTGCGCAGGCGCAGAACGGACGTGCAACTTGGCCATCGGCTGTCGAGTGTTAGTTTGGTGTGTCAGGGCAACTTTGGACACAGACGCTGCTGACGTGAGCCAACCCCGCAGTCTGCTTTCGTCGCCACTAGTTTGTCGGCGTCGACTTGGTGTGTTCCTGCCTTTAGGGACCGTGAATCGCTGATCGCTGCACTGGTTTGGTTCCGATTGGGTAAACAATCTAGGACTAGTTCAAAAAAGTAGGTTTTTCAAAAAATCCAAAATACCCGAAAATCTTGCTGAGGCGAATCCAGCGACATAAGACACGTGAGCCTACGCCTTACGGTTCAGGAGTTATGTTCCATTTCGTACTTTTGACCTCTGTGTCATTATAGTTATGGTCTGGACTCTTGTATTATTTTAAACTTAGAAAGATTTTTAAAACTTTATCGTTATTGTCCTTGGTGTGAACTGGCCTTCACTCACCCTCCTGTAGATCCAGCTTTGTATGGCTTTTTTTTTGTATTGCAATTACAAATATAGCTGCAAGCAGCAATTATCGGGGTTCAAGCACTTTAAGGCTTTTAAGCACATGTTTAAAAGGCATGTTTTAAGTAGCAAGCCTGTAACCACCTAGATCAGGCGAATCCGAATGCAATTTGTCCATCTTGAGCCAAGGATTCCAGCGACATAAGACACGTGAGCCTACGCCTAACGGTTCAGGAGTTATGAGCCATTTCGTACTTTTCAACACTGTAGCGCCCCCGTCAGGCCGACTGGGGAGAGCCTTGGTGACGTTGTAGACGGTGTGAGTACTACCAGCCCTCAATGTTTCAAGTCTCTACGACTTACGGTTTGGTCTGCCTGATCACTTTTAGGGGAGAATGCTGATCCTTGGAAAATTTAACAATTACAATAGTGTTTCAGCGCTACACCCCTAATAAATGGTGACTAAAACCTTAAAAGTGGTCCATACAACTCATGTGCTGTATCCCAAATCTCCTGAAGCTTTGTGTGAGATACCGACCACGTGAGTAGATAAAGACCCAATTTTACTGTTGTGCTTGGGTTGAACAAACTTCCTCTTGAGTCCATTGAGCCAGTATTGTGTGCAACCGATGTCTTTATATTCCCTGACAGGTAACGTACCCCCTGAGGGTTTGACATTTCAAGAGTTTGAACTGATGGGAAACTCTTACGGAGAGCCGAAGAGATATGAGATACGTACTGTATAGCACAGGAAAGACAAAGAGAGGAGGAAATAAACAGTTGAGACAGACGAGCGTGTTCCCCACCCCCAACCTCACGTCTCCTTCACTCAACTGTGAAACACATCTGGATAGGGAAAGGTCATTTGTTTGGAAGTATGCATGAGGAGAGGGTGGAAAGGAGGGAGGATATTCTCTCAAACACCCTTTACACATCGATCACTTGTTTTGAGCAAAGATGTTTGGTGGAGAAACTTGAGTCAGCCTTCCCAGAAATTTGAAATATCAACCACAGAAAGGAAGTAACATGGATTGGAGAGGGGTGTATTTTAGGAAGTTAAAGTAAGCTAAAGTAAGATGACAGGAGGAAGTCTGAGCTGCTCTTCCCTCTCTTTTATCCATCCACCCCCTCGGCTATGTGGATAATGTTGCATGATGTGCTTTTGCTTTAATGATCTTAACTAGGTACTTTGTTTCGGTTTGTGATTAGGGTGTCTTGTTTGTTCTAAAGGTTTAAACTGAAGCTTGCACAAAAATGGAAAATCTGTCATCACTTACTCAATCTGTTTTCTTCCGCAGAAACTTAAAGGATTAGTCCATAAAATTTTCCTGATAATTACTCACCCTCATGTCATCCAAGATGTTCATGTCTTTCTTTCTTCGTCGAAAAGAAATGAAGGTTTTTGATGAAAAATGATTATTCTCCTTATAGTGGACTTCATTGGCCTCCAGACAGTTGAAGGTCAAATTACAGTTTCAGTGCAGCTTCAAAGAGCTTTAAACGATACCAGAGGAATAAGGGTCTTATCTAGCGAAACGATTGGTCATTTTCTAAAAAATACAACTGTATATGCTTTATAAACAAATGATCGTCTTTGTAAGTGCTTCTGCTTTCCGTATTCTTCAAAAAGCTTACGCTGTATGTCCTACGCCTTCCCTATTCTACTTACGGAACGAACAGGGCGCCAGTTACATTTTTTTCCATAAGTAGAATAGGGAAGTGTAGGACATACGGCGTAAGCTTTTTACGGAGAAGCAAGCATTTATTTCTTTTCGACTGAAGAAAGAAAGACATCTTGGATGACATGGGGGTGAGGAAATTATCAGGAAAATTTTATTTGAAAGAGGACTAATCCTTTAAAGGGATAGTTCACCCAAAAATGAAAATTATCCATAATTTACTCACCCTCAAGCCATCCTAAATGTATATGACTTTCTATCCTGTATATCCTGGCTCTTCCAAGCTTTGTAATGGTAGTGAATGGTACCCAAGATATTGAAAGCCAAAAAAATGTATCCATCCATCCATCATAAAAGTAATCCATACAGCTCCAGGGTGTTAATAAATGCCTTCTGAAGTGAAGCAGTGTGTTTTTGTAAGAAAAATATCCATATTTAAAAATGTATAAAGTATAATCACTAGCTTTCGGTAACGGGCATATGTAAGTTGAGTTCCGGCAGAAGAGTGACCTGTAGGTCTGCACAATTAATTGAATTTCTAATCGTGATTAAGATTACGGATGCCACAATTTCGTAATCGTTCAGTAGCATGATTACATTATTACATTACATTATTCTGCATGTTTAAGAGGTGTGTTTAGAGCATGCTACGTTGTGAGCGGCGAATCACGACTACTTCAGAGTGTAAAAGCCTATATTTTTATTCCACAAACTTAATCTAAATGGAAAACAGTGATAGATGGACCGCTTAACTAAGGAGAAAATCCAGCATGACTTTGAACGGACCATGCGAAAAATTATTATGTATTTCTTTTCAGCAAGTGATTTCATATACTGTCTACTTTCTACTTTCTTTGTCTAATAACGTATTAGACAGGACTGTTAAATAGATCGTAAACTAATGAAGATGGAGAATGCGAGCACTGTGTGCTCTGGCTGAGCTGTCAAAATAAAAGTCTCAACAAGTGCAGATTAGTCACTTCAGAGTTCCTACTGGCGGTGCGAATGCAACCAGGAAAATGGCACTATGGGAACATTAGTTCTGGTGGCTCGTTCCTATAACAACTAGAACAACATGGTGCAAAAGCCCCTATTATTATTACATGCATATTTTTGCTTTTTTAAAGAAGAAACCAAACCAATGTATAGTTGATATTTGATGCTTATTGCTATAGAAAAGCAATAAAAAAATTCAGCTTGTTTTTTGTTTTTACATAAAATATGGCATACAGTTGATCAATGTTATAGTTATTCAAAACATCATTCAATGTAATTGTGATAATCGTAATTAATAATCGCAATTACAATTTCAAGGGAATAATCGACAATTATGATTTTTGTCATAATCATGCAGCCCTAGTGACCTCTGACCTGATGTATGATGTAAGGAGTAGTGTAAGCTTAGATGCCTCTTGTGGTTCATAACCCCCTGGATTATATTTATCATGGATGGATGTGCTTTTTTGGGCTTCAAAATCTCGGGTACCAATCAGTCCCATTATAAAGCTTGGGAGAGAAAGGATTTTTTTTAATGTAACTCCTATTGTGTTTGGCTGAAAAAAGAAAGTCATATACACCAAGAAAGGCTTTAGGGTGAGTAAATTATGGGATTATTTTTGGGTGGACTAACCCTTTAAAAGGAGAAATTTTGAAGAATGTTCACTTTGCTCTTCTCCAACAGAAGCAGTGACCAGCGGCTTGCAAACTCCATTTTTAGGTGAAAAATGCCGGTCTCCTAGTCTTGGCCAAGCCAGTGTTTAGCTGCCTAGCCTGTTTGTCACCCTGTCAGACAGCTGAAAAGTGCTCCAAATCTCTTTAAACCAGCCAGCAGACCAGCCTGATTTTGCTGGGAGACCAACTAAGAGCAGCAAACCGATTTAAGATGTTTTTATTTCTTTAAAAAATGAGCATGGCTCTCTATACTTGTGAAGTTCTGTGATGACCATCTCAGCCCATAGACAGTGTTTGCCATCTTTAACGTGTTAGTGAGGGTGAAGACTGTTTTACCAGTGTTCATGACAACAGAGCTGTTCTTGGAGCTCGCAGGGCTGGAAACATTGAGCTCACAGGGCCATAGCTGTCACATTACTCAGACGCTCGCTCGGCCGCCAGCAGGCTCAGATGGAGGAAAACAGCACTGAAGAGCTGAGGGAACTTTCATTTAGTGAGACGTAAATGTTGAAGAGTTTGAGAATTGGATTTGTGGGTGCGTTTACATGTAGTTCTAACCCGATTATGCATATCTGACAATGGTCATGTAAATGCATTAACCCGTTTTCCTTTATTGGAGTAAAGTCAAAAACAGCTTTAGCATAAACCAATTAACACAGCTATATTTTTGCCCATTACGACATGTTTAGAGCACCTTAACCTGTGTTCTGTCAGCTTATTGAAGTGCACGTCTGGCTATGTGACAGGAAAGCATCCTTAAGGTGCGATGTAGCAATGTACACTATGAAGCACAGCTAACACAGACGACACTTTTCAAACCAAGCAGCTTTCTGCTGGGTCTAGGGGTGGGCGATATGACGATATGAAACATTTTATTTTACGATAACGATATATAGCACAATATAGTTATTTTGTGTTATTTGATCTAATTTCTCTTATAAAAAAAGAAAAAAAGAAGTAAATTACAACCAGTAGGACAAATACAATATAACAAAAATATGAATTAAATTAAGTTTCTACATTTAAAATGTAGTTAGAATTAGTACAGAAATTTAATAATCAAATGTAAAAATAAAATATTGCATAGTCTTCACTGTATTAATTTAATATAAATGTATTCATATTAAAGCTAAAAAGGTTATTCAGTCAAGAGCAGTAAGTTATTTTTTCTTGTTTGATTCACATTATTGACTCAGAGCAGCAGGTTTATTAGGCTGCTGTCACTTTAAGACCAAACGCACGGATCCATTATACTGATACACATCCGGTTTACTTTCACTTGAGACAGAACCAGCTGTGTTTACATGAATACTGACATAATTGCACATGTATTCGACCACTCAAATGCAATAATATGTGGAAAAAAAAATGAATTTGCGATCGCCTTCTGAGAGACGCGGTGCACTTTAACAGGATATATTTCTTTTCAGGATATATTGCTGAATATATAATTCCTGCTCTTTATATTCTCATTCATGCATTTCATCACTCTGAAGTGTCAATAGTGCTATATATTTACATACAGCAATATACACGATATAGCAAAATCTCTAACGATAGACTTTTTGCATTTTGCATTGCAATGCGTCATACCGCCCAGCCCTAGTCGGAGCCAGCGGCAAATTCACTTGACCAACATAAACATGAGTGAAATCTGTTTGAGGCACTTTTCTCCCTCATGTGAAACTCCCAAACGTCCAAATTCCCATTGAAAACACTGGCAGAAGAGCGGTAAATGCGACTGCACCTTTACTGTGGATTTAAGTGCATCTAGACAGAGCGAGCGTTTTGCGGTAGGGGAGGAGAAACGCTCCTCGCACACGCTGACTCTATCTTGACCCAAGAAACTATAAAAATGTGCAGCTGAATTAGTTTCAGTCAGAATGCATAAATGCATGACAGGATAATATGAGTCCCTATGTTTCCTGCTGACATTTTGAAATTCTCTTGGGGTTTTAATGCTTTATTTAATATCACAACTGACATAACATACTACTCAAGAGTCAGATACACGATTGATTATATTTTGGCCCTGTTTCCACCTGGTATTAAGATGCATTTTGGTTGATCAGATCACAAGTGGACGAGGCAGACACTTACCCGTTTACACCTGGTGTTTTAATCCGTCTCTTTTGTCTACTTTCAACCACTTCTGTCTTGATTTCTTCGAGGTGAGGGTCTATGGGTGGGTAAATGGGTGTGTTTTTTTCAGTGTTTCAACCTAATGGACAAAATAAGCTTGCACAATTTACATATGAACACGACCAGAGATGACTTCCCATAATGTTTACGCGTTAGGTCAGTAGGTGGAGAGTCGGTGGGCTTTTGTGGCTGTTTGAACACATTCGACCGTATGAGCGTCTACACCACGAAAGCAATCCGGTTGAATGCATTTTCGACTACTTTTAGAAGTGGCTGAAAGTGGCCAAGCTCAAAACCTTTTAGACCCCGTTTACACCTTTATTTAGCGCCGTCCACTTGTGATCCGATCAGACGAAAACACATCTTAATACCAGGTGGAAACACGGCCTTTGATGTCACTACCTGGGAGTAAATAAAGTCTTGTAAATGCGGTTTACTTCTTTGCCAGGATATTGGTTTTAATGTAAACTGTTATCAGTGTATTGGTGCGAATGTGAATGTGCTCAGTGAAAGAATAACAGTTCTCCTTTGAAAATTGCTGGAAACTGCAGAGGTGAGGTTAGAGAAAAGGCCATTTCCTTTCTCGAGATGAATCACGAGTCATCTGTTGGATCGTGGACGTGGTGGGGGGTATTGATTCCTCAAAGTACCTCTGATTGGAAAGAGCAAACACACAGTAGTTGCTTTGGTAACATCCAGTTTACAGCTGCTGGTTGTTCTTAACCTGTTGATTGTGATGGATCTCTTTCATTCTGTTTTCACCTAACTGAAATGTTAAGCTGAAAAAAATGCATCTTTGATTTCTTCAAATTTCTACAATTTCAGTTTTGAACTGAAATTGTGATGTACAGTGGAGATAACCATTGCAATGATATGTAGTTATAACTATAGTTATTGCATTACCCAGAATGCAACAATTCAGTCTATGAAGTTCAGTGCTTGAATGAGTTGCATTTTTATTTTGGCTTTTATTATTAAAGGTGCCCTAGAACGTTTTTTCACGAGATGTAATATAAGTCTAAGGTGTCCCCTGAATGTGTCTGTGAAGTTTCAGCTCAAAATACCCCATAGATTTTTTTAAAATTCATTTTTTTAACTGCCTATTTTGGGGCATCATTAACTATGCACCGATTCAGGCTGCGGCCCCTTTAAATCTCGCGCTCCCTGCCCCCTGAGCTCTCGACTACAATACAGTGCATTTACAAAGTTCACACAGCTCATATAACCCTCAAATGGATCTTTACAAGATGTTTGTCATGTATGCTGTATGCATGCATCGGATTATGTGAGTATAGTATTTATTTGGATGTTTACATTTGATTCTGAATGAGTTTGATAGTGCTCCGTGGCTAAAGCTAACATTACACACTGTTGGAGAGATTTATAAAGAATGAAGTTGTGTTTATGAATTATACAGACTGCAAGTGTTTAATAATGAAAATACGACGGCTCTTGTCTCCGTGAATACAGTAAGAAACGATGGTAACTTTAACCACATTTAACAGTACATTAGCAACATGCTAACGAAACATTTAGAAAGACAATTCACTATAAATATCATGATATCATGGATCATGTCAGTTATTATCGCTCCATCTGCCATTTTTCGCTGTTGTTCTTGCTTGCTTACCTAGTCTGATGATTCAGCTGTGCACAGATCCAGACGTTAATACTGCCTGCCCTTGTCTAATGCCTTGAACATGGGCTGGCATATGCAAATATTGGGGGCGTACATATTAATGATCCCGACTGTTACGTAACAGTCTGTGTTATGTTGAGATTCGCCTGTTCTTCGGAGGTCTTTTAAACAAATGAGATTTATATAAGAAGGAGGAAACAATGGAGTTTGAGACTCACTGTATGTCATTTCCATGTACTGAACTCTTGTTATTCACCTTTAAAAATCGTATTATATTTCAAATGTGATATTAGGTAATGGACTGTATGCCATCAAGCTAAAAGAATATCCAGTACAGAAACTTCAAAAAAATTGTTTAAGGTTTAAAGTGTTTGTGTGAAATCCACTGCCAGAGAATAGTTATCATACTTGACTAGACTAGACTGGTGTCTAAATAGGAGGCTATAATGTGTGTTTGAGACGGACTGTATATACAACACCTCACTGCTATAAATGTGACGAAAGTCTCAGACTCTACAGTGTTTATTCAGTGAATATCAAGTTTTGTAAACTCTTGTAAAACTCTTATAAATGTGATAGACCCGCACTGATGTAAGAGATGTGAAAAAAATCAATAGCATAACCGTCTAACTAAGAAATCATGCACTTTCAAGTGACTTTTTTTTCTTGTAAACTTTTACAGTTTTTAGTTGAACATTTACAATCAGAAGTTTATCAAGAGTGCCTCAAGAAGTTCAAACTCCAGTTGCGACACATATGTGGAGAATCTGATTATAGATAAAATGGGTATTATATTATCAGTCTCCTTGATTGTAAACCATTTGGACAAAAACATTTGGCCAAAGTTCTTGAAAATGCTGTAAGTCTTCTGTGACTGTCATATCAGTGATTTTAGCCCATTCTTCTTGGCTTTGGATTTGAGTGTGTTTATGTTGACCATTCTTATTTCACTCTTAATGTAAGCTTAACCTTGTGATTGGGATTATTGTCCTGCTGACAAAATGAATTTTCTCCAGTCTTCCAGAGATTGACACACATTGCACCATTTCCTGTATTTTCCAGTAACTTTGAACAGTGCATATTGGTTTACCATGAAACGATCCTGCCCATAAATAATGACATCATGCACAAGTGCTGTTATATGGGATGTAATCAAGCAGTTCTCATATACCAGGTGTAATAATATCTCTAATGGAGATTTTGGGCAATTCCAAGCTGTTCTCAAATTTAACATTAATATAACTGGCTCATAAAGGCGAGGCACAGGGTATGACTGGAGACCTGCTTTCACATGGTCCTTTTTGAGCTCATACAGGCCAGATCTCCTTAAAGGGGACCTATAATGCCATTTTTACAAGATGTAATATAAGTCTCTGGTGTCCTCAGAATGTGTGTGTGAAGTTTCAGCTCAAAATACCACACAGATCATTTATTATAGCTTGTCAAATTTGCCCCTATTTGGGTGTGAGCAAAAACACGCCGTTTTTGGTGTGTGTCCCCTTAAATGCAAATGAGCTGCTGCTCCCGGCCCCTTTCCAGAAGAGGGCGGAGCTTCAACAGCTCAACAACAACAAAGCTGGAGAATCTCACGCAGCCAAAATGACGATTGTCAGTAATGGTGTTCAGCTTTCCCAGATGAAAAAAAGTACACTTTTATAATGTACTTAAAGTGCTCTATTTTCATGCACTAATTAGGGCCCAGCACTGATGGTGCGAGGCCCCTATTGTAATTGCTCAGTAAATTCTTCTTCTTCTCCGAAATGAATCACATTTTTGAGGGCCTAAACACTTTGAAAACTCATGAAACTTTGCACACGCATCAGAAGTGGTGAAAATTTACGTCTGATATGGGTTTCTGGATTAGGTGTGGCAAAATGGCTCAATAGTGCCACCTACAAAATTTCAATTAAGCGCCTTTCAAGCTACATTTCATGTACAGGTATGAAGTTCGATAGACACATGTAACAGCCTAATACCTACAAAAAAGTCCCTGGGTGCAAAATCTGTAAACCCAACAGGAAATGAGATATTTTGATTTTTTTCTGCAAAATTTTTGCAGTTTTTTGCCATTTCCAGACTATCTCTGTATTTTAAAAATGTATTTAGATACCACTACCACCATTAAGATACATTTGAACCCATAGTGCCATAAAAGTGGTAACTAAATATATTTTTTACATACAGAGATAGTATATTAAAAGCACATTTTAGTTCATATTTCATGGTGTCTCAAAATAGCACAGTTGAGTACACTTAGATGTTCTTAAGATTATCTTAAGAAGTACTAAAGTAGAATTATTAGTAAAATTAGTGTGCGAAAATAGAGCACTTTAAATACAAAGTATTAAGTTATTAGTATTAAGTTAAGTATTAAGTATTAAGTGTTCAAACCGGAGTCGACACTGATGGAGAGACTCAGGAAGAAGTTACAACTTTTAGAATGAAACTGGACGTTTCTGAATGGTTAGTGGATAAATTTATGTAGTTGCTGTGGAGTTGATTCAACTCATCCACTAGCATGTGCCGTCATGTTCATCTTTTGTGTTGAATTGACCCTCGTTTGTGAAGCAGTCCGGCGTAAAATGACGGCATGACAACAACACTCTACTACAACAACTCTTCCTCTTCTCTAAAGCAGCCCAACATGGCCTCACTCCCTTTGTTGTGTGTTCTTGGGGGCGGGGTTTATGTAAATTTTAGGGTTAGTGATGTCACATTGTCACAATGTAACATTTAAGGAGAACCTATGCTTTTTTATTTTCCATGTTCATCTTTCTTTAGTGTGTAATGTTGCAGTTTGAGCATGAAAAAGTTCCTCCAAAGTCCCTCCAGCAGGAGTTTTTCTCTATATCAGTGTTTCTGAACTCCCTGAAACGCCTCCATTGTTTTCTTCACAATATTCCTCATTTGAATAATTCATACACAGAATAATGGGGCGGGGCCTGGTTGAGTTAGTTAGTAGTGTGTTGAAACTGGCAGTTATGGTAAGGGGCGGGACATTTCCCAAACACCAATCACAACACACTGCTCCAGCCGACCAATCAGAGCACATTGTGCTTTTCAGAAGGAGGGGCTTCATAGAGACAGGAACTAAACAGAGCGTTACTGACAGACTGGGAAGAGAGGAGCTGCAACAATGGAGAATATGAGGAAACTGTTTTTGTTTAGCTGCTTTTGAACAAGAAGGCATCCTGTACAATGTCTGCTGTCGTTTAGTGTGGTTTGGCATGATGTGTTTCCTGTAGTACTAGCTGGTTCTGCACTGACTTCAGATTCACAAAAACATGATGGTGGTTCTCCAGCAGTAGGAAAATCACATCATGAGTAAACAATTATTTTTATATATAATTACATTGTACTAGATGAATGCATTAAATTCACAAAAAGATAAAAAAAATAAAATAACATAATAGTAATACTTACATTTCCCAACCAATAGTCAAAGTTAACAAGCCATGAAATGTGTATGAAAAATGTTCAGTGGAAAATGCAGGAATATCTTGATATAAAGTCACCTGTATGTCATTTACAGTCAGTTTTCTTCTGTTCCCTGCATGATGGACTACATTCATTACTGAAAAGTACTGATCATTAAAAATAATAGCCCATATTAGTATATGTAACACCAGATTGTTAGTCTTACTTCCAGGTGTTCATCAAAAGAGAAGCTCTATTAGCAGCATTAAGCATAAATTGGTCCACTGAAAATAATTTCAGGTCAATTTCTGACAGCATTCTGGAATGTTTAAAAGCAGAATTTGAAGTTTTTATTTCTGTTACTGCACATATTTTAATTCTTTCAAACAATTTTTTTTTATTTTTTATTTGAGCTGTAAAGTTGTAAAAGGAGGATCTACTTTTCTTGGCAGCTGAGTTTCAGCTAAACGTTTTCTAGGAGTTTGCTCCATGTAAACAGTAACTTTCAGATATTCTTGTGCATATAATTCAATGCCCAGTGCGGTGCGACACAAGTGTTTTCAGCCCGTTGCAGTTATCATTTTCACGTCCAGCGCCCATGTTGTTTAAATAGCAAATGCATTTGCACCCATCTGTTCACCCATGGGTGTGCTGGTCTGAAAACGATGTGTGTTCAGGGTGCATTGTTGGCGTGTTGCTATTTTAAGGAACTGAAAATGTTCTCTGACCAACAAAACCTGGTCTAAAGTCAATGGTGTATATTTTTTTGTTATTTAACGGGTGCACAACGTCCGTACACTCTGCCTATTACACACACAGGGACGCACAGCAGCACACAAACATGCCAAATATTAAAATTAAAAGCATTACAATGTAAAAGATTATTATTGTGTACATTGCATACTTGTCATAATGGATAGTCATTGCATGTATCAGAATTACTATTTGCAGTAATGATGAATGAAATTGGCTAATTATTTGACCAATCGTGGCAATAGTACACACATGTATTTAAACTTACTCCTCAGGTTGAGGGTGTCTATATTCCAGCATGTAAATAGCAAATCCACCATGATGCAAGCGCACCTGGCTTTTAAAGGGAATGGGAGATAAGACTCTGATTGGTTTATTGCACGTTACGCCCAAAACACACCCATGACTCATTAAGAGACTAGGTATAACCCTTTTGGATAATGTGCCTGGCGTGCCAACCTTTTTTTAGGTTGTTAATCTAGCAAAAGGCGATTCGGACACGCTTAGATCGCTAAATAGGCAACAAAATATGTTAAATTTTGGCTTACAACAGTGTGTATTTAATGTGTATTGTAATGATTTAAAATGTGCAAAGATACCCTTAGCTTGCCACTAAGGCCGTACAAGATGGTATTTCTATATATTTCAGCCATGTGCAGAGTTGTGAATCATTCAATCAGATGGACTATGATTAAAGAGAAAGACAAATGAAACAATTTCAACTTAAACAAATTCTACAGAAATTAAATAAACCTCATAATCCCACAATTTTTAATATAGCATTAACTTTATTAATGCTAAACTGACAAATTTTCCTGTATCATAATTTCCAGCAAATATAATGTCAATATCAAATGACTCATGCGTTGTTGAAGGATTGTGGTCATGCCGCCCACCCTCACTGTTGAGCATCAATGGGGATTCTTCTTCAAGAGAAGAATATTTGCACATTCTGGTGTGAGCGTGTACAACACTGAACAACTGTTGGCTTTAAACACCTACTCAGGCTGCATTAACATGTTATTGCTTATTTTATTTTGCCAGTAACTCTCCTGTTCTAACATATGTGCACAAACTTGCAATTCAGTTGAGTTACAGTATTGCTTTGTTTTTTCCTCCATTTCTGGTGCATTGTCTCCAATTTAGCTTTGTCTTTATCATGCAGGAAATTCACACCAAATGTGTCTCCTGTAGACGTGTGGCACTTGTAGGAAATCACAGTGTGTGGTTTAGTTGGTAAAAAGTCCCATTGGTAACACTTTACTTAAAGCCTGTATTTGTAATGCATGATAAAGCTATTCATAATGTACTTTGTAATGCATTACATATTTTCATAAATCACTGTAACCAAAGTTTAAATGCATATGATATTTGCAGATTCTGAAATTGGTTGTTTGTAGTGTGTTTTAATGCTTTATACTTTCTAAAGGTGTAACAGTCAATAGATAAGTATCAAAACTGTGGTTATAATTATTCATGATATCATAGAATGCATTATAAGGTGCATTACAACGCACAATTAATGCATTAAAAATACTTTTATAATGCATTATATGTAAAGGCTGAAAGTGAACAGTTTTGACATCACATTTATCTGTAGCACAAATACCACGAGGACCTCAATTTACCCTTCACTAAGCTATGTAAAAAAAGTCGTGTCACTGTTATGCACTTTTATTTTTCTGTATATTTTAATAATTTCTGTAAAATAATGTTTAAAACGATGCAAACACACATTCTATAGCTGTGTGTTAGAAAAAAGCAAAACTTTGTCTGATAATATATGCAACAATTATTAAAGTCCCCGTGTATTAAATAATTTTATCCTTTAAAACTCATCTTTAATCACCAAAGTTACATATTTTAAAAAAAAAAAAAATTCCTGTGAAAAAAATTCTTAATGCCTTAGAATAGCTTGAATGTAACTCTACACCCTTGCCTCATTTAATATACAAGGATCTATGAATATGATCATTAGCCCCTCACTCACTCGCACAATGTCAGACGAGATCCACTCGGTCAACTTACTGAAGTAAACGCTGCACACGGTATTGCTTTTTACAACGTTGGACACTTAACGGTAATTAATAAGATTAGCCTTTTGCTTGAATATGTTATCAAACAGCTAATAATGTGTTGCTAATGTTACACAAACCATGTTCCCGTTCTTCATCTCAGAGTCAGACAGCTGCCTTCTAACATTCAGTATCCTTACAAACGCTTTAACAACTCAGAACGTCAGTGGAGAAAGACATAGTTCATCATTACATCGTAATATGCATCAGCCATACACCCACTATATTGCTAAATATACCTGGATAACCTTCTTTTGAGACTCTTGCACGGTCAGTTAATAATATGCTAAAGCCCCCGGCACGTTGATGTGATTGGTTACAAGGTAGTTTGTGACGTCAGAAACGCTAGCAATTTCTTTTCGATTTCTTTGGACTGTCTTTGGTTTACTGCAGTTTTAAATAGAAAATACTCAACAATGGTGTTAACTTATGAATTTGCACATAGTTTGTCTTAAAGCATATAAAAAACACCAGATAGACATATAAACAACCTTAAAGGGTTAGTTCACCCAAAAATGAAAATTCTGTTATTTATTACTCACCCATGCCGTTCCACACCTGTAAGACCTTCGTTAATCTTCGGAACACAAATTAAGATATTTTAGTTGAAATCCGATGGCTCTGTGAGGCCTTCATAGGGAGCAATGACATTTCCTCTCTCAAGATCCATAAAGGTACTAAAAACATATTTAAATCAGTTCATGTGAGTACAGTGGTTTAATATTAATATTATAAAGCGTCGAGAATATTTTTGGAGCGCCAAAAAAAACTAAATAACGACTTATTTAGTGATGGCCGATTTCAAAAACACTGCTTCAGGAAGCTTCGGATCGTTATGAATCAGTGTGTTGAATCTGCTGTTCGGAGCGCCAAAGTCACGTGATTTCAGCCGTTGGCAGTTTAACACGTGATCCGAATCATGATTCGATACACTGATTCATTTGTGCTCTGAAGCTTCATGTCTTACGGGTGTGGAATAACAAGAGGGTGAGTAATAAATGACAGAATTTTCATTTTTGGGTGAACTAACCCTTTAAACACTTGATTTTCACCACAGGAGGGACTTTAAGGTAGGATTGGTCAGTAATGTTTTAAGGCAGAGTTCAATGTTAAATGTTTTAAAGTAGAGTCAATTATGGTGACAATCAAAACAGACTCAATGTGTTGTGCAATTAAACTGAAAACAACTAATAAAGCTAAGAAACGCCCTAATTTATATAACTTAAGCTTTTGGGATATTGCCTTCCATGTAGTGTCTAATAGAGCTGTTTGTGAATGTAAAAGGTCTGCAAAGTTTTAGAGTTTCTTCACAGCCACATCACCACATTTTTGTTTTCCACCTTAGTTTGTAGTTTTAGTTTGGAGCAGGGAGTCCCAGCTTGACTTTGAGTTATTTCTTTTCCCTTTGTTGCCAGCCTATGCTCTTGATTGGCTGAACAGCATCTCTTTGCCCCGCCCTCAAACACTGTAGTTGTATCTGAGACTGGAAGAGTTTGGTTCGTGTTGTTCATGTCGAGAAGCTGTTTTCTGCTGCCAAAGCAAATCCACTTTGATGAGATTGATACAGTAAAACCGACGCCATCATTACTGTTCGAATCACTGTGAATCAAGAGCTGAGATTCAGATAAGATAATGAGCATTTGGTTTCTGACCAATCACAATAGACTGGGCCATCTAACCAATCACAGCAGAGCAGCTCTCAGAAAGGCGGGGTTTAGAAAGACCAAATCTTTGATCGAAGCTTTTTGGACACTGAGAGAAAAGAGCTGATGCTGAAATGGATATTATGTGATGACTCGAGTTATGTGAATAATTGCCAGGAATCAAAAGTTGTTTTAGAGGAAGAACAAGTTATGAGAATTTGAAATAGACTCACATCCAGTAAGACTAGAAATGTTGCACTCAGCTTTGTCAAGTAAACTTTCTTTTTCTAATTAAAATGACACACAGCAGATATATGCGAATGTCGATGAACTGCAGGCCTTTTTAATTCCTGGTTTAATCTGACTAGGATTTCTGCGTCCTGTTTGCTTCCTTAGTTCAAATTCAGGAATGAAACTGTAATTTAAAAGGCATTCTCAGTTCACACAACCCTGATTGATTGCATGTGTGACATTCCTCTGCGCTGCGCTCTCAAGTCTCCAACACTCCATTTGTTCTCTTCATACATTATTATTCTCTCCTTTATTGTTCTTTTCCTTTGCTCAGATCCAATTTTCTATATTCGTAATGTAATTACAGTCGCATGCCGTCTGCAAACTGCAGCCTATTACTCACAATGTTATTCACTGTTCACCTACTTTAGAGACTCCAGACGGGGCAATCATTGCTCATCTTCAAGAATAATTCAGTGTTTCTTCTGTGATGAATGTCTTTGATTATCTTTAATGAGGTTACTTTACTTTAGCTTAATTCTATCTATCTTTATTTTTCAGCAGTAGTTAGAGCTTTTCTGTATTTGCATGTACTCTTTGCTCGAGTTCTACCATATGAACATTGCTTCTTTTATCCTCAACATACTGAAGATGTTGTCAGTCCAATATTATAAGACAAAAAAGAATATTATATATATTATTATACATTTAAAATGTGTTCAGTAACAAATCTGAGCACATCTTGAAATCTATATTGGTATCAAAACCATAAAAGTTGGAACTTTATTTAACTGAAAATGTGACATTATTTTTATGACAGTTATGCCTGTTTCTCTCCAAAAAGTGTCAAATCACCAAGTTTGGACACAATTTTTGTAAATTTTAATACAGCGAATGCTACATAAACATTTGTTGTTTTTTTATATATGATAAATAACATTGAAATATCATTGCCCCCCTTTATAGGCTATTGAATTTTATAGTTAAATGTACAGATAAACCCAAACTTTTAGCTTGTTTATCCTGAAATGGAATCAGTAAAACCCAGTGGAGTTTTAGTGGTTCAACTTTCATGGACAGAATTTTAAACATTGTTATGCAGTTATACTGACAAATGAATAATTAATGACATCAGAAATGTGTGTTAAGTCCCACTCACGCCAAGAACGATAATACATTACAGTAACTTGACATTATCATTGAAGACCAGCATAATAATTTTCATTTTGATTACATAATAATGGTCAACATGCTCCTTTGCCAGCTGTGATGCCTGGTTACTGGTTAAAACTTGGTCCAGGTTTGTAAAAGATTTTTGGGTCAGCACACCTTAATAGCTTCAACAGTTGATTGCCAATTAAGTTTAGAATACAATGAACCAATCAGAACCCAGTTTAGGTCAGATACCAGGGGCACGTTCAAGCTCAAACCGGTGCGCAACGTTTTGCTACGTATCACAATAGTTAGAAGTTTCCACAAATCCTTTCACTGGATTGGGATGTTCTCTTTTATTCTGAACGGCAAGGGCAGTGACTGTAACATCGAGCGTATGTTGCAGTATTAAACACCTATTTATACCAACTTCATCAGGCTCCGAAAATTCTTCAAAAAGAACACAAAGAATGGCCTTCTCAGCTGCCATAGTTGCAACTCTTGCGTCATCAGAACGGGGTGTTCAACGCACCACCGTTTCTGTTTAAAAAACGTTTTGCAACGTTTTGTCTCGGCTGAACGCAGCCCTGCTAATGCTGGATATTTTGATGCATTGAAAATTTAAGTTTTTTCTGTATAAACTGTTAAACTGTTTATGTAATAAAATATGTTTTCGTAGTTTGTATTGTCCCTTATCAGTGCAACATTATCACAAATTAAAAAGGATTCATGCCAATATTGTCCAAAACCCACTATTCTAGAGCGTTTCCAAACTTTTGGAGGGCAGTGTGTAATGATAACTATATTAGAGTACACATCGGCGTTTTGTTTATTAAAGGGATAGTTCACCCAAAAATGAAAATTTACTTTAAAGCGGAACTCAGTAAGATTTGCGAAGCTCCCCCTACAGGTTCCTTCAGTGAATCACACTGTCATAAATACTCCAAGCGCAGCTCTGGACTACAACGACTACAACGCTCACCAGCGCAGTAGTTTTGCAAATACGGTACAAGAAATCTCGATGGAGGTGGGTAATTTTCGAAATTGTCTTATAAAGTCATAATATATACATTGTTTTTGAATTACCGTAAAGCATTTTGTCACTCTCGCGTGAACGTGAACATGAGGCGAGATTGTGTCGGGTCGGCGCAGCTCAACTTGCAAGTGCTGTTTTCTGGCGTAGACGTGCCAGAGGGGGTTAGTGCTCGCCTCAAACACCACTACAAGTCAATTAACCATTGTAAGGACTTAGAAAACTATTTATGAAGGTAAAAAAGTTACTTAGTTCTGCTTTAAATATCAAAGGAAGATATTTGGAAGAACGTTTGCAACCAAGCAGATCTCGCCCCGCATTAACTACCATAGTAGGAAAAATAAATACTATGGTAGTAAATGGGGGGCGAGATCTGGTTGGTTACAGACATTCTTTGTGTTCAGCAAAACAAAGACATTTATACAGATCTGGAACAACCTGAGGGTGAGTAAATGTTGACAATGTTCATTTTTGGGTGAACTATTCCTTAAACTGCGCTGCACTTTTGTCGTCTGCAGCTTTAAAGCAGGATGGATTCTGATTGGCTGTCAATGTTTTTATCATTCATCGGCTGGAAAAAAAAAACACTCTAAAAGTGATTCAAACAATATCTTTTCTTTGCGTCATTATCATTATAGTTGTGGTGTGGACTCTTGATTCTTTTTTAATTTTTAAAACTATATCGTTATCGTTACAGGCCTTTATAGTGTGATATTAACATTTGAGCTGTGTCAGAATATTCTAATACTGCATATAACTGAGAATCAAAGATACACCAAAGAGACTGTTGACAACTTTCACCTTTTTTTGTTGAAGGTTTATTTAACCTCATTATTGAGTCAGACTCTCCAAAGATGAGTCTTAGTGAATTGTGGCAGATAACCTCCTAACCACTTCCTCTTCCTGGCCGGCAGTCGGGCGCTGCTGCTGGTTATAGTGTCTGATTTATGATGCCATGTAAATGCTTCCATTTATTCCACTGCCATTACAGCTGCAGTTGACTTCAGCAGTGTGTATGCAGACTCCTCTGGGTCCTCAGTGTGTGGATCCAAGTATCTCAGTTAGTATGTGCAAAGAATGTTAGAATCGCTGAGATAAAATTAGTCAGAAGAGAGAAAAAAATGAACAGTAAATCCATTGATGGTTTTAAAAGAGCGTAGAGTCAGAACTGTACAATACTAGTAAAATAGAATTTAAGATGTTCCTTCATCGTTTATATACTGTATGTCTTAATAGTAGCAGTAGGTCTTTAGTTTTGCGGTAGTGTATGTGTATATGTGTGCGCTTTCCCTCACTGTCAGAAACCCACATAAAGACACCCTTCATGTCTTTGCAGCCCAGGAATGCTCTGAAATAACCACTGGTCAAACTTATTTAAGTAAATATATACAATATAAAAAATAAATAAACACTGTGTCAGTGTGGCCACCTTAAAGAGAAACAGAATCAATGGGAGCTCAGTGATTCCAGCATTCTAGAGTCCGTTGAAAAATGTGTGGATTCGTTTCTATTTCCTGCCACTAACATTTTTGAAAGAATTGAGAAATCAACTTCTATATGAGAGGTCATCATACTATAAGAATATCCTGTAAGTTTCAGAACTGAAAACTTCCTTGTTAGTCCAATAAAAGCTTTTTATTGACACCAGGCCCAGTGAATGATTGATCCTGGAATGTGCTGTCATAGATAGGTGAAACTCCGCCTCCGCAGAAGAAATCAATGTCCTACTACATCATTGCAACATTAGCCCCACCCACTGGTGTGTTAGTGAGATGAGGAGGAGAGAAGAGCGATACAGGACTAAAATAACATTACCTTTCAAAGGATCCTAATGCTAGGAATATGGTTATTTATTTTCAACGATGTGAATGTCTCAGTTTATTTATTTGTATAAACTGTGGATTCTTTGGTAAATCAATCGCATTTTGGTGCAGGCTTTGCAAACAGACTTTTACGATATGGACTCGACAGTAATGCAACAACATTTGAGTAACTGTGTTCATTCTAATGCCTGATCTGATATTAATGATTCATGTACAGTCAGATGATCTTTGTCTGTGTGTCAGTAAATCAAACCAGTGACTAAACGCTCAACTTCAGATTGTTTCTCTTAGTAGGATGAAAATAATTAAACAGTTATTTAAACAGTGATTAAATTATATAAAGAAAGCGATCAAAGAATGCTGCCTTAACAATCGCTGGAGCTGTCAATCAAACAGAGCGAGTTTATCAGCGACTGAGTTCTGGACTCGCGCCAAAACTCCCGTTTTATGTAACGAATCTCTTGGTTACATTGCGTTTGCTCTGTTAGTTACGATGAAAGCATTCATTAGTGTGCAGAAATTGAGTTGCAATGACGAGATCACTGTTTTCGTGAGAGCTCAACAACTGTGATCGACTACAATGTTCATCACTGCAACCTTTCATGCCACAATCTAAATATAATGCCACTGATCTAAATGTAATGCTATAATCAACACTTTTCACGATTAGTTAACCTTGAGAGCTGTAATAGTAAAAATGTGCTAAAGTTTTCGAGAGAGTAATACTTAGCTATTTCATATTGCAAAGATGTCAGCCAATCACAGCAGTGGGCGTTTACACTGAAGTCTCACAGCAGACACGCCCCTTTAAACAGAGCGTCAAATCAGAGGACTATAATCAGGGTAGGAAAAATGCCTTTTATTTCTAAATTATGGCAATTTTTGATGTAAAAATCATACTAACATTATAAGTGCACCCCAGGAAACATTATAAAACAATAAAACAACGCAGTTCATGACCCCTTTAAAACATGTCAGAATGTCAACATATTATAAATTTTACTTAAAAGCTTCAGACATTTGAACAATTTGCATAATATTCCCCATTTTTAAACTTGTCTATTTTGGATCAACTATTTTGGTTGCAAATCAACTAATTGTATATAAGCAAGGTTTTAAATTTACCATGAAATCAAAATGGACATTTTTTTATTTTTTTTTTTTTTATTGCAGTATTTATTATAAATGTTTTATCCGTGCACATCATCATTGTTTTAAATTTATGTGCCTCATAATCTTTGATCAGAATAACTTCCCCTCCCTCTTGCAGTGACATCTCAGGTGGGGCAACCTGTCAATCATCCACAAATAGCAAACCACAACCATCCAATCAATTTTCCCACGGACAAAATCAAGCCCCGCCCTACATTTGTTCTTGTTCCAGAAGCTGTTTCGCTTGGATATACTGTACGCCACAATTGAGAAGAAAAGACCATCATAACTTCTGATTCATGCCAACTTTAATGTATTTTAAATCATTATAGGCCTATCTGTCGTAAACTCAAATCTTATTGTACGCAACCAGAGTTGGTTGAAAATAACTCAAATCTGTCCATAAGTCTGCTTAATGTTTTTTCTTTTATAGTATGTAGAAGCTCACTAAATCTGCAGTAGCTGATGGTGGAAACTCAAGTGTTGTGGAGGAAGTTGCAGTTGATAGTCAGCTCTGGTTTTCTAGATGTTTGTGTCTATAGCAGACTTGAGGCCTTTAGAGAGCTTTTGAGAAGCCGGTCTGGAATGAATTCACACTTGATTCCAAATAGTCAACCAATGAAAAGCGGTCACATTTTTGCACCTTCTGCAGCCAAACCAGAACAAGATGTCCTTTGATGGCCTCTAGACTCATTGCATCACTGGCACTGGTGTGGGAACACTGACCTGGATGTGCCAAGGCACGCTGGTCTGACTCGAAACGCGTACAGTCAGGAGAGAGCGGGAAAGAGCTCAGCACTCACAACCCCCTTTTGTAGTGGCCTGGCTCCTGGAAATACCTTTTCCATTTGTTTTCTCCATTAGGCATGTCAAACATTTCTTCAATAATGAGTACTAAACCTTGAACCTAACCAACTCTGAGATGAATCATTATTTTACAATATATTTCAAAGATACGTGACTGGGTGCTTGGCATCTTTCATGTCAGTCTGCAAAACAATTTTTTTGTTACTGAGTCAGTCTGGGTTTTCTAACTCAGGAATGTTTTCTAAAGTCAAGGGTACATACAATACTGAAGCTCGCATCTTGCTCAGTCTTGATGTGCACTTAAAGAAAACTGGTTGAGAACTAAGTGCATTCTCCTCCCTGACTTATGAAGCTGATTCTTGACATGTCAACAAATAATAGCTCATTTTTGTGTGATTTTGTATGGGGAAAAAGAAGAAAAAGGTAAAACGAAATGATTTGTGTGTGTGTGAGTGTGTTCATTTGAAATGTTGCTTTTTTCTATTTCAAATGCAAAATGCAAAATGGCTATACACTACCGTTCAAAAGTTTGTGGTCAGTAATATATTTGTATATTTTTTAAGAAATAAATGGACATTAAATTGATCAAAAGTGAAAGACATTTATAATGTTACAAAAGATACTATTTCAAATAAAGATTACATCTTAAGAAGAGGTGTGAGTTTACTGCAATGCAGGGCATTTTGTTGCAGTCTACACATATCAAAAAGTGACAAATGCCTTGTAGAGTCTTATTTATTAGCAAAAACACAACATCCTATATTCACTAATATAGATTTCTAATTGAGACATCTTTATAAATCACTGCTGGGGTTTTCAGTTGAACGTGTCACTGATACTGTAGAAAATTAACTCCATCAGTTATGATTCATGATCAAAACAATTTAGAAAATTGCACAGACAGAACTGTAGGCCAGGTATTGATGCAATCTCACTTTAAAGCAGTTTAAAAAATAGCGACATTAATGCAGGTTCTATTTGACCCTATGAATCACACTTTGCTGAAGCAAAGCAAACTAAAGCTTTGTGAAAAATAAAGCGAAGATGACGAACGAACGACATGGAAGAACAAAAAACGAACATACAGTACACACGAGTATATACAAGCAAGAGTTGGTTGTTAGTTGCCAGCAACACACACTCAAAACCAATGTTACTAGCTTATGCAGCAGAAACAACACAACCTCAGCATCCATTTTCATGCCTTCCACTTCGGTCTTTCCACACACTGGAAATTAACACGGTTCATAAAGCTCTTGCCTGATAACCCTTCTTTTTCAGTGATTCCTCTGACCTTTTCTCTTTTGTAATGTCTCTCAGCCACACCTCTTTCTTTTCAGAACATAATGCTAGGGAGCCCCGCACATGACATGCAAGAAAAAAAGTAAATTGTGCGCAGTTTGTTCCCTCGATTTGCCAATCGTTCGCAGGATTTATGAATTTGTTCCCTCGATTTGCTAAATCATGCGCACGATTTACCATTTCGTTCCCTCAATTTGCTAAATCGTGCAGACGATTTACTGATTCATTCCCTCGACTTACTAAATAATGCAGACGATTCTGATTCGTTCCCTCGATTTGCTAAATCATGTGCACGATTACCATTTGTTCCCTGATTTACTAAATGATACAGACGCTTACTGATTCGATTGCCCGATTTACGTTCGATTTGCTAAATCGATTTATTTATTTTACTATATGACAGACAACTTATGATTGTTCCTCGATTTACTAAATCATGCAGATGATTCCTGATCGTTCCCGATTTGCTAAATCATGTGCACGATTTACCATTTCGTTCCCTCGATTTACTAAATGATACAGACGACTTACTGATTCGTTCCCTTGATTTGCTAAATCGTGCAGACGATTTACTGATTCGTTCCCTCGATTCTACTAAATCATGCAGATGATTTACGATTCGTTCCCTCGATTTGCTAAATCATGTGCGATTTACCATTTCATTCCCTCGATTACTAAATGATACAGACGACTTACTGATTCCCTGATTTGATAAAATCGTGCAGATGATTTACTGATTCGTTTACCATGCAGCGATTAATTTGCTAATCATGTGCACGATTTACCATTTCGTTCCCTCGATTTACTAAATGATACAGACGACTTACTGATTCGTTCCCTTGATTTGCTAAATTGTACAGATGCTTTACTGATTCGTTCCCCGATTTGTTAAATCATGCGCACAATTTACATTTCGTTCCTCGATTTGTTCAACGTACAGACGATTTACTGATTGTTCCTTGATTGCTAAATCATGGATTTACCATTTCGCCCTGACTAATCATGCGCACAATTTACCATTTTGTTCTCGATTTGCTAAATTGTACAGACGCTTTACTGATTCGTTCCTCGATTTGCTAATCATGCGCACAATTTACCATTTCGTGCCTTGATTTGCTAAATGATACAGACGACTTACTGATTCGTTCCCTTGATTTTCTAAATCGTACAGACGATTTACTGATTCGTTCCCTCGATTTGCTAAATCATGCGCACTATTTACCATTTCGTTCCCTCGATTTGTTCAATCGTACGACGATTTACGATTTGTTCCCTTGATTTGCTAAATCCTGCGCACAATTTACCATTTTGTCCCTCGATTTGCTAATCATGCGCACGATTTACCATTTCGTTTGCAAATCGTGCAGACGATTTACTGATCATTCCCTCGACTACTAAATATGCAGACTGATTCGTTCCGCGATTTGCTAAATCATGTGCACGATTTCCTTCGTTCCCTCGATTTACTAAATGATACAGACGATTACTGAATTTATAAATAAGATTTACTGATGACCTCGAGATGATTTAATGATTCAATGTGATGATTTACTGATTTGTTCCCCTCGAATAAATAATGTGCACGATTTACCATTTCGTCCTCGATTTACTAAATGATACAGACGACTTACTGATTCGTTCCCTTTGATTTGCTAAATCGTGCAGACGATTTACTGATTCGTTCCCCGATTTACTAAAATGCAGATTGATTTACGATTCGTCCCTCGATTTGCTAAATCATTGTGCAAGATTTACCATTCATTCCCTTCGATTACGAAATGAGAGACGACTTAGTTCGTCCCTTGATTGCTAACATAGTGCAGAAGATTTACTGATTCGTTCCCTCGATTTACTAAATCATGCAGAGATTTACTGATTGTTCCTCGATTGATAAATCTGGGCCACTATTTACATTTCGTTCCCTCGATTTACTAAAGCGACAGACGACTTTGATTCATTCCCTTGATTGCTAAATTGTAAGATGATTACTGATGTCGTTCCCTGCGATTTTTAATAATGCGCCAAATTTACATTCGTTCCTCGATTTGTTTCAATCGTACAGACGTTTACTGATTTTGTTCCCTTGATTTGCTAATGCATGCGCACAATTTACCATTCGTTCCCTCGATTGCGAATCATGCGCCACAATTTACCATTTTTGTTCCTCGATTTCTAAATCATTGATTTACATTTGCTTAAATTTGCTAAATATGCGCAAATTTTACCCTTAGTCCTCGATTCTAAATGATACAGAGACGACTGATTCGTTCCCGATTCTAAAAGTGCAGACGATTACTGATTCTTTCCCTCGATTTGCTAAATCCGTGCACGTATTTACCATTTCGTTCCCTCGATTTACGAAATGTACAGCGGACTTATGATCGTTCCCTTGATTTTGCTAAACGTGCAAGCGATTATGATTAGTTCCTCGATTGCTAAATCGGAACATTTACATTTCGTTCCCTCGATTTTACTATAGAAGACAATACTGATTGGTTCCCTCGATTTGACTAAAATCAGCAGAGATTTACTGATTCGTTCCATCTGATTGCTAAATAATGTGCACGATGTACATTTCGTTCCCCGATTTACTCAATGATACAGACGACTTACGGATTCGTTCCCTTGATTTGGTATAAAATCGTGCAGACGAGTACTGATTACGTTCCCTCGATTTACTAAATCATGCAGATGATTTACTGATTCGTTCCCTCGATTGCTAAATCATGTGCATGTACATTTCATTCCCTCGATTTACTAATGTACAGACGACTTACTGATCGTCATTGATTTGCTAATGTGCAGACGAAGTACTGATTCGTTTCCCTCGATTTACTACACATGCAGAGATTTTATGATTCGTTCCCCGATTGCGAAAGAATGGCACGATGTACATTTCGTTCCTCCGATGTATAAATGATTCAGAGATTAATGATTTCATTCCTTGATTGCTAAATTGTAAAGATGATTTACTGATTCGTTCCCTCGATTTGTTAATAATGCGCACAATTTACCATTTCGTTCCCTCGATTTGTTCAATCGTAAGAACGATTTCTGATTTGTTCCTTGATTTGTAAATCATGAGCACAATGTACCCTTGCGTTCCTCGATTGCAAATCATGCGCACAATTTACCATTGGTCCTCGATTGCTAAAATTGTACCGACGCTTTACGGATGCGTTCCCGCTGATTTGCTAAATCATGCGCACAATTTAACATTTCGTTCCTTGATTTGCTACAATGATACAGACGACTTAGATGCGTTACCCTTAATTGCTAAATAGTACAGACGATTTTACTGATTCGTTCCCGCGATTGCTAAATCATGCGCACAATTTACCATTTGTTCCCTCGAATTGTTCAACGTACAGACGATGTGATGATTGTTCTTTATGCTAAATCATGCGCACCAATTTACATTTTGTGCCCCGATTGCTAAAATCATAGCGCACGATTTTACCATTGGTTCCTCATTTGCTAAATCGTGCAACGATTTACTTGATTAATTCCTCGACTACTAAATAATGCAGACGATTTATGAGTCGTTCCCTCGATTTGCTAAAGTATGTTGCAAGAAATTTACCATTTCGTTCCCTCGATTACTAATGATACAGGACTTAATGTATCCCTTTGATTGCTAAATCGTGCTAGACGATTTACTGATAGTTCCCTCGATTTGATAAATCGGCACGACCATTTACATTTCGTTCCCTCGATTTACATATGACAGACAACTTATGATTGTTGACCTGATGTACTCACTCAGGCAGATATTAGATTCGTTCCCTCGATTTGCTAATCATGTTGCACGATTACATTTCGTTCCTAGATTTACTAAATGATACAGACGACTTACTGATGCGTATCCCTTGACTTGCTAAATAGTGCAGAGAGGTTAATGATTGTTCCTCGATTTATAAATCTGCAGATGAGTACTGATTCGTTCCCCGATTGCTAAAAAATCATGTGCACGATTTACCATTGCATTCCCTCGATTTACTAAGATACAGACGACTTTACTGTCGTTCCCTTGATTTGCTAATCATGCCCAGACGAGTTACTGATCGTTCCTCGTTTACTAAATCAGCAGAGGATGTAATGATTCGTTCCTCGATGTGCTAAATCTGTGCACGGATTACTTTTCGTGCCCTCGATTTACTAATGTACAGACGACTTACATGATCATTCCCTTGATTGATAAATTGTACAATGGCTTTACTGATTCGTTTCCCTCGATTTGTTAAATCATGCGCACAATTTACCATTTCGTTCCATCCCTGATTGTCCAATCGTACAGCATTTACTGATTTGTTCCCTTGATTGCTAAATCATGCGCACAATTTACCATTTCGTTCCCTCGATTTGCTAAATCATGCGCACAATTTACCATTTGTTCCCTCGATTGCTAAATTGTACAGACCTTTACTGATTCGTTCCCTGATTTGCTAACTCATGCGCACAATTACCATTTCGTTCCCTTGATTTGCTAAATGATACAGAAGACTTAATGATTCGTTCCTTAATTTTCTAAATCTACAGACGATTACTGATGCGTTCCCCGATTGGCTAATCATGCGAACAATTACCATTTTGTTCCTCGATTTGTTCAATGTACAGACGATTTACTGTTTGTTCCCTGATTTGCTCAATAACGCACAATTTACAATTTGTTCCCTCGATTTGCTAAATTACAGAGATTACGATTCTTCCCTCGATTTGTTCAATCGTACAGTGATCTGATTTGTTCTCGATTTGCTAAATACATGCGCACTATTACCTTTCGTTCCCTCGTTGTTCAATCGTACAGCCGATTTACTTGATGCGTTCCCTGATTTTTCAACGTACATGGATTTCTGATCCGTGCCCTCGATTTGCTAGATAATGTGCACAATTTACCATTTTGTTTTTATTTTTTTTTACCTTTTTTTTTTTTCAACACCACATACCTTTTTTTTTACTTTTTTTTTTTTTCCTTTTTTTTTTTCCTTTTTTTTTTTTTTTCATTCCATCGATTTGATAAATGTACAGACGATTTACTGATTCGTTCCCTCGATTTGCTAATATGCACCAATTACCATATAGTTCCCTCGATTGGCTATCATACAGACGATTATGATTCGTTCCTCGATTTGTTCACTCGTACAGACAATTTACTGTTTCGTTCCCTCGATTATGCTAAATCATGCGCACAATTTACCATTTCGTTCCATCGATTTGCAATCGTACAATAATTTACTGATTAGTTCCCTCGATTTGTTCAATCATGCAAGATTTACTATTTCGTTCCTGATTTACTAAATTGTGTGCACGTCTTTCTACAGTCTTTCTTCAAATCTCCATGGGTGTTTGTGTTCAGAGACTCGCTCCGTTGCGTCTGAAATCAAATACTTTCCTACCATATAGTATGTGAAAAACAGTAAACCAAAGAGTGGTATGTCTGGATACATAGTACTGGTAAACAGTAGGTGAAAATTCCTAGGATGATCTACTAGGTCATGTGACAGTAACAACATGGCGGATGTAGTATGTCCGAATTTCATTCATACTACCCACATTCATACTATATAGAACATACATTTTTAACGGTCGCGGAGTAAATTCAAATTCAAATATATTTCCTGGTTTCTCTTTTTCCTGTTTCATGGGTATTTGATTATCTGACTCTATCTCATCTCCTCCACTTCTCAAGAGCACATAGAGAAGTGCTGTGGCCGACACAGCACAGCTGAGACAGCAGAGAGTAGCCAGTCAAGCAATGACATTTTTTCATCTGCTTCTAATAAACCAGATAATGATTTCTACTACTACTACTGCTTCTTCTTTTTCTTCTTCTTCTTCATGCGTATTCAATGTAGTGATGATGCGAGCTGCCTCTAAAAACATTATCGAAGAAGAACAACATAGTGACAAAATGTGCTCTGTAGAGCAGTTTGTCCATTTAGGGCTACTGTAGAAACATGCCGGCACAAAACGGCGACTTAACATGTAAGGGGACCCGCGGTGTTTGAGATAGAAATGACTCATTCTAAGGTAACGAAAACATAATGGTTCATTATCTAAAGTCTTTATACACCAATGAAAACATAGTTATGTATATTATATTGCATTTCTGTCAATAGATCCTCCTAAATATTACACACTGGACCTGTATCAGTTTGGTTCTCTCTTTGTGAGAACGTTGTCTCTTTCTGTGTTTTACAAAGCTGTCACGTTCCTTGCATTTGGATTATCTTCTTTGTTTTTGTGTTAAGTTATAAGTTATATTGCAGCAAATAGATCCCCTGCTCTATATCTTCTCTGACCTGTTGTGACAGAAAGCAGTCGATTAAAAATGTTTGACTTTTATTATAATAGTTCTTTTTTAACTCTATTGGACCAGAATAGAAAGAGTAAAGCAAGCAGGAGTCAGACATCAGCCTTGTAGGGAAATGACCAGCCTAGGGAAAAACAGTCTGGCGGGCAGATAGGCTTGGCTGCGATAATTTTGTTTTGAAATAGACATCAGCAACTAGCGTGAACTGGCGGCACTTGACGTCCTCGTACACTGTCAAACACTGTCCAGACCGCAAACATTCATACAGGCTGTCTGATTTCAGTTGATTTTGGACACAAATGTGTCACATATATGCATTTTTTCCCCTAATAAATAATAGCTGATATGCATTGTTAACACATTTAATCATTATTTGTTTTGGCTCTTCTTTTTTGTAGCTCCAAAAACCTGCAGCCCCAAGCAATTTGTTTGCAGGGATCAGGTGACGTGTATCTCCAAAGGCTGGCGGTGTGACGGGGAGAAGGACTGCCCGGACGGATCGGACGAGGCCCCAGATGTCTGTATGTATCACTGTTTCTCTGTGGTTTTATTTGCATCTTAGACCTTGAGTACCCTGATAGTCTCGCAGGGTCTGCAAATAATTGTTGCAGCATGTTCAGGTAATCACTGCAGTTCTGCATTTCTTTCTGTAGCATCACATTTTCATTTAATATGTCCTCGGTTTGTGTCCCAGCTGGAGGACTTTCTGTAGTAAAGTGTACCAGTAGTGGGCAAAAGTGATGTCCAGAAGGAAATTTGTTTTTAATGACCCTATATGTTCGATTTAACCATCAACATATGAGGAAAATATATATATATATATATTATTTTATATATAAAAGAAGAGCAAAACACTAAATTTGGTTAATGTATTTATCTGACAAAATTATTTGGTAAAACAAGGCAAGCTACAGGTTTTATTTTACTATGCAAAAGAAAAAGCTCACAGGAAAAAGCATGCATTGACTACAACTTAATCAGTTATTTATATTTTATTGTTTCTCTCTGTTTTTGCAAGTGTTTTTAATTTCTTTGTATGACAGTCTGGCCAAAAATGATGTCGCACAATTTGGCATGTTTCATTGTGCTATTATCACAAATAAAACAATCGACTCCAAGCACAACTATGCAATATGCTTACAAAATCTTTAACACATTGTTAATAATAATTGAATAAAGGGTGACAATGTCAATTTTTCTAGGCAGGACATCACTTTTGGCAATTACTGTAGACGGAAGGATTTAATAAATCGAATATTTTTAGATTCTTGATGTTAATCTACTTCCAAAGCATGAAAAAATGGATCAATATACTATGATGCTAAAGTTCCACTGAGGAAAGAATAATACAATATTTTTTACGTGCAGTAACAGAAGATTGAATTTAGAGGTATTTTGATCCAACATTTTGAGAATAGATTGTTGATATAGTGTCTTATGTGAATCCCTGTAAAATATTGCATATATGTATGATTTACAGTTTTGTTGAAGGATAATAAATAGTTTCTCAGAAACTGTTGATTAAGTGAAAATATTTGGTGTAAAAAGCCCACATGGTACTGTGGCAGGGGAAAATGCAGAAGGCCTGATCTGCATAAATTTTTGTCCATAAGTGACAAAAACATGTGCAACGTGTATTTATATTTACATTATCCTTTAAACATACGTACACCATTTCTTTTTACACAAACAATATCAGTATTTAATAAGGAAAAATATATATTTTTTTATTGTCATGAAAATATTCTTCATTTGGAGCTTTTAGCCATTTATACTTAACTTTTTTTATTCATAAAAATAGAAGATGAAGATTTGAATGAAATCTGAGTCCCAGCACAGGCTGTGCGCAGCTGTTGCGTGTTTCTGATAGGACGTATCGCTGTTTGGTTTCTCTAAGTGGTCATTCTTTTTCCCAGAAGGCTTTGACCTGAAGCACACGTTCTTTCGCTCTGCTTGTTTAGTCTGATCAGTTTCAATGACATTGACTTCATTTGGCCTTGCTTATATCTGTTTATGGTGAGCTTTTAAGAAGACACAGAGAGCACCAGATCTGTTTTCCTATTTCCTATTTATAACAAACCTAGATCACCATTATAATCAACAAAGCTGACACGCCATCAGTTGACAGATTACCTCTTTTTATTATCTATGTACTGACTTTAACTAGTTTGTTTGCCCAAATCTGACAGGAATATAAGTGATTATTCCAACATACACCGATCAGGCATAACATTATGAGCACCTTCCTAATATTGTGTTGCTGTCAAAACAGCCCTGACCCATCAAGGCATGGACTCCTCTAGACCCCTGAAGGTGTGCTGTGGTATCTGACACCAAGATGTTAGCAGCAGATCCTTTAAGTCCTGTAAATTGTGAGGTGGAGCCTCCATGGATCAGACTTGTTTGTTCAGCACATCCCACAGATGCTCGATTGGATTGAGATCTGGAGAATTTGGAGGTCAAGTCAACACCTCAAACTCGTTGTTGTGCTCCTCAAACCATTCCTGAACCATTTTTGCTTTGTGTCAGGAGCATTATCCTGCTGAAAGAGGCCACAAACACCAGGGAATACCGTTTCCATGAAAGGGTGTACATGGTCTCAACAATGCTTAGGTAGGTGGTACGTGTCAAAGTAACATCCACATGGATGGCAGGACCCAAGGTTTCCCAGCAGAACATTGCCCAAAGCATCACACTGCCTCCACCGGCTTGCCTTCTCCATGCATCCTGTTGCCATGTGATCCACGTGATAAGAAAACCATCAGACCAGGCACCCTTCCACAGTTGGTTCTTTGGCGATGGACAGGGGTGAGCCACCCTGACTGAAACTCCATTCACAAACTGTGATGCACTGTGTATTCACCTTTCTATCAGAACCAGCATTAACTTCTTGAGAAATTTGAGCTCCAGTAGCTCGTCTGTTGGATCGGACCACACGGACCAGCCTTCGCTCCCCACGTGCATCAATGAGCCTCGCCTTGCCGGTTCACCACTGTTCCTTCCTTGGACCACTTTTGATAGATACTGATCACTGCAGACCGGGAACACCCCACAAGAGCTGCAGTTTTGGAGATGCTGATCCAGTCGTCTAGCCATCACAATTTGGTCCTTGTCAAACTCGCTCAAATCCTTACACTTGCCCATTTTCCTGCTTCTAAACACCAACTTTGAGGACAAAATGTTCACTTGCTGCCTAATATATCACACCCACTAACAGGTGCCGTGATGAAGAGATGATCAGTGTTATTCACTTCACAGTCAGTGCTCATAATGTATAATATATGTGAATTGGCTGATTTTTAGTGCTTATATATTAGATATTGACATTCAAAGCCAGATGATACTTTTGATTCAGATAACTTTTTAAAAACATTTTATCATAAATATAATTACCAGAAGTAAAACAAGCTAAACTGTAGGTTATAAATGAAATAGTTTGTAATAGTGCTTGTAAACACAACAGGACTGTGAGTATGAGTTTACCTGTTCGTCTGATGACGTTTAATGTCCTTGACAACCTTTGTAGTCCCATTTAGACACATGCTAGCGACCACCTTTTTCAAGACAACTAAAAGGGGGTTTTACTGATGTATTTAATGTCTTAGAATAACACGTGAAAATATAGAGGTCACACTTTTTCAATCCCACAAGACGATACCGCTCCTGCCTGCTCCTGCCAAAAATTTTATATTTTATCCCGCTCATGCCCAAAACTTTAATGTTTAGTCCTGTTCCTGCCTGCAAAAGCCTGTAGGAAGAGGTCTACATGAATTTTTCTGTTCTGGTCAGGTTAGATTCTGTCTTGTTCTGATGTCTAGGCTTCAGTTTCCACACACACAATGCTTCAGATATCCAGTGACCGATTTCTGTGTGCTGTTATTATTAGATAATTATATTTTGCGGGAACCCACGAGTCATTTCTTTATTCCACGTGCATTTCAGTATCTTCCCTCCCGCATCTGCACTCAGCACTTCAAACTCGTTCCTACGCTGCACACTGTTGCAGTCGGGGATTGCAGACCACGATCACAAACCTTATTCAGGCAATTATCCAAAATCCCATTCAAAATAATCATTTGACTTCAGAACGATGGAACTGGAAGTGCTAAAATGCAACTTATTTCTGGGTTTTACCTGCAAAAATACGTCATTCAGCAGCACTCTATAGTAGGCAAACAACTACTGGAAAAAAGAGTCACATAGGACTGCACGTGATTTACATTCATTTGAATGCGAGAAAGTGAAGATCAATTTAACAACAGCTTCTAATCTCAGGTTGAGGTGAAAGTTTTCGACTCACAGTGGGTGTGAAGTATGCGAGTGTGAAGTATCTTTCCATTCGCACCCTTTCTGGCAGGGCCGCCTAATAGAAAGGCGCTAAGCAAATAATGTGCTGTCAGTTTATCATGAGGCGAGCGGGAGAAGGGGGAGCGACATAATTAGAATTAACTTGCTACTCCAAATCTGGCCCTGGAAAACAATGGCGCAGTTCATGAAGCAGCATTAGGACTTATGGAATGTTTCTACTTCTTCGTCACAACCAATTACATGCTTTGAAATTATTTATCTGGCGTGGCTTTCAGAAGTGTTGGGTAAGAGAACAGGCAGTACGCAGAGGCTGAATCTGCTCCATAAGAGGAGGAGAGGAGAAACAGGCTGAGCTGCCTTCAGTCTGGAAGTCATTAAAACCCCGTCCAGAGGAATGGAGGAAAACGGCTGTTTTTTCATGACCTGCTTTTCTCGGCTCAAACTTCTCTCTCGCTTTCTCTCTCTCTCAACACACATAGACAACTGACACCCTGGTCTTCAGCGTTCTCTATTTTAGCTGCGCTACAGGCTATTGACGCTCCTTTACGCTCTTTGCATTAAAATTAGACAGTCTTTTCTTAATACTTTGAGAGCCGATGTGACGTCTTACTCCCTGCTTTAGTAAAATGTTCCACTGCTCTCAAAAGAATTCTGTCATCATTTACTCAACCTCTTTTCGAACAAGTAGAATTTTCGTTCTTCCATGGAACACAAAAGATGTTTTGAAGAATCTCTGAGTTTCCCTTTTCCATACAGTGAACATATTTGATGACCAGTTACTATAAGGACAAAAAGATAAAAATGTCATAAAAGTAGTACATACAACTTGTGCACTATATCCCAAGTCTTTTGAAGCCACCTGAGTTTTACATTTTTAATTCATTGGAATTATTGCCCTTTGCCATAGCTCTCAAATCTGATTCACAAATGCATGAATTCAAACTTGTTACATTCAGTTGTGAGACACAATGCCACTCCTAAAAATAAAGTTTCCAAAAGGGGTTTCTTATTACATAGAAGAAACATCTTGGGTTCCCCAAAGAACCTTTCAGTTAGTGTGATAAACATTTTAAAGGGTTAGTTCACCCAAAAATGAAAATTGTCATTAATTACTCACCCTCATGTCGTTCCATATCTGTAAGACCTTCGTTCATCTTCAGAACACAAATTAAGATATTTTTGATGAAATCCGATGGCTCAGTGAGGCCTGCATTGATAGCAAGATAATTAACACTTTCAGTGCCCAGAAAGCTACTAAAGACATATTTAAATCAGTTCATGTGACTATAGTGGTTCAACCTTAATGTTATGAAGTGACGAGAATACTTTTTGTGTGCCAAAATAAACAAAGTAATGACTTTATTCAACAATATCTAGTGATGGGCGATTTCAAAACACTGCTTCATGAAGCTTCGAAGCTTTACGAATCTTTTGTTTTGAATCAGTGGTTCGGAGCGCCAAATTCACATGATTTCAATAAACAAGGCTTTGTTACATCATAAGTGTTTTGAAATTTCAATGGTTCACCACTTGGGGGCGTGACTTAGGCAGTTTGATACACGCTCCGAACCACTGATTCGAAACAAAAGATTCGTAAAGCTTCATGAAGCAGTGTTTTGAAATCACCCATCACTAGATATTGTTGAATAAAGTCATTATTAATTTTTTTGGCACACAAAACGTATTCTTGTCGCTTTATAATATTAAGGTTGAACCACTGTAGTCACATGACTGTTTTAAATATGTCTTTAGTAGCTTTCTGGACATCTGAAAGTGTTGATTATCTTGCTGTCAATGCAGGCCTTTGTCTGGCTATCACCAAACCAAGCTCAATTTAAAATTGAACATTGGTCTGGGGAGTCTGCTATGTATTTTCTACTGCACAAGAGGCGTGATCAACGAGCATTATTCACGCAATTGGATAGTCCTTCAACCAATCAGATCAACGATCCGGGTGACGTACTTTGAAGAGCGACGCGAAAACTCCAGACAGGTTTAGTTTGTATTGGTTTGTAGCATTGATCAGCGGTTTGCAGAAGCAGTAATGGCAAAATCTTTTAAAACAGCATCGACAGTGACATCAACTGGTTGCTGCGCTTCGGTGGCTGCCATGTTCAATGTAAACAAAAGCTGCTTGCCGTCACTTCTCTATTGTCATCGTGTTATACCTGCCATAGCGAGCAAGGTGGATAAGCCAGTCTGATTGGTTCCCGCAAAAGTGTAACAGACGCAGTAGAAATGAATGTACGGGTTTCCAGACTGAGTTGCCAGGCGAAATCAAATCGCCGGCAGATCAGGCTGGGTTTACCCAGTCTATGCAGGCCTCATTGAGCCATCGGATTTCATCAAAAATATCTTAATTTGTGTTCCGAAGATGAACGAAGGTCTTACAGGTGTGGAACGACATGAGGGTGAGTAATAAATGACAAAATGAACTAACATTTTAACAATTCGAAGAAACATTTTACACTATAAAGAACCTTCTGTGTATTGAAAAGGTTTAATGAATGTTAAAGGTTCTTCATGAACATCAGACGCCAATAAAGAACCTTTATTTTCAGGAGTGTTGGTGTCATTAACGTCACTCCAGAGGCAACATGTCTTCATGCACAAAGTGTGCTGCATTTTCATGCTTTCATTATTCAGCTCAGAGATTCTTCGAATGTTATTTTGTGTTTCAATGAAGACAGAAAGTCTTAGAATAACATTAAAAAGTGAGTAGATGATGACAGAATTTAAGCAGAAATATACCACCAATATCATGCTTAAGCGGGATGTGTGTGGAAACGTGCTCTGTTTGTGGATTCCTCAGTGCAGATGTGTCAGATCATTGAAGATCTGCCCCATGAAAGAGGTTTATTTATTTACGTGGCTGGATTTCACTGTGTCTTTTGTGAAAGTGGCCATGGCTAGCAGTGAAGTCTGTCGCTGTGCCCACTGCAGCTGCTGTGGCTTTCCTCTGCGGACACTACTACACAATAGACAGCTTTGTACCACCGGTCCTGGGCTTCAATGAGATGTGAACATTGATATGCTTTTAAAAAGAAAACAATTATCATTCTTTTATCGTCAAATGTCAAAATTGTGTATATTAAAACACATGCAATATGTTGCATGCATGCATGTATCTTCTATCTACTGGAGAAGCCATCTTAAATGAGGTCTCACTCAAAAGCGAAAAAAACAACAACTCAATTTCATAAAAGCATAATGATATAGAGTAGGGCTCGGCCATATATTATATTACATATAGATATTTGATTTCGATGTTATAAAATCATGAATATCGTGATGATTTCAATTAACCTGAAATCAGACTGTGCTGGTTGACCAATTTCTCACCCTGAGGTTTATATTTTGTCAGTTACTGACAAAATATACAGTAAAATATAACATTTTACTCTAACCAGAATCACTTGAATGCACACCACATTTTCATAACTTCCAAATTTGTCAGTATGAACTTCTGTAATGGAACATCAGTCCTTTTTGGGCAAACTAAATTGTTCCATATGGTAAACTGAAATCCCAACAGCATTTAATTAAATGATTAAGAATTATAAGTAATTATTGACTTCTTAGATGCAATACCCTGCACTGTACCCACAACCAAACCTCTCTTCATCCCAGAGCTGTGGTCTATGTAGCACGTGTGTGTAAAAGTCATTTAGATCTGTCTCACGTTGAGAGGGTTGAAGGTCTGAGCTCTGATCTCACAGCAGAGCTTTGACCTGCAGCGCTGAGATGAGAAGAGTCTGTTGTTTAACATCTGACAGCTGGAAAAATGGACCGAGCATAAAATATCAACTATGTGTTTATCTTTAGAGATTGAATTCTTAAAATGCTTAATCGTTCATACACCAACTTGGTTAGCTGACTCATTCAAGAGTTCAAGATCTGTGGTCTTTAAATGCAGAATGCATGATTGTCTCCCTCTAGCACAAACACAACTGATGTCAAACCTGCTTTAAATCAGTAATGCCTAATTAAACAGGTGGATTCTTTGTTTAAATCTTGCGACACCTGATCATTTACAGGTACTGTAGCATTTGTTCTAAGAGGCAGGGCTTACAACACGAGGAATGAAAATTTGCATGATCTTTTTTAAAACCATACAGCAATATAATACATTGTGAGATCACTGTGGAACCTATTAGCACACAACTGCCTCCACAGCAACACATCATGGCTTCTTTAGCATTATTGTGATTTCACATATATAACGATATCCTGTCTCCGTATGGACTTTGCCACAGTTGGTCACAAGATTCTGCTTGACTGCAGAACAGTGCTGGCCTATCACATCCAGTCCTATACTGGTTTAGATCCTGATTAAGTAGCTGGGGATAAGTACTGTATGTTGAACGAGGCACACACACCTCCACAAACCATGTGATATTTTGAGGTGTCCCCCAAGGCTCAATTCTGGGTCCTTTATTTCTTTTTTTATTACTTATGTTTTTAATCGTTAAATTATCACAATCTCAATTTAAATACCCATGCAAGCTTATTGACAACTAAATGACAACGATTCGCCTGTGTCTATTAATCCTTTGACAAAATCATATTGAATATTCAGATCTGCGTTGATGCTGACCCGGAGAGAGCAGTTGTCACGTATGAAACAGCTTCATAAACAGTCTTTTCAACCACACAGTATCATTATTTCTGTCTTACAATAATTCAAATTATCACAAAAGTACTGGCATAAAAGTTTATGGTTTGGATATAAACACTGATGTCTAAGGTGGCGAACAAAATAAAGTAAAACTCCTGTTGAAAGTAACTTGAGGATTACAATAAAAATGGTGTTAATTACGTCGTTACAACACTGTAAACAATTATTTTCATGATTTATCATAACACTTTTTCTTTTGTTAAATCACCTTAGATAATTAATGTAGTTCAGATAACGTGATATTTTGTGTTTCTGTTGATTAAACCAATCGCCTTCAATGAAATATATATATATATATATAATATATATATATTTTTTAGTCTGCAACAATGATCATTTTCTCAGAACCTCTAGTAAATTACATTTCGTTTAGTTGTTTTTCAGAATTGTGGGAGAATCATGATCTCTATTTTAAACCAAAAATCATGACTTTCAATTCATCCAGAACCGTGCAGCTCGAGTACGTTTGTTTCCATTAGCTGATGTAATTATCATCAGATCTCCTCGAATCAATTAGTACCCTGCTGGACGCCACTGTTCTAGTTGTACTAGAACATTATACAACCTAATTAATATTGATTATTTT
The DNA here is from genome assembly GCA_028476615.1 of Culter alburnus. Taxonomy (NCBI): domain Eukaryota; kingdom Metazoa; phylum Chordata; class Actinopteri; order Cypriniformes; family Xenocyprididae; genus Culter; species Culter alburnus. The sequence goes on from JAOTNS010002633.1 coordinate 472,647, forward strand.
CAGAGAAACGTCCATTAGTGTCCTTGTCTCTGAAGCCCAATAAGAATTTGGGAATCATATTTGACATCAACTTCTTTTTTAAGAAACTCTATTAGCAATGTTTATAAAACAGCATATTATCATCTCTGAAGTATGCAAAATTCTCTCCCCAACTGAAAGCGAGAAACTCATTCACACATTTTATATGAGTCTTAACTGCTGCAGAAGTGTTTTGGCTGGAAGACGCAGCTGCAAGAGTGCTGACTCGTACTCAGCTGAGGTATCACATTAAATCCCTTCAGTGGCTACGTGTCACACAGAATTGATTTCAAGATCCCTTATTGACTTTTAAAGGTGCCCTAGAATTTAAAATTGAATTTACCTTGGCATAGGTAAATAACAAGAGTTCAGTACATGGAAATGACATACAGTGAGTCTCAAACACCATTGTTTCCTCCTTCTTATGTAAATCTCATTTGTTTAAAAGACCTCAGAAGAACAGGCGAATCTCAACATAACAACGACTGTTACGTAACAGTCGGGATCATTAATATGTACGCCCCCAATATTTGCATATGCCAGCCCATGTTCAAGGCATTAGACAAGGGCAGCCAGTATTAACGTCTGGATCTGTGCACAGCTGAATCATCAGACTAGGTAAGCAAGCAAGAACAATAATGAAAAATGGCAGATGGAGCAATAATAACTGACATGATCCATGATATCATGATATTTTTAGTGATATTTGTAAACTGTCTTTCTAAATGTTTCGTTAGCATGTTGCTAATGTACTGTTAAATGTGGTTAAAGTTACCATCGTTTATTACTGTATTCACGGAGACAAGAGCCGTCACTATTTTCATTATTAAACACTTGCAGTCTGTATAACGCATAAACACAACTTCATTCTTTATAAATCTCTCCAACTGTGTGTAATGTTAGCTTTAACACTGTTAGCCGCAGCATACTATCAAACTCATTCAGAATCCAATATAAACACCTGCAAAATAAAATACCATACTTACATGATCTGATATGCTGCATCACAAACAATTTGTAAAGATCCATTTTGAGAGTTATATTAGCTGTGTGAACTTTGTTTATGCAATGTATTATAGAGTTGCCAGCTTGGGGGCGGGGAGCGCAAGCATTTAAAGGGGGACGCGCACTGAATCGGCGCATTTTTAATTACGCCCCAAAATAGGCAGTTAAAACATTGTATGATAAAAAAAATCTATGGGGTATTTTGAGCTGAAACTTTACAGACACATTCTGGGGACACCTTAGACTTATATTACATCTTGTGAAATAGGGTTCTAGGGGACCTTTAAATGTCTTTATGGTGTCATCCTAATGTACAGGAGCAATATAATTTCTAAAACAGTATACTCCAGTTAGATGCACCTAAAACATAGCTGTGGTGAATCAGTAACACTCTCAATTAGCACCTTAAAAAGTATTGGTAAATACTTTACACAATAAATATTGAATGGTCTATTCATAGTTTTAATACATTTTTTTTATTATTATTATTTTTGATTTTCTAATTTAAGAATTATTTAAGTAGGTTGGTTATATTATCCTATAGCATTTATGTATTGATACAGAAACTTGGTGCCTTCATATTTCACTGATGTGCTGTCAAACTTATATATTATCATCTGGGTGACAAGACTGGGTGTTGCTTCTGTTATTCTTGGTTTTCAAATGTTGCTTAACTTTTAAAAAAGAAGAAAATACTTTCATCTGGCCAATTTTTATGAACTGTTGTCATGAAGATGTTACAGTTGCAGCAAGAGCATGCAATCAGCTAAAATAGAACCAATGCTTAACACGAGTCTAATATGTAATATATAATGGTATTTTAAACTAGACAAGGTTGTTCTCGGCTCTTAATGGCTTTGAGTGTCACTTCCAAAATAAAGATCCATTCTGCTGGAGACTCTGGGACCCATCAAAACAGACTCCTTCACTGAATGAGCTTCAGAGAATTTCAGAAGTAGCATGCCAGTTCACACTCTTGGATTCCTCTTCAAACACTCAGCGGTGGTGGTATGTGGATGGTTTGCGTGATGTTGTGAGGCCTCGAGAATTCACATCCGATCCTCATTCATGATGTGAAATGGGTACTTGTTATGGATCATTAATCTCAGCTGGAAACCGCGGACATCTAAGGAGGGGTTGAAGAGAAACAATTGTTAGAGAAACACATGTTAGTAATAGTTAGTGTGGTAAGGTCTTTTGTTTGAATAATAGTTTGGCGTGCCCAGAACAAAAGCAGCGGGCAAGAAAGCCTCTTTTCTGCACCGTAATGTGTTTGTGTTCGATAGGATGCACTACTGCGACTGTGTTTATGTTTTTGTCATTGCTTATGGAACCTAAAACAAATGTGCTCTTCTGACATCGGTTATAAATGCTGCATGTCTGTATAGAAAATTGTACTTGGCAAAAGAACTGCTGATGATTCGTCTTGTGTGTGGAAACTTTCTCATGTTATGTTTGGGCTGCTTTGTAGTTAATGAACAATTAAAGCTGCAGTAGGGAGTTTTTAGAAAACGTTGACTTAGCCTGAAAATTTGAACAAGCACAACTCACAGGTCACTCCCCCTTGCTCTCTGCTGTGCTACAGCCCTCCTCCACAGCTCTCCCCCATCACAACGGAGCCTGCCGTGAACGCGCAGGCTAGTAAGCAATCAGGGCCACCAATGACGGAGGATAAACAGTTATAGCACATTCACTGATACGGACGAAACATCAACAATATGATTTACATTGACTATGGCCTGCCCATACTTTGACTACAAACTTGGTCCTCAAAACATTACGTATTTTGCAATACATGTAATGTAACTATATGACGTATATGCACTATTTCTATAAGTAATAAATAGCTAGTAAGATAATATAACGGTAACTAACGTTACAGTATGCAAGTAATTATTCTATCGATATGTAATGCTAAATAAGGTTTGCTAGTACATTATTTCAGCAACATGACAAGCCAGTGAATTAGTAGGTTTCAATAGTTGCTTTGCACAGTGCGTGACATTTTATCTGTATGTTATGCGGCTAGAGTTTTGACACTAGGCGTTTCTCAAACCAAGTTAACTAAGTTTCGGACTCGCGCCTTGGTAGTTAGACTTGGCAAGTTCGACGCCGGGAGAACGAACTCCCGTGGACGGGAGAACACAAGTCCGGTGATTCTGCAAGGAACAGCAGCGTACTTGATAACGTCACTCACTCGCGCTGGCTTCTCCGGTTATCTCTGTATGTATATTTTTAGCCAAGAATAAAACAAATTTATTATTAACCACTCTGCCTCTTTCGTTTTATTTAAAGAAACAAACAAAAACATATTAATAGCCTCAGGCAACGAGTGATTAATTATCTGCAATGTCTGCTTATATTTATAACAAAACGAAATTAAACAACCCTGCCTCTTTTCGTTTACATTTCAAAAATATAAATGTATACTATTGTGCATACTCTGATTATCTTCACTGTAATGAAATGAAATAGGCTTTACATAAACACAACCTTCTCTTTTTGTTAAATGTCAGTTTTAATGTTCAATAATAGCCATTATAAAAGGTATAAAAATATACAATAAGAAATAAAGCAAACAATTCAGTCAAGCGTACAAAATCAGCGCTTTAGTAGGATACAAAAGTTAAATAGCCATATATAATGAAACGTCACGTTGCCCTCAGCCAAAACGGAGCCAGCGGCAAACGTCAGAAGGATTAGCCGAGGTAAGGCTGCTCTCGGCTGGGTACATGAGCGCTGAGAGTCCGGTGATCGCCTGGATCTCAAACTCCGACAACGTCAGATCAATTTTCAGAAAGGCGCAATCTTTATCAATTAACCACAAATTTGAGCTTTAAACCAGCACATTCTCGCCTGAAAAAATCTTAAAACTGCATATCATGACATAATAGAGCCCGATCACACGAAAATGCGTATCAATAGTAACGTTACGAGCTTGTAATCTCGTAGAATACGCCAAAATGAGTTTTTCGCGTGCATATGATACGCACTTTATGGGGTATTATACTACGAAACTGGATGTTTGTCCTCCATAAGCAAAGCTGCGGCACACCGGTAATCTGAATTGAACCCTGTTGCGCTGTGCACTATGGCTGTGCATGACAGGAGTGTGATCACACGCACGCACAAGAGCTTGATTGACACTGCTAAGACACTCCTCCTGACTCTGATTGGTTGTTTTCTTACCGGGAGCGGTGTATTTCTGCAAATGGCAATAGGACCACTGGGAGGAGCAGAGCCAGCTTGATTTTTTCACAGATTATCTGTCTCATATTCTACTGTCAGGACATAATGACAGGTTTAACAAATATGTAAAATTACATTTTTACAAAAGTTACCTACTGCAGCTTTAAGGAGAGTAGTAAGACATGCATTGATCTTATTCACGCACGAATGCACCAGTGACCTGGAACGGCACATTACTCTACCATTATAGGCATGAGTTATATGAAATGTCTGATATGGACAATTTGAGTTGTAGATTTCACTGATAGGAGTCTTGGAGGCCATTATATCAGATGTTGTGATGTAAGCAAAAATGTATACATTTAGCGAAACAATACATCATTACTATTGCTCATACTTAGAGTTATGTGTTTATATTCAAAACTTTAAGTATTAAACTTTGATGCATAACATCCATTTGTGGCTTGTTGCGAAGAAGTGCTATTGTTTCTCAGACATGCAATTTTGACCTGGCAGATGAAAATAATTCCACTTGCGTTGGAGACTTGAGCCACATCTATATAAGGTAGTTTTTGCACACATTTTGTACTTTAACTGTGTTTTAGGCCCTGTTTCCACCTGGTATTAACCCTCTGGAGTCTGAGGCTGATTTGGGGCTTGGAGAAGTTTTGACATGCCCTGACATTTGTGCTTTTTTCAGTTGTTCATAAACATATTAATGACACAAGTAACATTACACTGTATTCAGCACAAACTAGGCTACCATAATATGTGAGGAACATGTATGTACATGTTTGTATTTTTGAAGGAATAATGTTTATGCGTAGTTATTGAAAAAACAAAAAACTTAAGTCACTGAAATAAGGCCAAAAACAGTATATTAAATCTGTGTTCACAAGACTTCTGGGTATGGGAGGTTGTAGACTAGAGTTCTGCTTCAGAATTATGTAAAAATGATGCTGCCTACTCCTTCATATAAAACAATATATTGATTTAGTTTTTGTAAGACACTTTTTGTCAAGAAACACAGTATGCGTGGAGGCGTGAATCATCATGAATAATGGGTCATTTACACCTGAGAAGACAAAAGAATCACATAATAATGACCTGAAATGACTTGCATATTAATGAGGCCTTTCAGTCAGGTAGGCTGTGAAAAAAACCCTCTGTAATCATGTCTCAGCTCAATTTAAAATAATGGTATTCTATTATATTCTTTAAAATATAATTATTTCTGTGATGCAAAGTGTCTGAACAATTATGTTACCTCTATGGCATTTCATATAGGCTTTTAGCTTAAAAGCATACTTGCAGCCGGAGGGCGCTCTGTACACCTTTAGTCCACAAATTCATATAAAGAAGAAAAGGAACCAGGAACTAACGGCATGTCTTCTAGAGATCGCTAACCATGGCTTTAACATCCAAATAAACACTTTTCAAGACAATAAATACACGATTGAGACAATGCATACAAGTATTGCCTCAGAATTTGCCTCTGAATAGCGCTGGCTCCGTGGGCGTGGTCGCATTAGCGGATAATGAGCTGAATCACGGACTTCTGACATGGCTCTCTTTTCATACAGATTACATAAACACAGAATGTTTGTTTTCGATTTGACTTGCACGATTTAAAACCTGACATTTCAACGTTTCTTTAGACATAAGTGTCATTTTTTTGTCATTAGTATTCATAAGTTACAGTTCATTTTCTGAGAACTATCAGATTGGACTTCGTTCAGAGGGAGAGGAGAGATCGCGCATCATGTTAGTTTTCTTTATTTTACAAAAAGCACAACATTGTGTTTTTACTCTGAGTGTACACAAATAAAAGAAGACATTCTATAGTTTCAATTGATATATTACTTATGTCTCTATGACAAGAAATGACGGAGTATTTTAAGTCTGTTTTGCTGCAATGTGAAAAAAATCCTGCAAAACGCGCCGGCGCGTTTTCAGACCTCAGGGAGTTAAGATGCGTTTTGGTCGATCGGATCACAAGTGGACGAGGCAGACACATACCTGTTTACACCTGGTATTTTAATCCATCTCTTTTATCCACTTCTGTACTGATTTCTTCAAGAGGAGGGTCTATGGACCCGAGAGAACATTGTGCTTGGTACATTTTTCATCTTCAAATCTAACTTGGGTCTTCAGCCGACAAAGTTTAAATCCCATCTGGCTAGAGCGCTTCCCATTATGTTTACGCATTAGGTCAGTAGGCGAGAGTAGGCGGTCTTTAGTGGCTGTTCGAACACATTCAACCACATGAGACATTATGAAAACAATCCGGTCGAATGTGTACCTCTGGAAGTGGTTGAAAGTGGACAAGCTCAAAATGATTTACACCCCGTTTACACCTGTATTTAGCGTCGGCCACTTGTGATCCGATCAACCAAAATGCATCTTAATCTCAGGTGTGAACAGGGCCTTACATTTGAAGAATGGATATTTTGTCAGATCTGTGGCTGCTACTCTGATAAACATCACAGCGAAACACAAACTGTGTGGCTGCCAAATCAGCTTAGTCTCAGTCTCAAAATGCTGGTGTATTCAGAACAAATGTTTATTTATACCTTATTACTTTTAATGCAGTATACTTCATATTAAGTTGATTGAAGATAAGCTAATTACTGGCACTGGCACAAAACAAGCAATTGCATACTATAATTCTGTATCCCAGTATTACTTTGAAATACTCTTTTTGGCCCTGTGAAGTAGTCATTTTTATCATGTTTCCTGATCCATTATTTGGACTGTCACTGTTGCACAAAAATGCAGATAATAGACTGTATACAGTGGATGTTGGGCAGTATGCAGGAAGTTTTCTGAACACAGCCGGTGTATTGTATGTCTGGCTGCAGTTTGGTTTGTTTTCCACTCAGCCAGATGACAGTCAGAGATTTATTATATGGCTGACCGGAGCTGGGTTTGGGTGAACCACAGAGTGCAGAATAGAAACTAGTATAAATTTGACCAGAAGTCGTACAGAGAAACTTCAGTGATAAACCCTTTCACATTTGCTCACATAGACTTTTTTTTTAGTTAACTGCTTTTCGGTCTGTTTAACTATTTTTAAAAGGTACATTATTTAAAGCTGATGCCTTTTGATTTGCTATAATATAAAGAATAGATTATCACTTGGAACCATTGCAATGACATTGCTGATTAAAATTTAAAAAAGAACATAACCTTATTTATTTTTTATGCTTATAATGGACTTTGTTTTGAAAATGGAAGCTTTAGTGTTGCTTTCAGCCTTGAATTATTTGTTTGTTTTGTTTTATTGATATAATTATCAGCAGATGCAGCCGTGTGATAAGGATATAATTGCTTGCATTGTATGTGTTAATGGTTGACAAATGTCCTGACCATTTTTACTGATTATGGTCACCTGCAAGAAAGAATTTTTTTAAAAAAGATTTTATTTGAAAAAATGTATTCAGTGATGCAGTCAAATCTGCACATTTCAACAGCATTGTAGCTTAGTAAATACCTGTGCTAGTTGTCACTGTTTGCTTTAATGAATATTTCTCCGGCTAGGTTTATTTTTGAAAGTCAATTTCTGTATAAACACGCACACATTAAGTTTTGTGCGATGTTGCCACAACATAAACCTGTTGTTTATTGATACTGTGTTTGAAATAATATGAAATTAATTAATTTAAATGAATGCATTAACTCACATGAACTAACAATATATTTTACAGCATTTTGTCAGTGTTGGTTCGTAGAATTATATAATTGTGCATGTTAGTTCACAGTAGGGTTGAAAAATTCCGTGAATTTTCAAGGCTGGAAACTTTCCATGGGAATTAACGGGAATATGGAAATAAACAGGGAATTTGGAAAATTGCAGGTTAGCCTGTAACAGGGAACTTAAATGTAGTTGAAAAAATCAAGTATAATCTTTAATGCAATTTCAGTTGAATTTTTACCCTGCACATTCCTCAATCACACACAGCACTTACTGCAGAGCTATTGAGGACACACCCCCTGCATGCACTGTGCATTCCTCCATAACATGAACATTTAATCAAAAATAAAGAAAAAAACAGTAATATTGTGAAATAATATTACAATTTAAAATAATGGGTTTCTATTTTAATATACATTAAAATATAATTTATATCCAGTGATCAAAGCTGAATTTTCAGCATCATTATTCCAGTCTTCAGTGTCACATGATCCTTCAGAAATCATTCTAATATGATGATTTGATGCTCAATTATCAATGTTGGAAACAGTTGTGCTGCTTAATATTTTTTATAACCTATGATACTTTTTGATGAATAAAAAGTTAAATAACAGCATTTATTTAAAATACCAATCTTTTGTAACAATATACACTATTGGTCAGAATTTTGGTGTCAGTAATTTTTTTCTTTCTTTTTTTAAAGAAATTAATACTTTTTTTCAGCAAGGCCATGTGGAATTGATTAAAAGTGATATTAAAGAATTTTTTTTATTCATCAATGAATCCTGAAAAAACTATTACAGGTTCCAAAAAATATTAAGCAGCACAACTGTTTCCAACATTGATAAATGAGTATTAAATCAGCATATTAGAATGATTTCTGAAGGATCATGTGACACTGAAATAAATAACTCATGCATAACAATTGCTGCAATAGCATTTATTTGACATATTTACTAAATTAGAATTAATTGGATGCACAAAAGAAATAACTGTTATTTCATGTTATCATGACCAAACAAAATGTTTATATTTTGAATATGATACATTTTATATACATTTATATAAAATGTATATAAATTTCCCAAAATTTCCAATTAATTCCCACAAATTCCCATAAATTCTCCATAAAAAGTTTCCAAATTGGAATATTTCCAAAATTCCCCAGGTAAGTTTCTGGAAATTTACCAGAAGCTGTCCACCCCTTTGCAAATTTCACAGTGCATTAACTGATGTTTACAAATGAAACCTGAATGAAAAAGTGTGGCCAGTAAAACAATTATCAAAAACACATCAAAACAACATCAAAAATGTAAAAACAGCATAAAAATACCAAACCATTGCTTTGGCCTGATGAAACAGAAATTGAATGATATAAAATTATAATATACATGCAGTTGTTGTTGTTGTTTTTTTTTCTTTTACACAAAATAATAAAACACACGTGTCAGCATGATATTTAAGACAAATACTCCTGTTATTAGAACACAATTCAGCCGTTCAGTTAAAATCCGCCTTCACTAAATAGTTGACCCTTGCCCTAAGTTGTTTTACCTGGAGTGAATTATCCTCATAAAGAACTTCAAGCATCTGTGATCTATAAATACGATAAATAAACTAGACTTCAGCATGTGAAAACTGCAGTAGTTTCCCACATTCAGTCTTTATATTTCAAAATCTCACTCTTTGCCTCATTTGTCTGAGTGGCATGTGGTCTTGTCGCAGGGGCCCCAGGTCACGTTCCCCATGTGATGGCTCTTATTCCAGAGTTTTCCATGTGGCTGAGGTTTTTTTGACTGAGCGTTTCCCCTTCGACGAGCGTTTCCACCTCCAGATCCTCTGGAGCGCCACATGTGATCATAATATTACAATAGGCTTATGGTCTCAGCACACGCCTGTGCAAGGTGTCCACAATCCCTCACACTCACAGGACCCCTGCCACAGCAACAATGCCAAAGGCTTTTGGTTTCTAATGCTGTCGTTTTTAAGCTTTTTAATTTCTTCAAAATATTTTGTAATATTATTCAAAGTGAAACCTTACTGTTTTTGCTTAAGTATAAGATAATAATCTTGTATAAAATAATCACCTAAAATTATAACGCATTAGTGAGTGTGTGAAGTGAAATCCGCAAATGTATTTTGTTACATGCATAAATTAAATTATGAATAATGAGGGATTGGAGATGCTTTCTCTGTGTTGTACTGTACAGGGGTTTTGCAAGCTATGTTTTCATGATTTGGCAGGGCCTGTCCCACCCGTCCCAAACGCACATGACTCCTATCTTCTATGCTAAAGGACTTTTTACATTTGTTTACCATTTAGTATTATTTTCTTAATTATTTTTACATAAAATATGTAATTATGTATAATTTTATGAATAATACAAGGCATATTTGTTATATAGAAAATATAGAAAACAGAATTTACTCTTAAAATGGTCTTTTTTTATGTATCACCCACATCAGATTTATCAGAATACAGATACAAATAATTTTGCTGTTTTTGCACACTATACCGCCATTCATCTGGATGAGTCAGTTTGCTGATAGGATTTCCATAGACATTCCAATCCTGAAAATATCATTTTTAATTTGAAATTCATTATCAATAACTATATGTCATAACCACAACAGTTTCAGAACAGGTTGTTTTTGCAGTTTTCATGTTTCAGTGATGTCCGGCCTACGAACATTGACATCTTCACGATTTATTCAAATATTACTAACAATGTGTTAAAGATTTTGTAAGCATATTGTGTAGTTGTACTTGGAGTCGATTGGCCAGGCTGTCATGCAAAGAACTTATGAACAAAAAAATATTAATAACTGATTATATTGTAGTCAATATATGCTTTTTCCTGTGAACTTTTTGTTTTTCAATGCATTTTTTTCCCGCATAGTAAAATAAAACCTATAGCTGTTTGCAAAATAATTGCACCTAAACCAAGTTTAGTGTTTTGTTTTTCCCTCATATTTAAAATATATAAAATATTTTCCTTATATTTTGTTGGTTTAATCGAACTTGTAGGGTCATTAAAAACAAATATCCTCTCCGTACATCACTTTTGGCCACTACTCTGTCAATTTATGCTTATTATTTCATAAGAGCAAGAAGACTTCTGTTTTCCATCATATGAACCCTCTATGAACCCGGACAAATGTCTTCATTGGTGCAAAGTCTTCACAGGTTTCTGTTGAGTAAATTCACTTTCTGTCATGCCAACATCTCGGATTAAGGTTTTTCCAAAGGGGGTTTCAAGGGTAGTTTTTCAGGAAGTCCCATTTCCAATGCATTTCCATTCAGGTGTCAACAGCATAGTTCAGAATATCACACTGAATCTACCTCATGAGCTGTTTAAAAGACTAGACTGTGTAGACTAGCTCACCTCCATATTCCCTTCTGCCTTAAACGCTCCACCATCATCCCAGGAGCACTAAATGACAGACCTGTCGGCGCTTAAAATGTCTTTTCAGAGACTGGTGTTGGCCCATGAATTTGTGGTCTTCAGTTTGGCATTCTTCAGTATTGAATGGCAAACTGAAGACCACAACTAGGATCTTTCATAAGTTCCTAAGCTGTCAAGGTGATATGCAATCCTATGTCAGCATTGTTAAAAATTGTTTAAAAAACTGAAATGGTTCCAACTCTCCAGCTCTCTGTCACCATCATGTCGTTGGTCACCAACCTCTTGACAGATGGAAATTTGCATCTGCACCTGAGCTGTCAGCATTGCCATTCTGCATAGATGTGTTCCTACCTTATACTAAAGACTAAACCTCTAAACACCCTCCTGTCAAGTCATAAAATTTACAGATTTATATTGGACATACAGAAAATTTACATTGGACTTTTAACTTTCTGGATTGCTTCGGGTTCCAAGTTGGACAAAAGGCTAGGCTAGAGCAGATAGGATTAGTTCCCCCTTACCACCACCTTTTATACCTACAGAATGAGGCAGAACACGGGCAGAAAATAATCATTACAGAATGCACATACCCAGATCCCAAGCTGTTTGAGCTCCAGCCCTCTGGCAGGCGCTACTGAGCGCCAGACATCCAGGAGCACAAGAGCAGCTTCTTCCTTCAGGCTATTTCACTCATACACTGTTAGCACAGTTATTGTTAATCTCAACATTTAATACATTATTAAAATCATCTGTTAACATGAGTTAATGCACTGTGAACTAACAATAAACAATTATATTTTACTAACATTATTAAAGATTAATAAATGCTTAAATATATATATTGCTCATTGTTAGTCAAAGTTAGCTAATGCATTAACTAATGATGACACCTGAGACCGTTTGTGTCATATTAGTATACTTACTACTTTAAGTATTTACATATAAACTTATTTACTTAAGTTAAAATGAGCTTTTAAAGGTGACTTGTTAATATAAACTCAAACGTGTACGTTTATAAGATAGTACACTAAAAAAATGCTGGGTTAAAAACAACCCAAGTTGGGTTTAAAATGGACAAACCCAACGAATGGGTTGTTTTAACCCAGTGGTTGGGTTAAATGTTTGCCCAATGTGCTGGGTAGTTTTAAAAATGACTATATGGCTGGCTTAAAATGAACCCAAAATAGGTTGGAAATTAAAAAATCATACACATAATTACTAGAGGCAATAATAATCAAATGGTAAACATTTATTAATAAGCAATTTAAGAAATGTTTATTGTTTAATTATTATTCATTAAATGTATTAATAAATGTTCATTTCCAATATACTTTGGGTTCATTTTAGCCAAGCAATAGTCATTTTTAAACAATAGTTGAGTTAAATAAAACTACTCAGCAGGTTGGACAAACATTTAACCCAACTGCTGGATTAAAACAGCCCAATTGTCGGGTTTGTCTATTTTCAACCCAACTAGGGTTGTTTTTTAACCCAGCATTTTTAAGAGTATGTAAAACATGCTGGAGTACTGCCTCAAAGAAGCCAATATGTGTGAAAAAGTATTTCATAGTCTCAACCCAACTACATGCCTAGTGAACTTCTTCATACTCTTCTTAAGTATATCTCAATCAAAAGTTTTATTTTTAAGTATAGGTCAAATATACTTAGACTTTTCTGTATATTCGTCATTATATGTATACTTAAGTATAAGTATATCTCTAATTAGTACATAAAAAGTAGACTAAAACTATAGTCTCCTACAAATCCGATTCCAAAAAAGTTGGGACACTGTACAAATTGTGAATAAAAAAGGAATGCAATAATTTACAAATCTCAGAAACTTATATTTTATTCACAATAGAATATAGATAACATATCAAATGTTGAAAGTGAGACATTTTGAAATGTCATGCCAAATTGGCTCATTTTGGATTTCATGAGAGCTACACATTCCAAAAAGTTGGGACAGGTAGCAATAAGAGGCCAGAAAAGTTAAATGACATATAAGGAACAGCTGGAGGACCAATTTGCAACTTATTAGGTCAATTGGCAACATGATTGGGTATAAAAAGAGCCTCTCAGAGTGGCAGTGTCTCTCAGAAGACAAGATGGGCAGAGGATCACCAATTCCCCCAATGCTGCGGCGAAAAGTAGTGGAGCAATATCAGAAAGGAGTTTCTCAGAGAAAAATTGCAAAGAGTTTGAAGTTATCATCATCTACAGTGCATAATATCATCCAAAGATTCAGAGAATCTGGAACAATCTCTGTGCGTAAGGGTCAAGGCCGGAAAACCATACTGGATGCCCGTGATCTTCGGGCCCTTAGACGGCACTGCATCACATACAGGAATGCTACTGTAATGGAAATCTGGGCAAGGCTCATTTAAAATGGACTGTGGCAAAGTGAAAAAACTGTTCTGTGCCGAATCAAAATTTGAAGTTCTTTTTGAAAACTGGGATGCCATGTCATCCGGACTAAAGAGGACAAGGACAACCCAAGTTGTTATCAGCGCTCAGTTCAGAAGCCTGCATCTCTGATGGTATGGGGTTGCATGAGTGCGTGTGGCATGGGCAGCTTACACATCTGGAAAGGCACCATCAATGCTGAAAGGTATATCCAAGTTCTAGAACAACATATGCTCCCATCCAGACGTCGTCTCTTTCAGGGAAGACCTTGCATTTTCCAACATGACAATGCCAGACCACATACTGCATCAATTACAACATCATGGCTGCGTAGAAGAAGGATCCGGGTACTGAAATGGCCAGCCTGCAGTCCAGATCTTTCACCCATAGAAAACATTTGGCGCATCATGAAGAGGAAGATGCGACAATGAAGACCTAAGACAGTTGAGCAACTAGAAGCCTGTATTAGACAAGAATGGGACAACATTCCTATTCCTAAACTTGAGCAACTTGTCTCCTCAGTCCCCAGACGTTTGCAGACTGTTATAAAAAGAAGAGGGGATGCCACACAGTGGTAAACATGGCCTTGTCCCAACTTTTTGAGATGTGTTGATGCCATGAAATTTAAAATCAACTTATTTTTCCCTTAAAATGATACATTTTCTCAGTTTAAACATTTGATATGTCATCTATGTTGTATTCTGAATAAAATATTGAAATTTGAAACTTCCACATCATTGCATTCTGTTTTTATTCACAATTTGTTCAGTGTCCCAACTTTTTTGGAATCGGGTTTGTATTTTTAGTTTAAAAGTGCAGAGAACAAACAGAGCAGAATTCCAGATATCAACCTACCAATATAATAATTGACTGAAACTGGGATATGAGAACATATTTTAACAACCAGAAAAAAAACATACACGTCAGCTCCACACGCCTCGATAGAAACCCGTGTCATAACTTCATAAAGCCGTGACTTCGTGTGTTTGTACTGGCGCTGTATTGATGATCTCATCAGAAAACTAGACGTTGAGGGAACATTTATTGTTTCAAACTCTGCTGTGTTGCGTAACCTTTCAGCAAAAACACGTTCGCTCATTTCTGGTCAATAATTTGGAGACTTTTGGTGTTTTTCACTCCACGCCCAGTGTTCTGTCCACTCCAGAGCGGATGAGAGCTCAGACACACAAATACAGCTCATCCAGTGACTCAGAGACAAACACATGACTGCACACCTGATGGACACAGTCATAATAAAACCATAAACCGGGATATTTAACCAATTGTGTATGAAAGCAAGAAACAAAATCACCACAGTATGATGCATGTGTTACATTAGATGAATTTTTTTTTTCCATGTACCGCAGTTCCAAAAATAACAGATGCCTTGTGTCACCACAGTAAATTGTAGTATTCTTTCAAAATATTTGGTCTACAATATTTTGCCTTGCCCAAGGGCTACTTTAATTACAAATTGATTCATTAGAAAAGGTAAAAGTTACGTTTTAGGCGTGTCTGCTTCAGCGGTCTAAGAACGCTCATGTCAATGTCAAAATGATTGAGATGGCCAATCAAATCAAAGAAGGCGGGTTTTACTGTTCACCAAAGATGAGTGTGAATTCCAATGCAAACGATGAAAGAAATATGTGTGTAAGAATGTGTAAGCAGCTAAATATTTTTTTTTTTACAATGGTTTTGCAATTGAAATGTTAAACGACTGACAATAAATATCCAGTGTTGCAAACTCAACTTTATTATCAAGTTTCGCCATTTTGAATAGAAAATATGCTATCATTTACATGATTCATAACTGAATGTGATGAGACCAGAAACGTTTCACATTTTCTGACATATTAGACATATGAATAAATGAATGTGTGCATATTTAAAAAAAAAAAAAAAATGCAAATAGTTTAAATTAAATAAACTACAATTAGACCTATAACTTTTTTTTACTCTTTATTCCCATAAATATGTTTTAATCCTTAACTGTTTAATTGCTTTAAAGAAAAAGACCCAAAAAAAAATTTTAGTCCCCATCAATGTTCAAGACATGGTTACGGCCTTGCAAAATGTTGTCTAGCATTTCAGCATTTTACATGGAGATTTTGAAAGTACTGTGAGTTGTTGAATCATCATCTTAATGTGTTTGTTTTCTGCTCTCTTTCAGGTCCTCATAACCGTGTGTCGCGGTGTCCTCCCAATGAGCATCAGTGTCTGGGTTCAGACCTGTGTGTTCACATGAGCAAACTGTGTAACGGTGTCCCTGACTGCACTGACGGAGGAGACGAGGGGCCGCACTGCAGAGGTAACAACTGCACCACTTACTAACATTGCTCACTTGTAAAGTATGTACTCTTTTTCTGAAGAAAAGGTACATACTTTTGAGTGTGTAGCAGACTACCACCTTGTAATTGTGTCTTAAACAGAAAACTCTACATAGTTATGTGCAAACTGTCACTAGACTGTCAATCATCTTTTCACAGTTAACATCCTCACATACACATTTCAGTTAATTTAATTATGCTATTCAACAATTCTTCCTACTGTATTGGAGAGAAAAGAAAAAGCACGTTGATCTGTCAGATGTGGGTCTTTCATGCGGAGAACTGGCCGCTTGTTTTTGCATAATGATGCATTTAAGCTCGACATGAAACAGAAGTTGTGCTAGTCTTTTCTTCCCTATTGTGACAAATATCTGAGTGACATGGCTTCTGGAACAAGAACAAATGTAGGGCGGGGCTTGATTTGTCTGTGGGGAATTGATTGGATGGTTGTGGTTTGCTATTGGCTCAAGTGAGTGACAGATTGCCCCGCCCTCGTCATTAGAGAAGAGATGCCACTGTAAGAGGGAGGGGAAGATATTCTGATTCAAGATTATGAAACATGGATTTTAAAAAACATATGTGCTATAAGAATTTTCAATTTTGATTTCATGGTGACTTTAAAAGTGATTGGCCAAAGGTTTCTTTATAAATCTTTACAATGTTGTTGCGGATTAAATAAATACTTTTCAATAAATACTATCTCCTAAAATGATGCAGGAGTAACCATCATTCCTGGAGAAATATATGAACCTCCAGGAGTCTCTATCCATTTAAAAACATAATTGGATTCAGGCATTTCAGTTGTTTTAGTGGTATAAATCTGGTGTGAATTTAGCAGAAATCAAAAGTTTAGCAAAATCTGGACCTCATCACACCTGTTTGTGGAAACTGCCATGCCTCAATCAAAAGTTACTGACAAAAATGTATTACTACTCACAAGGCTGGAAAAAGTTAGGGAAGTATTTATAAAGAGTTTGATGTCCATCATTAGATACTGTACAAAGAGAAGAGATTCAACACCATCTCTTCCTCTATCGACAAGTGACCATAATATTCCAGGAGGTCACAAAGAACCGCAGGGTAACAAGGATCTACAGGCGTCTCTTGCATTGGCTAAGATTCATAAGGCTATCAAACAAACACTGAACATGAATGATGTGCACAGCAGCAAGGAGGAAGACATTTCTTTCCAAGAAGAACACTTCTGTATTAAGATTGCCAAATACCACATGGATGAGCCAGAAGACTATTGGAAAAATGTATTTCTTAATAGATGAGTCCAAAGTAAAAACATAAAAAAAGTTTTAGTTTGAATAATCAACATTCAATTTGGCAAAAAACAAACATGCATTCAATAATAGCAACCGCGTCCCAACTGTAAAGCACGGCTCGTGGTTATTTGGTTTAAATAATTCTGTTCTTTGCTTCCTTCCTCTGGACCAGGACAGAGTGCCATAATTGATGAAACTATGAGTATCGAGTTATCTGAGAAAATTCCACAATAGAAGGAAGAATGGCCCAACATTCCTCCAGTTGTGATTTTCCCCTCCAAACAAGTTAAAGGGGTCATGAAATGCATTTTCAGAATTTTATATTATGTTTCTAAAGGTTAGCTTATGACGTTAGCAAAGATTTTTGGTGCCAAAAAAGTTCAAATATTTGTAAAAATGAGATTTTCCATCCTCCTTTTCCACTCTCTGTCAAGAACACTACATTTCAAGGGGCGTTACTTTCAGAAACACAAGTAAACACCCACTGACGTGATATCCTAAAATGCGCATAAAAATAGGTGGTTGGAAACATAGCTAATGACACACTTAGTCTCTTAATAGCGTTAAACGTTTGATGAGCAAAACAATCTTTTTGCACTCAATCATTGTATGATTCACTCAACAGATTTGTTCAAAAACTAATATTCAGGAACTGATATATTTACTACTGATGCACAATGGTTAATCTGCTTTGAATTGTTTTGGAATTATTTTATAAATACACAAATTAACTGGCAATATTGTATCCTAAGTGTACGTTACTCAGAATTAACTTCTTGTTTATTAAATGGTTGTAAAAAAAAAAAATATCACACTCACACAGCACCCCTAAATACAAAATTTTATGACTTTTTTATTTGAGGTTTTTATGTAGGTTATTTATGGATGGGTGAAGATCTGGGGCCGTGTTCACAAAACATTTTATCTTCCCACTAAGAGTTCATCTGAATGGCAGTAAAAAAAGTTCTTAGTTAAGAGTTTTCTCTTTTCTGCTGAGACCAACTTTTACTAGTGAATAGAGAAGCTAAAAGTAAGGGCGGGGTTGCTATGGACTATGCACACAGTGATTGGCTGATGGGGGAGGAGTCTCTGTAAGCGATTTAATCATAGAAATATTGTAGAATGAGGTATCATGTTGCCATATTCAAATAAAGATTTTAAAATAAAAATGTTGCCATATTGAAATAAAGTTTAAAAATGTAGGCTAATGTCACTAACAAAACTATGTCTAAATGTTTGCGTCTCGAGAGAATGCAGAATTCAAGTGACAAATGATGTTTTATAAACAAAGTTTGGGAGGAGCACGTTCAAACAGTCTTTCTAATCAGGGGTGCGTTTCCCAAAAGCATCGTTAGCCAACGAACATCACAAGTTCCGTCGTTACTAACATAGTTCAACAATTTGGTGTTTCCCGAAATCATCGTTTAAACAAACATTCGCAGACTGTATCGCAAACTTGCGTGGTTGGAACGATAGCTCTCGAGCTGTGGTTAGAGGCTTAGTTTCTTGTTTTGTCATTTACTTATTTTAGTTTGTCAATATATTTTAGGCATCATATTTGAAGAGTGCACATGTGCGTACGTGCTCTAGTATAAGAATGAGCCTATGATTAAACTGGAAATAAAGTAAATTAACAGAGAAAAATGAGAATTAGTCCTCAGATGCCATGTCTGTAATTTATAGCGAAACATCTAGCATTAATTCGATCTCAAACGGATTAATTTAAAGAAGTTATTACTCCACCACCTGCGTGACATCATTCACCAACATGGTTAAACGACAGGTTTGCGACAATATGGTTTGGGGAAACAGGCGTGACTAGCTAGTTGATTTGTTCAACGATGCATCATACTATGGTAGTTTAGCAGCGAGTTACGCCGTTGTACAGGAAACGCACCCCAGCTCGAGAGGAGGTATATATACACAGACGAGTTACCTCAACAGTTTTCTGCATCTCTTCGCCATCCCGCTCCTGGGGATATGGGGAGAACTCTGGATTTGTTCTAAATTCCAAGCTCGGAGCCTTTGATCCCCTTGGACAGCATGCCAAATAAGCTTAATATATTTTTTTACTCTATTCGATCATTTGTAAGTGTGAACTCATGAAAACAACTGCCACAGGTAATGGGACATTGTTTATTTTTAGATAAGATTTATTTTGGCGTCTCATTGTAGATTCAAATCTATGAATCAAAATATGTATTGCATTAATGAAGAAAAGGTTCAGCACATAAGGATCTATCGCTATTGCCTCAATGGCGTACATTGTCTTTGGGCAGATTGGCAGCAATGGTCATTAGGATCCTTTGTGATTTTGTCTTAGTGACTCAGGAGTCCTCTTGACTACTCCTAACGTTTCACAGATTTAGGAGCTATTTTGCTTTGAAACTTATTTTTAAGAGTTTCTCCTAAATCGGCAAGTTAGGAGCTACTTTTAGACTTAAGATGTTTTGTGAATACAGCCCCAGATCTCAATGTAGGTCAAATAGTGTATATAAGGAAAGGAAAAATCTTCTGATGGGCTTTTCAAATGCAGTTAACCTCGATTACCTTCTGTCTATTTTAGCTTCACCCCATATGCACACACTCTCTCTCTGACACACACAGCTGTAGTGACTCTTTAGGCATGAATCTAGCGGGTGATCTCCAGTGAGGTGACACAAACCCGTCTGGACATGAACACACAGGCGAGGTGATAGAGGACAAGAACACAACACCCTACTGAAACCTGGAGAGATGCAGATAGAAACTGAGTTAAAGATTTATTCTAGGTTAATTACAATTGTTAGATCATCCAATTAAGTATTACTGCCATTTACAAGATTGGCATGCTTTACACCAGGTTTGAGGTCAGGGACAACAAATGACACTGGTTCTGTGTGTCTTGTGACTAAAATTCTTATAACTTCAGAAATCTTGGAATAAAGGACCATTGTATGGACCACATTTATATGTTTTTGTTATTTTTGTATATTTAAGTTGGCAGTTAAAAACACTCTCCAGTGCAGCTGCAAGAAAGTTTTATATTTCTTTAACACCCTAGTTTATGTTAAATATTCATAAAAAAACATTTTATTTTTTAATGTAACACACATTTTACCACAGTCCTACTCCAAGTACCTGTAGCTTTACACCGATCGATGTGTCCAGTTTTTATTAATGTTTGTTTATTCGCTGATGTTGACATCAAAGCTGCTTTCCGTGGCGACTGCTCTCTCATCTCACAGGTCTGTCTGAGAAGATACAAGAGCACTGGCTGAAATATCATCAAATAAAGATTCACTCTTAAGAATTCATGGTGTGTCTTATGCTGTGTACTGAATGCACACGTGACCTGAAATATCACCATCGCAGAATGTTGTTTGACCTTCTGTGTGAATAAACTTCATTCTGTCTTGTTGAGTGTTGGGCTTTACCACGGTCCTACACAACACATACATAAACACATCTAGATTAATAATTTAATGGTTTTTGGAGTAACTAAATGCACTGATGGTACTAACATGTACATTTCTCAGTAGCTTTTCCGTTTTCAAAGTCCTATTCAAATACACGCTCTGGTATGTATTTTTACGACCCAAAGTAAAATGGATTGTTAATGTCGTTTCTTGTTGTTTGTTCATCATGAGTGGCTTTTAGCTTTGTAAACTGCGGTTGCACAGTAGCTTCCCAATACTGTTCAATGGCAGAAGCAGTGATTTCAAACTGCTTCACTTAATGCTGTGCATTTTCTACAAATTTGAATTGCTCAATCATCAAATTCATGATTTGGAAACATGCTATTAGCTCTGCACGGCTTCATGTATGAGGCCACTTGTCATTTTAGATACTCGATACAGAGTCAGTCATTGAAACTGAAGACTATCCGATCTGACCTTATATCTTGAGGAACGGTGAAACAGTCAACAGTTCACTGGTCAGCAGAAGGTGCATTAGTCAGGAAAACTAGAACAGACATTACCATCTCAGAGCTTGATGTTTGAAGCCAGTCTGTTACAGACAATTGGGTCAATGACATGACGGGTCATTTTTTGTCCAAAGCCTTAATAATAATAAAAAACAAGGATATGACATCCAAAGTATAGTAAGGCAGCACAACTTGATCTATTTATTGAATCCAAAAGGTTTTAGTTATATTTTGCTACATATAAAGGTATTTTTCAAGATTTTGAAGTGTCAAAACAATTGACTGTCTTTTTACACTCAATCATTGTATGATTCACTCAACTGATTTGTTCAAAAATGCTAATATATTCAGGAACAGATATATTTACTGATATATGATATATAATATATATAATATATATATATATATATATATATATATATATATATATATATATCAGTTTAACTGTCCAAAGGCCAATACAGCCATTTCATTTGTGATTAAAATATCTTTAAATATATATATATATATATATATATATATATATATATATATAATATATATATATATATATATATATATATATATATATATATATATATATATCAACATAGTGCAAAATGGTATTAAAATGTTGTGTAGAAGTCGTTGCTTTGTTATGAGAAAGAATATCTGGAAAAATGAATTTCACTGATGTCATTCAGAGTAACCAATATAAAGGGGCCATTTTGGATCAAGTCATGTGGTCAATATCATGTGACAGGATGTGACATCATTCAGACACCTGCAAAGCATCACATGGTCTTGAAGCAAAGTAACTAACTCTCTCTTAACTATTTGAAAATTTCATGTTTTCACTCGATCATCGAAACATCCGGTCATTCGGTACAACCGCTATAAAACATGGAAAATGTTGTAATATTTTAAAAACTTGTACTAAATATAAAATGTTTGATTGTCCTCTTGCTAGCTAGCTAGATATCAGCCTTTTAGCATTGTTTGAAAATATCGTCATTCGGTATAACCAAAAGTGTCATTTGGTAAAACCGAAATTTTGGTTAAACTGACTTTTTTGGTGACAAATTCTGTCTATCTTGTAATAAATGGCAAAAACAGTCTTAACTGATTATAGAAACCACATAATCTCATTGTTAACACTTAATAAAACTTAATTATATCTCCATTATATTTTTTGACACTTTTAAAAACCTTATTCGTCAATGACCCAAATACAGCATACAGTAATAATCATTCTTCCTACATGATATTTTAATGGAAAAACTTAGTGTTAGGAAAAGTTAGTTTGACTTGATTTGTTAAAAGACCAATATGAGTTTTTCATTTTACATTTATGCATTTGGCATACACTTCTATCCAAAGTTAAATGGATTCAAGATATACAGTTTTGACATCACTGGCAATCAAAATTATTATCTTGGCATTGCTAGTGCTGTTTGAGCGACAGGAACATTTTACATTTTTAGTATTTATAACAATATCTAGACCAATAGTTGATATAATACCTGTATAAATATATGATTTAATAGTTTAATTACAGCAAATTAACATAATGAAATGGAAAATGTGTTTCCCAGTGTGAACAAGAAAGGTGAAATGTACAATGCTGGACTGATTTAACTTTATTTTGAGATGTAATTTTTGTGAAAAGTGTTAGGCTCTGTCAGTTGTAACCCATCAGAGTACTTGTTACGTATACACACTTTACTATAGTGTGGTGAAATGTTAAGTTAAGGCAAAATCTCTGTCAAATTTCTCCTCAATCCTCTTAAGGATTAGCAGTAAAGAACTTACTGCACATGCTTACGCTCATCCACACACATATACCTGCATGCAAATCAAAACACATAATCACTGTCATATGCTTTCAGCTCTATCGTATACTGACACTGTTCCAAAACCTAGCAAACTGTCTTGCTGTCTACTACCGTAGCTCCAACCCTAGTTTAGCTCCAACCCTAATCAAACACACCTGAACAGGCTAATCAATTGCCCTCAATCCCCCTAAATAGGGCACTATATTTGAGGGAACAGTCATTTTAGTGATGTCTGAAATCTTAGTGGACACACATTCAATCCCACAATGCACCACAATAACGAGTGTACAGCAGATGTACGCCTAGAAATACCCATAATGCACTGCGATAGTCGCATGCCGAATTCATTCCCGCGTCTCGCCAGAAGATGGCGCCCATCCATCAATCCCCCTTCATTCATTTTACAAACCGTTCGTCCGCGGCGTACAGCGTAATAAAATACATTTTTAATTGATTGTTACATTGTTTATCTAAGGTTTATACATAATTTCCATTACATAATTGAGGATAAATCCTTTCATCTTTTTACTGGAGCTGCAAGTTTCAAATAATTATTAAACAGCAAGCACAAACTAAGCAAAGGCGGCTGCCCGGATTCAGCCAAAGTCTTCAGGATTACTAGAAAGCAACAGGCAGGTGAGTTTATATCAGGATTAGAGCTAAACTCTGCAGGACAGCGGCCCTCCAGGACCGACATTGCCCACCCCTGATCTAGAGGCTCATTTGTTTCTGACAGTGTGCTCATATTTGTGGCGTCCCATGAGCTCTGGGAAAGGTGTGTGAGTGTGTTCTTGTGTGAGTGTGTGTTAACATCACTCCTGTTCACCGCCTGCTGAGGTACCAGCTGCTGTTATTTCATTTCAGTCACTCTGTGGTTTGTTAAATCAGTTAAAGTTGCCATTTCACAGAATATAGGATTTTTCTAACTGTGTTAAAATAAGAAACTCAAAATTCACATCATTTGTTCAGCAACTCAACTTACCATCATAATGTACTGTATTAATATGAAGGAATGTTCCATATTGATTTTTCACAGGTGTTTTACCTGTATTTGTGAATTGTGTTGTTTTTGGGTTAAAGGAGATGTCTGCAAACAGATAATAACCAGTACCTTTTTCACTTTTCTACTGATTTTTTTCTTTTCTTTTTTTTCAATGTGATGTTTGGTGACACACAAAGGTTAGCCAAACATAACACAGCTGATTTATGTAGAAGTCTTAAAGATATAGTAGATAAAACAGCCTGTTTGATTGTAAGACATCTCTGATTGACATTTGATTAAGGATTGAGCAACTCATCTTAGTTTGCTTTAAATGTATGGTGTGTCTCACTCTGAACATGCATTGTGAAGATCAATGATATCCAGGCTAAAGTGGTCTAAAAAGAGATCCAAGTTCCCTTGACCAGGGTCAAATAAATGCTTTTTAGATTGTTTGTTCAATTTCATATATATATAGTAAGTTTTTTATATGTGTGTCAATGACATGACAGGTCATTTTTTTGTCCAAAGGCCTTAATAATAATAAAAATCAAAGATATGATATCCAAAGTGTGTAAGGTAGTACAACTAGATCTCTTTTATTGAATCCAAAAGGTTTTAATTATATTTTGCTACATATAAAGATTTTAAAGATTTTGAAGTGTCAAAAGGTCATTCGGTTTAACCGTCCAAAGGCCAATTCAGCCATTTCATTTGTGATTAAAATATCTTAAAATTTAATGCATGTATATATTTTTTATTCTGGCATGATTTTATAACATCATATATCAACATAGTGCAAAATGGTATTAAAGTTATGTGTAGAAGTCGTTGCTTTGTTATGAGAAAGAATGCCCGGAAAAATGAATTTCATTGATGTCATTCGGAGTAACCAATATAAAGGGGCCATTTTGGATCAAGTCATGCAGTCAGTATCATGTGACAGGATGTGACATCATTCAGACACCTGCAAAAGACCACATGGTCATGAAACAAAGTAACTAACTCTCTCTTAACTATTTGAAAAATTAATATTTTCACTTGTTCATACGCATGTCCCGAAACATCACGTCATTCGGTACAACCGCTATAAAACATGGAAAAAAAAAAAAAAACGTACTAAATATAAAATGTTTGATTGTCCTTTTGCGAGCTAGCTAGATATCAGCTTTTAGCACTGTTTGAAAATACGGTGTAATTAAAAGTGTCATTCGGTAAAACAAAAATTTTGGTTAAACCAAATGACTTTTTTGGTGACAAATTTGGTCCATCTTGTAATAAAAGACAAAAGCAGTGTTAATTGATTATAAAAACCACACAATCTCATTGTTAACACTTAATAAAACTTCAAAATTAATTATATCTCTTTGTGTTTTTTTTTACACTTTTAAAACCTTATTCTTCAATGACCCAGCTATATATTTGAACACTATGAAAATGCCCTGGTAAATTACTGTATATTAGATGTTAGCTAGATTCTAGTGCCTAAAGCCTTACTTGCACTACATTATAATTCTAGTATGTGATGAAGTTCCTGTTTCTACACTGAGTAAAAATAGAGCTTGTGAGATTTCATATGCTTTATTTGCTTTTAGACTGCTTTTAATAGTTTTTTTGCTCTTTTGAACTTTGTGGTCTTCATGAAATCTCTTTTAGCCAGCAGTGTGAGCGGTCAGTATGTTTGGTCATAGATTGCGTTGTGTTGTTTGACCTCTAGCTGTCCTCTGTTCTGATCTCTGTAGAACTGGCGCTCAACTGTACTCTCACCGGTTGCCAGGACAACTGTGCTGTCACACGCTCCGGCCCCATGTGCTACTGCAAGAGCGGCTATGAGATCAGCCAGGACGGAAAGAACTGTAAAGGTCGGTTGCAGTGCACACACTCACACCAACATATGGATGCAACGAAATAGACATTATTGCAGATATGGAGAGCTGATAATTATTTTAATTGTACTGGAATAACCAATATGAAGACTGAAACTGTTAGAATCATGTAAGAATCAGGTATCATGAAAGGAAAAATGTCAGTCAGCTGGTCATTGTCACAAATTATTTTTCATATCAGGCTTTTTTAAGATACTGAGAGTCTGACTGTACAACAATCCATTACGTGGATATTTAACATAATTACATAAATGTACAATTATTGTATTATTTAATATGAACTCATTTGAGAAAATAACGTCATGCCACACTGTCTTAGGACATAGAGTAACATCTAATTTTTCTCATTTTCTTACACTCTAAAAAAGTTTCATTTGTTAACATTATTTAACTACATTAGTTAACATGAACTAATAATGAACAATACTTCTACTGCATTTATTGCCCATTTTGTTTGTCAGTATTTTTTTGCCTTTTTTTTTTTTTTTTTTTTTTTTTGTAAAAATGTCCAAACATCTTTTAAACAAGTTAAATTTACTGGTGTGACAATAATGTGTAAAATAATAAGACTTGTCATCTGAGAATATATCTAGAATGCATTTTTAGCCCATTGCCAAGTTTTTACTTGTAATACTTACTTGTACTAAATTGTAAATCTAGTAAGTATAAAAGATTGTTTCTACCACAGAATAATACATGAATGAATGAATAAATAAATAAATAAATAGGTAATTGAGGCTGTTTATCTGTTATTGTCAATTTTATTCTCGCAATTGCAAGTTTATATCTCACAATTCTTAGAAAAAAAGTCAGAATTGTGGGATATAAACTCACAATTACAAGATCAAGATATAAAGATCAGTCAGCTCACAATTCTGATGTTTGTTTTAAACCTCACGATTCAGACTTTCCCCGGTTTCACAGAAAAGGCTTAAGTTAGTCCTAGACTAAAATGTATGTTTGAGCTGTTTTAACTGAAAGAAACTTATATCTTAAAATATGTCAGTGTCATTGTTTTGTCTCAAGATGCACACCTGAAATGAGTTTTTCTAGTGTATGTTCATAAAAGCTACTTAAATGTCCTAATTGACCTAAGATCTTATCCTGGCTTAGGCTGTCTGTGAAACCGAGCCTTTATTTCTCAGAAATGCGACTTTATATGGCAGTTCTAAGAGAAAAACTCAGAATTTCTCAGAATTGTGAGATATAAAATCTCAGTTGCGAGAAGAAAAGTCAGAATTGTGAGATAAAAGTTGTAATTACCTTTTTTATTCCATGGAGGAAACAAGCTTCCATAAGTAAGTGATAAAGTTCTATTACTAAATTTAGTAAAAACAAAATGTATCAGATTTCCTATAGCATATGCTTTTATTTGATATATTTGATGTATTGATTTTAGACTCCTTTTAGGTTTTTTGTTGTTTTTTTTTTTTTTTTTAAGCTTTCCAGCCTTCATAAAATCTCTTTTATGAGTCTTAGCCAAGATATATTTATCTATGGAAGGTTTTTTTCCACCGAGGAATAAAAAAAAATTAAAAAGGTAATTATGACTTTTTTTCTCGCAATTGCAGGTTTACATCTGGGAATTCAGACTCACAATTGCATGCTTTAAAGCCAGAATTGCTTAATATTATCTTGCAATTCTGACTTTTTTCCTTACAATTGCATTTATATCTCAGAATTGTACGTTTACGGCCCGTTTTTTTTCACTAGAAAAACACATTACAGGTGTGCATCTTAAGACAAAACAGTGGCACTGACATATTTTAAGATATGTCAGTACAAGTTACTTTCAGTTCAAACATGCATTTTAGTCTAAGACTAGCTTAAAGGTGCCCTAGAATGCTTTTTCACAAGATGTAATATAAGTCTAAGGTGTCCACTGAATGTGTCTGTGAAGTTTCAGCTCAAAATACACCATAGATTTTTTTTATATTAATTTTTGTAACTGCCTATTTTGGGGCATCATTAACTATGCGCCGATTCAGGCTGCTTCCCCTTTAAATCCTCGTGCTCCCCGCCCCCGAGCTCACGACTATAATACAGTACATTGCATAAACGCACACAGCTAATATAACCCTCAAAATGGATCTTTACAAAGTATTCGTCATGCATACTGCATGCATGCATCAGATCATGTAAGTACAGTATTTATTTGGATGTTTACATTTGATTCTGAATGAGTTTGATAGTTCTCCGTGGCTAAAGCTAACATTACACACAGTTGGAGAGATTTATAAAGAATGAAGTTGTGTTTATGAATTATACAGACTGCAAGTGTTTAAAAATGAAAATAGCGACGTCTTGTCTCCGTGAATACAGTAATAAACGATGGTAACTTTAACCACATTTAACAGTACATTAGCAACATGAACGAAACATTTAGAAAGACAATTTACAAATATCACTAAAAATATCATGGATCATGTCAGTTATTATTGCTCCATCTGCCATTTTTCGCTATTGTTCTTGCTTGCTTACCTAGTCTGATGATTCAGCTGTGCACAGATCCAGACGTTAATACTGGCTGCCCTTGTGTAATGCCTTGAACATGAGATGGCATATGCAAATATTGGGGTCGCATATTAATGATCCCGACTGTTACGTAACAGTCGGTGTTATGTTGAGATCGCCTGTTCTTCAGAGGTCTTTAAACAAATGAATTTACATAAGAAGGAGGAAACAATGGAGTTTGAGACTCACTGTATGTCATTTCCATGTACTGAACTCTTGTTATTTAACTATGCCGAGGTAAATTCAATTTTCAATTCGATGGCACTTTTAAGCCTTGTCTGTGAAACCAGGGGTATATCTTGGAATTGTGAGAAAATAAGTCAGAATTGCAAGATATAAACTCAAAATTGCAAGAAAAAAAGTCAGAATTGCGAAAAGTCGCAATTATCTTTTACATTTTTTTTTTATTTGGTGGCAGAATCAAGCTTTCATAATTATCCAAGAAAGATGTTATCTTAAATAATATAGTTTCTCTGAAAGGCATTTTTTAAGGATGCTTGGATATTTCACTGTAAAACCAGACAAAAACACTGATGTTGTTTTATTGTGTCTGTGTGGGTTCAGATTTTGATGAGTGTACGGTGTACGGCACCTGCAGTCAGACGTGCACAAACACAGACGGCTCGTACACCTGCTCCTGTGTGGAAGGTTATCTAGTCCAACCGGACAACCGCTCCTGCAAGGCCAAGAACGGTAAGACAAACATAACAGTCAAAGATAAGATAAAAAAAAAGGCTTTTCCATTTCCGTTCCTCTCACATACATGCATCCGAATCAGCCAGCAGTTTAATTCATTATGATTGGCTGAACTGTTATTATATTTGAGATGAAACAGATGTCTTCCTGTCGCCGTAGTGCCTGTGGATCGTCTCCCCGTGTTAGTGATTGCGAACTCTCAGAACATCCAGATCACGTCTCTAAGCGGCTCCAGCAGCCCATCGCACATAAGCACAAAACAGACCACAGCCATGGACTTCCTGTACGCGCAGGAAACGGTGTGCTGGATCAATGTGGGGCGACTCCCCTGCGGGCACACTTCTGAAGTGCGCTAAGATAACAGGACTCAAGAGCTTCACAGATGAGAGAACCATCAACATCTCCCTCAGCTTACACCGTAAGTCACGCTGACGTCATTTCACATTGCAAACCACTTTTTATAATTGAGGAAGTTCATGCTAATTGATGAAGATGCTTACACTATGTTTTTGAGATAATGTGGTGATGATTCAATTAAACTGTCTTTAAGGTCTGTAAGGTCAAATGTTCATCACTTCTGCTCTGAATTATGCCATAAACAGTGTTTTTTTAAAACATAGCCATCTCACGCTGCATGTTTCATCATTATTACTGTTGCATTCAGCTTTAAAGGAACAGCAAAAGGCTTTTTTCTTCCAAACCCATATGACTTTAAACAGATTTGTCAACAAAATTAAAGGATTAGTCCACTTTCAAATTAAAATTTCCTGATAATTTACTCACCCCCATGTCATCCAAGATGTTCATGTCTTTCTTTCTTCAGTCGAAAAGAAATTAAGGTTTTTGATGAAAACATTCCAGGATTATAGTGGACTTCAATGGACTCCAAACGGTTGAAGGTCAAAATTACAGTTTCAGTGCAGCTTCAAAGAGCTTTAAATGATCCCAGATGAGGAATAAGAGTCTTATCTAGAGAAACCATCGGCAATTTTCTAAAAAATAATTACATTTTATACATTTTAAACACAAATGCTCATCTTGAACTAGCTCTCTTCTTCTTCCTCTATTAGAATTCCAGCAGTGTAGACACTGCTAAGTGTATTACTGCCCTCCACAGGTCAAAGTTTGAACTAATTGTTATATACTTGCACTAGCATATTGTATATGACAATTTAGTTCAAACTTTACCTATTTGCAGAAATACACCGCTCCCGGTAAGAAACAACCAGTCAGAGCCAGGAGATCTCACTGATCACTGATCTCACCCCTCCCGTGCACAGCGCCAGCGCATACAGGCTTCAAGATTACCGGTGTGCTGCAGCTTTGCTTATGGCGAAATAAAACGATGTTATATGCAAAGGACCACCCTGAAATCTACAAGAAACCATGCCATACATAATTTGTCAGTCCTGTTTTGAAATTATCTTAGTTGTGTAGTTCTTAAAAAATTAAACAAATCAAGCAGGGATAGCTCCCTCCACCTCAGAAAAGCCGCTCCGATATTTACCCTCGTTTTATTTCGGGCTCTATCTAATTCTTTCTTTTTGGCTTTTTTATCATCGTCATCTGTCTTTTTCTGTTTACCCGTCTTTATTTTATGAGCAGGTGCCACTCGAGGAATTGGCAGTTTGGATTGTTTTTCCGCCATAAGCAAAGCTGCGGCACACCGGTAATCTTGAAGGCTGTATGCGCTGGCGCTGTGCATGGGAGGGGTGAGATCAGCGCGCACGCGAGCTTGATTGACACTGCTAAGACACTCCTCCTGGCTCTGATTGGTTGTTTCTTACCGGGAGCGGTGTATTTCTGCAAATGGCAATAGGACCACTGGGAGGAGCCAGAGGAGCTTGATTTTTTCACAGATTATCTGTCTCATATTCTACTGTCAGGACATAATGACAGGTTTAACAAATATGTAAAAAATACATTTTTACAAAAGTTACCTACAGCAGCTTTAAAGCCCTTTGAAGCTGCACTGAAACTGTAATTTTGACCGTTTGGAGGCCACTGAAGTCCACTATATGGAGAAAAATCCTGGAATGTTTTCATCAAAAACCTTAATTTCTTTTCGACTGAAGAAAGAAGGACATGAGCATCTTGGATGACATGGGGGTGAGTAAATTATCAGGAAATTTTAATTTGAAAGTGAACTAATCCTTTAAAGGGTTAGAGTTCACCCAGAAATGAAAATTCTGTCATTAATTACTCAAGCAGACTTTCCCGTAATACTTTCGTTCAACTCCGAAACACAAATGACAATGTTTTCAATGAAACGTGAGAGATTTCTGTCCTTCCATTCCAACAAACCTTTCAAGTGCCAAAAAAGTTCATAAAGACATCGTAAAAGTAATAAACATGCACTAAACATAATAAATTCACATATAAACGTACTGTACATAGAGCACATCAAATATGGTAAACGAAAGCTCAAATGTGCTTGATTGACACACCAGAACCAATGAGATTTGATATTGCACGTCACGTACAGTTTGGCTGCCGTTGACCATTTTTGATGTTCCGCTTGATTCATATGGGCTACTTTTGATGCTTTTATATATTTTTTGAGGCTGGAAAGTTTTGGTTGAATGGACCAGATCGGAATGGAGGTTTGATTAAAAATATCTTCATTTGAGTTTCGAAGATGAAGTCTTATGAGTTTGTGGAAACGATGACAGAATTTATTTAAGTTGTTATTCACTGATAGTCTTTCCCTCTGCCGTAGCTCTCAAATCTCATTAACGTATGCAGCGCAATGTCTTTTACAGTTATATTTATTCATTCACTAGATGATTTTTATCCAAAGTGAGGAACATCACATGCATTACGTTTATTTATGAGACCTGTGAGAAACGATACATTTTGTTGTCATGGATGTCAAACCTGGTCAGACTCTACTTGAGCCGTGAAGTTTGATGAAACAGAAGTGCGTGAATGTTCTGCTAAACCTCCTTTGGTGTTTCATGGAAGAAAGTCATACGGTTTTGGAAGGATATTTTTGTGTGAGCTGTCCCTCTAAATATTGTTTTTCTGTCTTATAATCTCATCCTTATGAAGTTCAAAGTACTGTAAAATAGTTTTGAGTGAAAACATTGAGCAATTGTCTGCAACTGAATGAAAATATTTACAATATTAATCATCGGTCTGAGCATTAGCATGAAGGCAGCAGTTCAAGGTGTGTGTGTGTGTGTGTGTGTTCAGTCCTCATGCAGAGTGACTCTTCACATTGCTGAGGCTCAAAGTACATAAAACGTACATTTTCCTTTCATTCTTCCTGCTAAACCGAGAGAGGGAGAGTAGGCATTAGAGGACCACCATATTCCCAACAATATTTATATTAATGTTCAACAGAAGGGCTTTAACCCTTCTTTAACCCTGAAGCCTGCTGTGTCACATTGATGCACAAATTTCAACATCAAAACGTCCACCTTCAGCTCCTGGTTCACGTGTCTTTTAGCTGCCTGATTTTTATAAAGCAAGTGTAAGAATAACTTTTATATATCTTTAGTAATATTTCAAGAATGAATTCAAGATCAATTTTGTTTAGAAAGATTCTGTTAAAATCTGTTCAAATCTTTTTTGGAATGGAAAGGTTTATTGAACCCTTAGACAAAATATATATAAAAAAGTTTGCATGTGCATTTTTTGTTAAATATCATATTTGGCTTTTATGGCTCATATAATATGATATAGTGAGAATATGGAGGAAAAAAACTAAGCAGGCTTTTGAGAATTGACCATTTGTCATAAATCATAAACCTACACTGTTGAAAAAAACTCGTAAAAAAATGGTAAATGACTGGCAGCTACGGCTGCCAAACAAAAATGAAAATCTGTAAAATTATTCTTTTTGCACTTTATTTGAACTAAGATATTTTACTTTTTTTACGTTTTTTGTTTGGCAGCCATAGCTGCCAGTCATTTACCGTTTTTTTTTTTTTTTTTCAACAGTTTTTTTTTTTACAGTGTAAGAAATTATTTAAATATAATCTTACTAAGATATATTATTGGAAGATATAGAGTAACAACTGATATTTATATGCATTTTATGTAAATAGTCTTCTGTACTGTTATAAAGATCTCATCAAATTACATTACAGGCGAAGATCAGAATTTCATCTTGGTTTTTGGCAAGCATCTGCACCAAATTGTATATTTTTGCTTAGTTTTTTTCCTCCATATTCTCACTATATCATATTATATGAGCCATAAAAGCCAAATATGATATTTAACAAAAAATGCACATGCAAACTTTTTTATATATATTTTGTCTAAGGTTTCGATAAACTGTTCCATTCCAAAAAAATCTATTTTTTGAAATATTATTTCATATGTCAGACTTTACAGGGTTAACTATTCCCTCGGTTGCACTTTATTTTACAATACGTGCACTTACATGTACTTACCTAAGAAAGTACTGGGTATTATAAGGTAACTGCATGGGTTAAGGTTAGGTTTAGGGGTAGGTTCAGGGTTAGTACCCAGTTATTGCAATTATGATAATAAGTACATAGTATGTACATGGGGAACAGGACTGTAAAATAAAGAGCTACCGTTCCCTCAGTATCAGGTTATAGCTTTACAAAGTACCATTTATCTTTACTAACACCGAACAGAGCCGTTCATTGGTGATCTTCTTCAGGAAGTTAAAAATCTCATATTTTCCTTTTGTGCCTTCTGATAGTGTCATTTTTTTGCATATGCTGTTTAGATTCACTCTACAGTGATCAATGCTGCTGTTAATTGTACAATAAAAGCATCATTGACATGCATGGTGCAGTGCTGCTTCAGCATATTTAGCTGCTTTCTAAACTGGATTTCATGTGCTTAATGAATAAGATGCCGGTTTAAGATCACCTCTGATTTTTCATGAAAGAGATGAAAGGTTGAATGAATGAAATAAAGAAGCATTCTGGGAAATAAGATTAAAAGATTTCAGAGGGAAGGAAACAAAACAAGTTTGTGTATTGTTTGGGAAATGACCAGAAACTGGGATTGACAGATTTGCAAGGATTTACAACATCAAGAGAGTGAGAGAGATGAGCTGTTTTTAAACCACAGTGACAGCATTTAAACACTTTTTCGAGGCATTAAAGAGGTCATGATTTGTGAAATGTTTTGACATACAGTATAAGAGGCCATTAAACATGAGAGTTTTATAACTGAAAGCGATCAAAGAACGCATGCAGTTCATGACAAGCCAGTGTGAATTCTAAGGCAGCATTTCCTGAATGCACTTCCTGCAATCCCAGAATGCATTGCAACTTGTTAGTGAAAAAATAAATCCATCTGTATAGAAGTGTATTGCATTAATCAAAAAACATTCTTTTACTCTTATTTTTTCTTTGTCCCTGCTTTCTTGGTCATCTTCTATAGTTGGATCAGTAGTGTAGACAGGAAATGTCTGTGTTAACCTGGAGTGCATATTTTGGGTCTTACAACAACGCTGGCACTCAGTAACCGTCCAGATGGAGATTTAGGCCATAAACGTACTCTATGCAAGAATGCAGACATGAACGAGTGTTTGTGTTCTCTCATACTTTTGTAGAGTGTGTTTCGGGCCTGTCTTAGTTTGAATGCTGCAGTGATTTCCAGGTTCTTGGCAGTTTTAACATGTTTCTCAGACACACACTCACGGGTCACAGGTCACAGGGTTGACTGCGGCACTATGCCCTCACTAGGAAGCGATAAAGAGATCATTGGCTTCCTGTCGCCTGTTAAAGATAAAGCTGCCTGCTGCGTGTGTGAGGAAGAAAAACTAAAGGGAGAATAATAATGAAGGGGTGAAAGCGACAATCTCAAATAATGATTTTGGAATCTATTTAGAGTCTCGAGGTAAAACTTTTCTTACAGTAATTTAATAACTTGAAATAGTGTCATTAAAATGATTTGGTATTTTCATTGCATATTATTGCACCATTTTCCATATAGTTTTTAAGATATCTTTTTAAAATGACATTCTTTTCCAGACAGCTCATAAACCTGAAGCGTTCGTGTAGAAATACAGTCGTGAACCCAGGTTCAGATCTCTTTTAGCTGGCGGTCTCTGGAAGGGTCACACAGGAAATGTGTTTGCCGTGATTCATGACCTCAGCGTGACATGCAGATGAGACGACCAGATGTTTTCCACTCTTCTTCTTTTCTTCTCTTTTATTTTTAACACAGTGAAGGATAGCGCTGTGTTCCTTTTTTTATTTCAACAAACTGAAAGATACTATTGTAGAATTCATGGAAACAGACGTTTTAATGCATGAAGAAAGTTTACCTCACTAGTCAGAAATCACAAATGATGGGATTAATATCTGTAAATCTGTAATGTTAGATGGCAATATTAATATGACTTCTATACATTGAGTTTTAACACTTAGGTTTGGGCTATTCAAACAGGACACTTTCTCACATTAAAAATCAACTATGGAGCACCACAAAATGTAGCAAGACTGTTTTGTAATGAGAAGTCGTTGTTTGTATTTTAATAGGCAAATACTTAATCCTCTTATCAGCATGATCACAGAGGGTTTTTTCACAGCCTACCTGACTGAAAGAGCTCATTATGCGGCTCATTATGCAAATCTTTTGTCTTCTCAGGTGTGAATCACAGCATTATTCATGATGATTCATGCCTCCACGCATACTGTGTTTCTTGACAAAAAATGTCTTAGAATTTAAATTTAAATCTCTCTATTGTTTTATATGAACGAGTAGGCAGGATAATTTTACATCATTTTGAAGCAAAAACTCTAGTCTATAACCTCCAATACCCAGAAGTCGTGTGGACACAGATTTTAATATATTTTTTGGCCTTATTTCAGTGACTTAAGTTTTTTTGTTTTTTCAATAACCACGCATAAACATTATTCCTTCAAAAACACATGTTCCGCACATATTATCGTAGCCTAGTTTGTGCTGAATACAGTGTAATGACACTTTTGTCATTTATATGTTTATGAACAACTGAAAAAAGCACAAAAAGGCATGTCAAAACTTCTCCAGGGCCCCAAAAATCCTCAGACCCTAGAGGGTTAAAGGATTAGATCACTTAAGAATTAAAATTTCTTGATAATTTATTCACATCCAAGATTTTCATGTCTTTCTATCTTCAGTCGAAAAGAATAAGTTTCATCATAATTTTCATCAACAACTTTTTTTCACTGACAAAAACGAGATGATAACTAATTAAAAAAAAAACTTTTTAAAAAAAAAAATTGAATGACAAAAACTATGACAAAAATCTATTGACATTTTCGCCAACGAATAAAAATGAGACAAAAATGTTAGGGTGGGATATTTGGGAATAGATCCAGTCAGAATGATGTCCTGCATGGTATATGCACACATTTGAATTATAACGTGCTGATCTACCAAGCGGGACATAACATACGTTTGCATACACTTGCTGCATGTCTCATAAACAATAAAAATATAAACGTCTGGGAGAAACAGAAGAGCAGATATATGGATAAATCTGAAAAAGTAAAAGACATGTAAAGAGAGCTCAATTTTGTCAGTTTTTCTGTGCGCACACAGAAAGCCGTCTCTAGACATCAGCGCACAAGTACTGAATTGAGTTCTCTTTCACATCTTTTGACACATGAACGGACAAATACACACAAAATTATGTCTGAATGTCGGTTTTGGCGAGTATTCACATTCTGTTACATCTTAAGTGAACGCAAACACAATATTGGATGTGTATCAGTGTATTGGATCCGTGCATTCTGCCTTAAAGTGACATCAGTCTAATAAACCTGCCACTGTCTGTTGTTGATGTTAATCAAACAACAAAAGAAAAAGAGAAAAACACTCAATGTTCTTGACTGAATAATGTTAATAGCTTTAATAAGGATTCATTTATATTTAATGTATACAAATAAATATGTCTGCTTGAAAGAATTAAGAATGTTGTATGCAAGTTGTTATAAAGAATGCATATATCATGGATTGAATAGACCATGTTCTTGTTACTTTATAAATGGTTTTATTTAGTTTTTAAGATAAATAAAGACATGTTATATGTCACAGCAGTTAAATCTGTGTCTGTATTGCATATTCAAACCTTAATGTCATTAATTAACAGGTTAATAGATGTTTTCTTCAGGAGTTTGGAAATTTTAGAGAAATGCTTAATTGATGCATTATAATTTAACTAGACCTATTAGATTTTAGATGACTAAAATCTTATGATATTTAGTCTACTAAAACTAGACTAAAACAATGCAGGTGACTAAAATATTACTTAAACTAAATGGCATTTTAGTCAAAAGACTAAAACTAAATTAAAATTTGCTGTCAAAATGAGCACTGCATTTCATGCTAGGTTAATTTTATGTTAAATATCAGTTTATCAAACATATCTAAAAGGATTATAAAAGAATTCTGTACTTCAATTTGTTCTTCTAATGCTTTAAAAGAAATCATGGAACATCAAAGTGTACTGTTTTCGTGGAAAGTGACTGGTTGTTCCATTGGAAAGAGTTTCACATTTTGTTTTTGACAGTGCTTTTGGCTCTCCGAATCACTGAAACACACGTGTGCTCATATATGGCCTGAATCTGCTGGGACGGGTTGAGTTCAGCCAGTGAGATACAGTATGCAGACACTCCCCATTAAACAACATCTCTGTGGACTGCACTCTTCCGGAAACCATTATCCATATGTCCATATGTGTCTGTGTTTGTGTGTGTGTTTTATGAGTGGTTTGTGTAGGTTGCTGGGGTTTGCTGCAGCATATTTATATTCTGTTTTGTGGAACATTTTCCAGACGTTGTGGTTGACATGAGGCGACCCAACCCCCATCCGTCTGCGGCTCCGGAGCTTTATCATGAAAACATAGAAAAACTGACATGTACATGTGGAGATGTAATGCTTACGCTACCTCTGTTTGCGATCTTTACGTCATCACTATGATATCTCTTAAATAAATGCATGTGTCTCTTAGTATCTTGGAAAATATGGACAAAAATGTCATGCACATGTTCATCAGAGACTGTGAGTGTAATTGAGTCGTGGCATTCCAGTAAAGTCATTTCTTGCACGTTAATTTGGTGTGTCTCAGCATAAATAGTGGAAAGACAGGATGTGCAATGAAGTAATGTGGGTTAAAGCAGAAAAGGGAGCGGCTCTCTGACATACGGTCTGCATGGTACAGAAGTTTCCGGAAAGCCTCTTAAACAGTCATGTGCTTGAATCGGCTCACGCTCAACCGCGTCCGCCACACATTTCTGGCTCCGCCGACATTCAGGGCATTGTTTTGGTTTTAATCTCTCTTTATCGAACCATTACCCTATTTCTCTGGCAATCTGTGCTTTGTTTGACCAATCTCATCTGTGATCTTTATAGTATTCCAAATCTCACACCAAATTTCTTTTATCATTTTGACACTATAATGCTTTTGGATCAGACTAGAGTTTTCACGTCAGACTTCTGTTCATTATGTTGCTGTGCAGTGTGAGTCAAGTTCCTCTATTGCAATTGGAAGCAATCCAACCTAACTGGCAGAGGTGAACTGCTATTGAACTGCTATTATACATATAGTGTAATGCATTTTAATGTCTCCTTGTCTTCAGAAAAATTGCCTTCAGTGAGTAACTGAATGGGTTTTAGGGACGATAAACCAGACAAAATCAAGATCATGTGGGTTAAAATTTGATTGTACAACCATAGGGACATAACATGAGTAAAAAAGCTAACAACACTTCACATTTTTTGCTTCTTCTTCTTCTAAGTTTGGGAGTGGTGAGCAGCCACCAGTTATTTAGTATTTGTCAGCATTTTTTGCCTTTATTTTTGTTAAAGCGATAGTTCACCCAGAAATTAAAAATCTGTCATTATTTACTCACCCTCAATTTGTTCTAAACCTGTATGAGTTTCCTTCTTCTGCTGAACACAGAGAAGATATTTTGAAGAATATCGGCAATCAATCAGTTGATCTGCTCCATTGACTTCCATAGTAATTTTATTCCATGCTATGGAAGTGAATGTTCCCCATCCACTGTTTGGTTAACCATATTCTTCAAAATATCTTCTCTGTGTTCAGCAGAAGAAAGAAATTCCTACAGGTTTGCAACAACTTGAGGGTAAGTAAATAATGACAGAATTGTCAATTTTTGGTGAACTTTACCTTTAAAGGTGCTAAAGAGGATGTTTTGTTTTATACATTTTTGCAATATTACTTGAAACTGTCTTTACTAACTGATAAAAGACTATGTATTAGGTGCACTGAAAGGAATAATATTAATATACATCATCTGTGCGAGGTAGGGGGCCTTAAAAACATCAGCCAATCGTTACGTGATCATCGCGTAAACGTTGGCCCTCTGGCTTGTCAATCACTGCCGTGACGTTCTTGTGAGAGAGAGGCGGCTGCGCGCTCCAGTAACTTTCCACACTCCACAGGCGCCGCATGCAATGTTTTTGTCAGGAGACAGGAGTAACAACTGCAGATTATGAGTTACCTGCGGTGAGTCCGACATAATGAATCCACTAACACGACACAGCGAATGCCGGTGGTAAACACTTGTGTTCCAATACGAGTGTTTACGAGTTTTGGGAGGCGTTCCTTCGAAGGAGGAGGGTTGTTCTTACGCATGCGCTCATTTCAAAAACTCAGTAACAGTCTTTGGTTTCTCAGTCGACGAAAAGATCCTCTTTAGCACTTTTAAGTCTGTTTGACAAGAGACAGAAACAATAGGGGACTGGATTCGGACAATCCGCTGCCACAAAGTTCAGGGTCTAGTTAAAGCAATACGCCCGTCAATCCATGGTTTACAGTGATTTTACAATAGCGAAGCACTGTTGTTAGGCACAGGGCTTATTGCTTTTTTAAAATTGGTACTACAGTACATATATCCTGCAAAGTTTCATAAAATATGACAAAAAATGTAATTTATTGATAACAAATGCCAAGCAATGTAGTATTTACAGTATTTACAGTCAAAATTGGACCAAGCAACTTTGTCCGTAAAGTGTTTTTTTTTCCTATAAAAGTACAAAACCGCAAACTGTAGAATCCAACTGTGTCAAAGTCATCCATCTAGAGCCAGTGATTCTCAAATAAGGGATCGGGGCCCAATAGGGGGCCTTGGCAAACTTCCAGGGGGGCCCAGAAATCTTTGAAATCTGAATTAAAATGCTAAAATGTTCAATATTAAACAGAAGTTTTATTTTTTAATTTAAATTTATTGCAAAAGAAATGCATTTTGGCTTCGATAGAAGGGACTTCGGATATGTTCTTGGACTAAGGCGGGCCTTGGAGTCAAAAAGTTTGAGAACCACTGAAAAACCATTAAAAAGCAGTGCAGTGAATCGCAAAAACACGTTTAAATACGTGTAATGCAATAAAGAAACAAGTCTTAATTGAGTTTTTTATCCTACTACTAGCTGTGACCATGACGAGCGACAGCATATTTTTGTCAATTGTTTGGGTTCTATTTCTGCTGTATCATGCTGGGTAGTCCCGCCCACAGTGAAATCGTATTGGTCCAAAATCCCGCTCCAAGCATCAAATATGACTGACTGGCTGTGACTGTCGCACAGCATTTTGCTTTCGGTGTGGACAGAAATATTACTTACTTAATAGCTGTAAACCTGGCTGGTCAGTACAGAGATTGAGAGTGAAAAAATGGCAGACCACTTGTCATATTGTCAGATGCCTTTCGTTTTGAACTCGAGAACTCATTCCTGAAATGTCAAGGCCATTTGAGCACCAGCTTTAAACAAACTCCACTATTAATAAAATAAAAGATGTAAATACAGACCTTTGTTTGTTACGCTCAATGTATTTTCATATGAAGCTGAAATAAGAGCTAGAGCAATAAGAGTGTTTGTTTTCCTTCAGTGTAGAGGGAAGGTTGTGTCACAAATGGAATTTCTTACCCTCCTTCCACTAAGACCTACCATTTTACTAGGAATTACAATGAGACTGAAGCCAGGTTCCTCAGCCCACTGTTTCTGTGGTTTGTCTCTGTGGCGTTCCTCTATTCTTGCATTGTTCAGACGGCAGCTGCTTTTAAGACCCATTCGTCTACCTCAACCGTCATTTGTACACTTGCTCTTTTCTCCAATCTTTGGTGTTTTTGATCTGTGTTTTTAATCACTGGCTTTCAGTCCGGGCAGCTGGAAAAGTTTAGGCAGGGACTCGGCTCTTAAATAAACAACACCTTTGGGGATACAGCCCTTGATTCCGGTAAACGTCTGGCCCTTGCACAATGGCCAACTTTCCTTTGTAGAAACAAGAGAGGCCAACACTGTCTCTGTCTCCTCCCCTGAGCCTTCTATCTCTCCATCTGTCTGGATTTTCCTGCATCTCCTCCTGTACCATTTTACCCAACAGTCATGCTTTCTATGCCTTCCTGTGCCACGTTTTTAAAGCCACTCTAATGATCAAATGTGCAACATCCCATTAAAAGTATGATTAGTAAGATCTTGAAAATATCTGGGGTTAAAGGAGGAGAGGTTCAGATACATTGAGAGATTTCTGACATTTTAAGGTTCAGAATGAGGTTGGAGGCTGCAAAGGAGCAAGAATCCACAGTTAGCCACAGCGATCGCAGCTGTTAAAACAACTTTTTTGGAAATTGTGTAACATGCGCACATGCCTTCAGATAGTCCCCTGACTCAGCTGTTTCAAAGAGAAAGAGCGTCATTGTAGAAGTGAAAAAGAGAAACATGGATGTGGGACCACTGTATTATTATTAGCACTGTTTTTAAATAGAATCACAGAGTCATCAAACCACAAAACTGCATGGTTTGGTACGTGGACAGTCAGTGCCAGTCAGGCACCAGTGTGTTTATTTGCATTGAAAAAAAAGAATGCATGCTTACCATACTTTTATATTTACTTTCTTAATAATTGCCTTTATTATGATTGGACAGTAAGCAGACAGGAAGCAAAGTGGTAGAGGGAGAGGAGGACGGGACTAGGAAATGTCAATGAGCCGGGACTCAAACTTGGGTCGCTCGAAGCACAACGGCACTATATGTCGGTGCTGCCCACGAGGCTATCGGCGCCGACTTCTTATTGTCAAGATTTGGTTGAGGGTGGAGTCCAAGTCAAGACCTAATTCACATTCTCCTGAGGTCATGACCAGAGCAAAAAACATGAAAATATGGTCTGAGTCCAAGACTACCTTTTCATGGTTGTGGCCTTTGTCTTGTTTTAGACTTGGAAACGTATGGACTCTGTCTTGACTTGGACTCGACCATTTTCTGGTCTCTGTCTTGACTCAGACTCTTATGGGGCACATGAACAAATAAAACACGTAATGTTTTACCTACATTTCTCTCCACTCCCTGTTCTTTACAGATGTAGAGCAGATGGCAATTGACTGGCTTACGGGAAACTTCTACTTTGTTGACGACGTGGATGATCGAATCTTTGTATGTGATAAAGATGGAACCACATGTGTGACACTGTTGGATCAAGAACTCTACAACCCTAAAGGCATCGCTCTGGATCCAACCATGGGGTATGAGCATTGTCAAGCTCACTCTTCCTCCATGTACACAACTAGCTAGCTGAATATTTAGCAGTTACCTTTAAAAACCAAAGTATTTGCTAAATGGTAAAAGGAGGTGTAAGTGTACTCATGTATAATGATTACTTACTCCTTTCTCAACATTACCTTCAACAGAAAGGTTTTCTTCACCGACTACGGGCAGATCCCAAAGGTGGAACGATGTGACATGGATGGACAGAACCGAACAAAGTTGGTGGACAGTAAAATTGTCTTCCCACACGGCATCACTCTGGACTTGGTCAACCGGTTGGTCTACTGGGCTGATGCTTATCTGGACTACATCGAGGTAGTGGACTATGAGGGCAAAAACAGACACACCATCATTCAAGGACTGTTGGTAAGGAGCAAATACCAAGATCAGATGTTTTACACGTGGTTGCATTGTTGTTTTATTGCTCAAGAACTAATTTCTCCATTGTTATGAATCACTTAAATGACAAAGAGTTGCGAAATGTAACATTTAGCAATGATGTGGTTTAGGACCTGGTCTTCTGAACTTCCCTTTTTTATTGCCCCTACAAGCAACATTATTCTGTAGATGAACATGATTTCCATCTTTTAAAAAAACACTTACAGTGAGCAGATAAAGATCCCACACACCTTCAGAATGTGCCATCCATCCAGTCACCCAAACATCCATCTGTCCTTCAATCATCCAATTATTTTGTCAATCCAAACTTCTTTCATCAGCATTTACTTTTTTTTCAAAAGTCAAAGTCATATTAAAAAACCAACAAATGTTTTAACAGTGTTGTACAATGGAGAAACAATGCAATGAAATCCATTCAAACATCCACCCATCCATCGTAAATTCATCCATCGGTCAGTAAAGTCGGTCCATCCATCCATCCATCCAAAATCCGGTCATCCATCCATCGTCATCCATCATCCATCCATCCATGTCGGTCTGTATATCCACCACCATAAAGTCAGTCATCCATCGTATATCATCCATCCATCCATCAACCATCTGGTTGAGGATCCGTTCCATCGCATTGTTTATCCATCCATCCATCCCAACCATAATGTTGATCTGTTTATCCATCCATCCATCCATCCATCCATCCATGCATCCATCCTCCATCCATCCACCATAACGTTCCATTCATCCTCCATCCATCCATCCACGTAACCATGTCCATCCATCCATACCATCCATCATCATCATCCTACGTCCATCTGTCCCATTCCATCCTATGTCCATCCACCATCCTAACACATATCCATCCATCCATCCATCGATTCATTCATCCATCCACCATAACGTTGACCTGTCCGTCCATCCATCCATCCATCCATGTCCATCTGTTTATCCATCCCATCCATCACCATCCATCCATTGATCCATCATCCACCATAACGTTGACCTGTTTCCATCCATCCATCCATCCATCCATCCATCCATCCATCCATCCATCCATCCATCCATCCATCCATCCATCCATCCATCCATCCATCCATCCATGACATCATCTGTTTATCAGCCATTCATCCAACCACCCAGCCATCCATCCATCCTAACGTCCCTCTATCTACCCCCCTAAGTCCATCAGTTTATCCATCCATCCATCCCATCCATCCATCCATAACGTTGATCTGTTTATCCATCCATCCATCCATTTATCCATCCATCCACCCTGACGTCTATCTGTTTATCCAGCCATTCATCCAACCACCC
Source organism: Culter alburnus (assembly GCA_028476615.1). NCBI lineage: Eukaryota > Metazoa > Chordata > Actinopteri > Cypriniformes > Xenocyprididae > Culter > Culter alburnus. The sequence continues at coordinate 516,949 of JAOTNS010002633.1, forward strand.
AGCCATCCATCCATCCTAACGTCCCTCTATCTACCCATCCATCCTAATGTCCATCAGTTTATCTATCCATCCATCCATCCATCCATCCATCCATCCCCTTTACATTTCAGCAGCTGTATGGAACCTTGTGAGTGTGTCTAATAGCGGCTAGCTTTATTTACTGTGATAAATGCTTTAGTGGATGGGAGAGACAGTGGTTTTTCATTAGTGCTACTGAGTCATTTTATTAAAGCTATTTCTGTAAATATATTAGCCTGATTTCTTCATCTCTGCATGAGTTATGGATTTAGCTGCTCAGCCCAAGGCTAATCGGTGTCTTTATGTGCATGTCATGCTAACTCAAGCCAACAGAGCAAACACAACTTTCCAAATAATAGAACTAATTGATTTTTTTTTTCTCAGATTGAGCATCTTTATGGGCTCACAGTGTTTGAGAACTATCTATATGCCACAAACTCAGACAATGCCAACATGCAGCCTAAGACCAGCGTGATCCGTGTCAATCGATTCAACAGTTCAGATTATCAAGTGGTCACCCGTGTGGACAAGGGAGGAGCTCTACATGTTTACCACCAGAGACGCCAGCCCCCTGGTATTAAACTCTTTCTCATCTATTGCTCAGCTGTATAGACTGAGCCAGTATCATATATAACGGTTTAAAATGCAACCACTACACTGAAGTCAAGCTCCAGCTCAGTCTAACTCCTGTTATTCTTCTTCAGTGCGGAGTCACGCCTGTGAGCCGGATCAATTTGGGAAAGCTGGAGGTTGTTCAGACATCTGTTTGTTGGGCAACAGCCACAAGAGTCGGACGTGCCGCTGTCGGTCTGGCTTTAGCCTGGGCAACGATGGAAAATCATGCAAGAGTGAGAAACATCACAGCCATTCAGATTCTACTTCTGTTTATCTATCAATCACCATCATTCTGACTTACAGTAGCTTTGCCTAGTTAAAATGAAAAAGTTTGATCGGCTCAGCTTTATTAAGCATTTGTTATTTCAAGCTCTCACACACTTTTTCACATACAGGTGCTGGTCATATAATTAGAATATCATCAAAAAGTTGATTTATTTCACTAATTCCATTCAAAAAGTGAAACTTGTATATTATATTCATTCATTACACACAGACTGATATATTTCAAATGTTTATTTCTTTTAATTTTGATGATTATAACTGACAACTAAGGAAAATCCCAAATTCAGTATCTCAGAAAATTAGAATATTGTGAAAAGGTTCAATATTGAAGACACCTGGTGCCACACTCTAATCAGCTAATTAACTCAAAACACCTGCAAAGGCCTTTAAATGGTCTCTCAGTCTAGTTCTGTAGGCTACACAATCATGGGGAAGACTGCTGACTTGACAGTTGTCCAAAAGACAACCATTGACACCTTGCACAAGGAGGGCAAGACACAAAAGGTCATTGCAAAAGAGGCTGGCTGTTCACAGAGCTCTGTGTCCAAGCACATTAATAGAGAGGCGAAGGGAAGGAAAAGATGTGGTAGAAAAAGTGTACAAGCAATAGCGATAACCGCACCCTGGAGAGGATTGTGAAACAAAACCCATTCAAAATGTGGGGGAGATTCACAAAGAGTGGACTGCAGCTGGAGTCAGTGCTTCAAGAACCACTACGCACAGATGTATGCAAGACATGGGTTTCAGCTGTCGCATTCCTTGTGTCAAGCCACTCTTGAACAACAGACAGCGTCAGAAGCGTCTCGCCTGGGCTAAAGACAAAAAGGACTGGACTGCTGCTGAGTGGTCCAAAGTTATGTTCTCTGATGAAAGTAAATTTTGCATTTCCTTTGGAAATCAGGGTCCCAGAGTCTGGAGGAAGAGAGGAAAGGCACACAATCCACGTTGCTTGAGGTCCAGTGTAAAGTTTCCACAGTCAGTGATGGTTTGGGGTGCCATGTCATCTGCTGGTGTTGGTCCACTGTGTTTTCTGAGGTCCAAGGTCAACGCAGTCGTACACCAGGAAGTTTTAGAGCACTTCATGCTTCCTGCTGCTGACCAACTTTATGGAGATGCAGTTTTCATTTTCCAACAGGACTTGGCACCTGCACACAGTGCCAAAGCTACCAGTACCTGGTTTAAGGACCATGGTATCCCTGTTCTTAATTGGCCAGCAAACTCACCTGATCTTAACCCCATAGAAAGTCTATGTGGTATTGTGAAGAGGAAGATGAGATATGCCAGACCCAACAATGCAGAAGAGCTGAAGGCCACTATCAGAGCAACCTGGGCTCTCATAACACCTGAGCAGTGCCACAGACTGATCGACTCCATGCCACGCCGCATTGCTGCAGTAATTCAGGCAAAAGGAGCCCCAACTAAGTATTGAGTGCTGTACATGCTCATACTTTTCAGTTGGCCAAGATTTCTAAAAATCCTTTCTTTGTATTGGTCTTAAGTAATATTCTAATTTTCTGAGATACTGAATTTGGGATTTTCCTTAGTTGTCAGTTATAATCATCAAAATTAAAAGAAATAAACATTTGAAATATATCAGTCTGTGTGTAATGCATGAATATAATATACAAGTTTCACTTTTTGAATCGAATTAGTGAAATAAATCAACTTTTTGATGATATTCTAATTATATGACCAGCACCTGTAGTTCCTTAGCGATGTCTATGCATATCATCTAGACTGGAGGTTTGACCCACATTTTAGCTGAATCAATCAAAATGATGAAGGTCTTTACCATTTACCCCAATATTGATTTCAAGCTGCTTTGAATATGCAATGAACTGTTGGTAAATATTGATTAGTGAATTGTGAGTGACCTCTGAACACATGACCTTGAAAAAGACAAGAAGAGGAGATTGGAATTGATTGTAAGAAACGTGTGTTAGTACCGTCATCATAGACTCACTGTTCACTAAATAAATGCTTCCATTAAACTGGAAACCTACTTGAAAATGGTATAAATATTATATATTGGCATGTCTGTATCATTAATTCACATATATATGTTTTTTCAATTCAATTCCTGGTATCTAATTCCCAGAGCCTGAGCATGAGTTATTCCTGGTGTACGGGAAGGGTCGTCCGGGCGTTATCCGTGGTATGGACATCAACCCTAAAGTTCAGGATGAATACATGATCCCCATCGAGAACCTGATGAACCCTCGAGCTCTGGACTTCCATGCACAGAGTAACTTCATCTACTTCGCTGACGCCACCAGCTATCTGATTGGCCGACAGAAGATTGATGGCACGGAAAGAGACATCATCCTTAAAGAAGGTGCTGAATTTTCATTTCCAATTCATTTTATTGCTGGTGTGTATTTATCATGTGCTTATGGGTGTATTGTCTTATTATGTATGGTTTTCCAGGTATTCACACTGTTGAAGGAATCGCTGTGGACTGGATGGCCAATAATCTCTACTGGACAGATGACGGTCCCAAGAAGACCATCAGTGTTGCTCGGCTCGAGAAAGCTTCTCAGACCAGGAAGACTCTCATTGAGGGCAAGATGACCCATCCTCGAGCAATTGTGGTGGACCCTCGGCACGGGTGAGCTCTAGATCTCCAATAAGGTTCAATTGTATAGCAGTTGTTGGGTTATTTGTGGGCTAATAAATGAATGTCATATCATCATTGCCTAAAACTGCCTTAACTGTGGTAAAATTACTGTAATTAAGAACTATGCATTTTGAAAATGTTTTTATCTCTTTCAGCTGGATGTACTGGACTGACTGGGAGGAGGACCCAAAGGAGAGCAAGCGAGGGAAGATTGAGAGGGCCTGGATGGACGGAACCAACCGGAACGTTCTGCTGACCTCTAAGACGGTTCTGTGGCCCAATGGACTGAGTCTGGACATCCCTCAGGGCATCCTGTACTGGGTGGATGCTTATTACGACCGAATCGAGATGGTCTATCTCAACACCACTGCACGCAAGGTGCTGTCACACCACTGATCTAATAGATGATGTGCACATATGCACATATATTTAATGGATAACAAATAACAGCTGAAAACACTAGAACATCATATTTACTCGCCAATTGTCGATGTAACATCTTCTTTCTGCTTAGACGGTTTATGACGGACAGGAACTGAACCATGCCTTCGGTCTGTGCCACTACAAAAACTTCCTGTTCTGGAATGAGTACCGCAGCGGCAGCATCTATAAACTGGACCAAAACACCAAAACGGTCACTTTGCTACGCAACGAACGGCCACCCATCTTCGAGATCCGCATGTACGATGCCCAACAGCAGCTAGGTAATTATAGAATGTTATTTGCCTTGGATTTTTGTGTTTTTAAAAAAAATCCAGCATGATTTGGCTATGGAACATTCATTAGATGTAATTCTTACATGTGTTCATCACAGGAAGTAATGCGTGTAGAGCAAATAACGGCGGCTGTAGTAGTCTGTGTTTAGCCACTCCCACTGGCAGGTCATGTGCCTGTGCTGAGGACCAATTACTGGATCCCGCAGACAACATCAGCTGTAAAGGTAATGCAAGTGTACACTGCATGCATATTTACAAATTAAATAATAATGTGTTAATACAAGCAAATTGTCACAACCGGTCATTTAATAATCTATTCTTTGCAACTGATATTTATTATATTTAAAACACATGACAACTTGCTGAAATATAATGTGACATCTGTGCATTTATGAAAAATACCACTGCCAAAATGTTTAAAACTTTCATGTTACTCAACATCTATTACAGAAATGTGATATTAAAATTTAATGTTGTAGGACAGAATTCACAAAATGTTTAATAATTTAAGCTTTGAACTAGATGTTTGAAACTGCTTGACACAAAGAGTCAAATAAGGCTAAGTCCACATTAATGCAGATAAATATCAAAATGGCATTTTCATTTTAAAACGCTCTCTGTACAATAATGTTTACGAACATTGTGCTCGTCCACACTGAGATATCTGAAAACATTGAGCATCTGTAATGCTCACCAAGATGATAGCGAGAAATCAGGCATAATAAAGTTCCCATGTCATTCTTTTTGCCGCAATCATTTCTTTAGCAAAATATCCTTACACACTCATTGGTGTGTCCAGGACGCACATGAAATCGCCATTCCCTGCGTTGTCTAAAACACAGTGTTTTGACGCAGGACAGCGATTGCGAGTAAATTTTCTGTCATCCTTGTGGTAATATGAGGAAATTTTAGAGGAAAAGACGTTTTTAAATGAATTTGGCCATTGAATCATACTCAAAATACAAATAATGGGAGTTTGTAATTATAACTGTAAAACTGTGCTTTCTGTATAGTATGAATGGAATACGGATATACTACATTCACCATGTTGTCATTATCTGTGAATTCAGACATACTACTCTTTTTTAGGGCTGCCCTCGACTAAAGATTTTTCTAGTCGACTAGTTGTCATTCATTTAATCCATTAGTCGACTAATCGCGCATTTATATTAATAAGCCATAAATCATAATATTGAGCTTTTAATTGCCTATATATAATACATAGCCTAATCAGCGTTCAATGCATAAAGCTTGCCACAGCACGCCGGCAAATGTAATGATTGAGTACATGACACATGTGCGTCATGAATAATCAGAAGGGACTGTCTAAACATTTTAATAATTTAATGTTTTCTGAGTTTTCAGCTGCAGTGGACATGCCTATATGCATGTTTCATAGGGATTACATAACCTGAGGATATTTATTTTCCACTTGAATTGGTTCGTTTAAAAGTATACATTTCAATCTTTCTATAGATATATTTCTTGTGTCTGTGAGGCAAGTATACTCAAAGTTTTGTTCATTTTTGTTACGTGCTAAAGTTCGCTGAGACCGAGACTGCAGAACACGCATCCTGATTGTTTTCATTGTTTTACAAAAGCACAACGTTTTGCTGTTATTGTGAGTTTACAGAAATAAAAGTGGACCCTTTACAGTTTGCATTACTCTTAATCTGTACGACCAAAATGACGGAGTATTTTAAGTTAAATGCAAGTGATCGCACCGGCGCCTCCATGTCATGCAGTAAGCGTGCTGTTTCAAGTGAAGCCATATTTGAGGTCGATAAATGATAGCCGAATATTTGCATTTCCTGCCATTAACAATCTGTCCCTCATGGACTGCGTGACATTGCCACTTGCTGTTGAGTTTTTTTTTTTTTTTTTTTCTGCGGCTAACCGACTAATAAAATCTTGGTCAACCATGCCTCTTCTAGTCAACTATTAGGGGGCAGCCCTACTCTTTTCACATGCTGTTTTTTGCCTACTATATAGCAGAGAAGTATGCAATTTTCACAAGGTGAGTCCCAATTCGCGTACTTATGCACTATTCTATGACGTTTTTAAGTATAAATAGTGTAGTGTAGAGTAGTGCATTCACACTGAAAATTCCAAAAAGAAAAAGTGCACTTTAAATACCCGGATGATGCACTAAATTAACGGAAAAAATGAAGCGTGGAATGTTGGACACTTCATGCACTCAACTGTCGCAGCTTTAATTACGTAGCGGAGGGGGAGGGCTGTCAGACTCCAATGTTTAATGACAAAATAACCTTATACAATTCACGCACTACATGGATGAGTACATAGTGTATAAGTGCATAGTGTATAGTGCGTCATTTGGGACACAACTAAAGTGTTCTCCTTTGTTTTATTAAGCGTGGCAACCAGCATTAAGGTGCAACACTGCCACCTACTGTGTTGGAGTATCAACCAGACAGACAGTTACTGGCACTGGATTATTTATGATGATGTTATATGTGTAGCATTAACTATAAATCAATCAGTATTTAATTTTTTATCAAGTTATGGTCAGTACTAGTATATTGCAACACTTCTAATGTGGGTATCAAAGGTGATTAACTATGGTGGTTTGGATGTAACATTATACTCTGAAAAAATGGTTAAAAATGGCTTTTAAAGATCTGTCAATCATACTGCTGAGGAAATAACATGTTAGAAACTTCCATTCAGAGTGACCCAGGTGAGAAATGTGTCAAATAAAGCTGGATAAGAGTTCATTCAGTCCTGACGGAGAACAACGTAAGAAAAGCCTTGCTGAGCAGAAGCAAATCTGTTTGTACAGGCTGCTCGATCATACTGTCAGATAATGCATCATTCTTAGGCTTTAATCTGTGGCTGACTGTTGATACAATCAGATGAATTCAGCATCAAGCGGTTTGGTTTTTGTGTCTGAATGTTTGAAACAGAAACCCTTCAGATGTTGTTTTTTCACAGAGCTTGGCCTTCAGCAGAATTATTTACATTTGTGTGTGTGTGTGTGTGTTCTTCACAGCGAACCCATCGTACATCCCCCCTCCGCAGTGTCAGCCAGGAGAGTTTGCCTGTAAGAATAACCGCTGTATTCAAGACCGCTGGAAATGCGACGGAGATAATGACTGTCTGGACAACAGCGACGAGACCGCTGAACTGTGCCGTAAGAACACACCCATGTTGTACGTTTAACAACCTCTTTGCATGAAGCTTCCACACACATGCAGCGGTTGTCGTTTGTCCATCTGTAGATCAGCACACATGCCCTGCAGATCGCTTCAAGTGTCAGAATAACCGCTGTATCCCCATGCGCTGGCTGTGTGATGGAGACAACGACTGCGGCAACGATGAAGATGAGTCTAACACTACATGCTCAGGTGCACACACACACTCATGCAGTCAATTTCTGTTTGCATTTAATCTGAATTTGCAACACTATGACGTTATTCACACTAAGTCCATTGATTCACTCTGCAAAGACTGTTTTAGTCAGAGTGTAGGTTGGCAAATTTGATGTTAACTTGGTGTTTCTACAGTGTGTTTTTGCACTGTGGAATTTTAGAAATTAAGCTCTTTTAAAACACACTTCCATTACTTTATTTAATTTGTCCACTTTAATGTCAGTGGACGTTTATGAAGCACAGGAGAATTGTTATTTTTTCATAATCTTGATTTATTTCGCCAAGACCAAATACATCAATATTGCCATATCCATTACCATTCTAAGGGGTTGTTATGATATATATATATATATATATATATATATATATATATATATATATATATATATATATTCCTGTGATGCAAAGCTGAATTTTCAGCATCGTTACTCCAGTCTTCAGTGTCACATGATCCTTCAGAAATCATTCTAATATGCTGATTTGCTGCTCAAAACATTTATGATTATTTTCAATGTTGAAAACAGTTGTGTACTTTTTTGTTCAGGATTCCTTGATGAATAGAAAGTTCAAAAGACAGCATTTATCTGAAATACAAAGCTTCTGTAGCATTATACACTACCGTTCAAAAGTTTGGGGTCAGTAAAAATTTATTTTTATTATTTTGAAAAGAAATGAAAGAAATGAATACTTTTATTCAGCAAGGATGCATTAAATCAATCAAAAGTGGCAGTAAAGACATTTTAATGTTACAAAGATTAGATTTCAGATAAACACTGTTCTTTTGAACTTTCTATTCATCAAATAATCCTGAAAAAAAATATTGTACACAAATATTTTGTACAATTGTACACATTAAATGTTTCTTGAGCAGCAGATCAGCATATTAGAATGATTTCTGAAGGATCATGTGACACTGAAGACTGGAGTAATGATGCTGAAAATTCAGCTTTGCCATCACAGGAATAAATTACTTTGTGAAATATATTCAAATAGAAAACAGTTATTTTAAATTGTAATAATATTTCACAATTACTGTTTTTACTGTATTTTTAATTAAATAATGTAGCCTTGGTGAGCAGACGAAACTTCTTTTAAAAACATTAAAAATCTTAGTGGTTCCAAACTTTTGGACTGTACTGTATATATATATATATAATCAAATATAACATCTATAATCAACACCCTCATACAGTCTGATGAGAAATGTCTTCTCACAGCATGTCCTAACCAGGCTAAGTGCGGGTAAATGCAATTAAGTGGAGTTGGGCTAACAAAATTTCACTATTGGCAAAGCTTTCCTGCACAACACGATAGAACTAAATACCAAGTTACCCACAAAATGCACCTTTCGGTTACTTATCCATCCATAACCAAACACAAACACACAAGTCCAACAAACTTTGCCATAGTCCATCTCAGACATGAAATGTCTAAATTTACACTAATCACACATCTGATAACTGGAACTTTGAAAAATGCTGAAAAATAAAGTATAAAGGTATCAGCTGAAAATATTTCTCTGTGATGTTGTCATGACCTTCTGCTAAACTCTGAGTCAGCTGAAATGTGCTCTAGACAGCCCTCTATAAATATATAGTTTATCACACACACTATATCTGACGCGGTTCTGGGCTCTTCAGCAAACTGTTGCACTATATTTGACTTCATGGCTGAATTGTAAGGTTTGCGCTCTTTAATTTAGACCGTATCTATATTAAGGGCATGGTAGTCTATGATACTGCATTTGCAAGTAACTCTAGACTGCAATGTAGTGTAAAATTTGGTCTCACACGAGCACTACTTATTGAACAGTTTCTCATAATGGGCACCAGAATTTAGGGGGTCTGACACATGGCACCAAATTAATATTGTGAGTTTTGCTCAAACTCCCCTTAAAGTGAGTGTGATGCTCTTATTGCTGCTTATGTTCACATAACCAACTGTTTATGTGAATACTTTTGCCAAGGCAGGCATTTTGACATAATTCTGTACGTTTCTAACTGTTTAAGCAAAATAAACTGTAAAAAGAAAGACTAAACTCGCGAGCTGTATGAGAAGCAGCTTTATGTGTGTGTGTTCTGGGTATGTGCACACAGAAAACTTTAGTAACGATGCAACACTGGACCGATTGAGCAAGTTACAATTATGTCACGAAACGCAAGCAAGAGTCTTGTGATGATGATGTGAAGCCATGGTCGCATTTTTGAAAGAAAGAGAACAGCTTGTAGTGCTGAATAACTCTTGCTTTTTGTGAAACATCTCAAACAAAGTTTTCAAATTACTGATTTGATCTGATTACTTGTGTGGATTATTCAACCTACATGCTATAGTGAATAAATGTTTGCAGGAAAGCCCTGTATATTACATCTAATGCAAATTAGAAAATCATATACTGACACTCTAATGCCAAGGTCTCTGGAAGGAGGTTTGGTACAGTGATATTCACGTTCCGCTTGGTCACGTGATAAGTCTGGTGCCGGCGACGTCGTTTAAACAGCTTGAACACAAAAAGCTGGCAACTCTGAAAGAAAAGAAAATCAAAAAGTTCAGATTCGCATAAAAATCTAAAGTCAGATAAAATATAAGAAATAACAGGGAAGCTGAGTGCAAAAAATAAAAAATAAAAACGGTTAATTATTATTAATATTATTTAAAATTTTCATGAATTTGTCTCTTCTACTACTTGAAGATTTCATGAAATGGTTTGACAACACAGTTTTCTTTTTTGTGCTGACATATTTCCTACTGAAATCACACAAGGTTTGCATTTCCTTCACGTGTTAGGATCAGAAGATCATACTTCCTACTTTTGAAGTTATAATTATGCGTGTGTATGTTTTGTTGTTAGAGACAGTAGGAAACAAGTCATTTTTTGTCCAATGCATGTTCTTTTTTGTGCAAAAAAATGTACAATACACAACAAACAGTTACAGATATCCATATATAAGTACTGTGCATTATACATGTATATTTCAATCATGACAACTCGTTTTAGCATGTTAATGGGTTTGACAATGTTAATGTATTTGGTCTTGGCATACTAGATCTTCTACACACACTGCTGCTGCAGAGCATGTACTGCCAATAGAGACACACTGCTGTGAGCATGTAAGATATACATACATAAATCACATAGCAGATTTAGACAGGTGGAGCTGGGGAGGTAGAGGGCTCCATGACCAGCTAACACTGAACCATACTCTTTAAATGTTCAGCAAGTAATCTCATTGGCTTCATAATCAACACAGACCAATCAGCTTGTGCCATGTAGTAATTCAGTTAGATTCAGTTTACATTTCCAAACAATGATTTTGTCATTAATTGTAATAATCTAGAGATTTTTGCATGCACAAGGAGTCCAACAACACACGACCCAAAACAGATCTCACTGTGATTGAGTTGGTCTGGGATTACATGAAGCAATGAATGAACTGGGACCATGTCTGTCATATTGAAAAGGTCCCCAACAAATACAAATAGATCAACAGGCAGGACGATTCCCTTCCAAGAATTCCAGCCTAATGAACACTGTAAAAATGAATAAATTCTTATTATTGCACAATACGCATTTAAACCAGCATTTTTTCATATTAAGTGCTAAAATGTCATGGCAAACATGTTGAAGATGATCTGTTTCCACAGAAAAGCTGTGGGGAATGGATTCCTGTTCTAGGAAGAGAGAAGGACTGTATTTGTACTGTAAATCTGCTGCTTAAATTACTTTTAAGAGTAAACTGGCATACAGATGACCCGGAGGCTATAACACACATACATTTAGATTTTAATGCGTTCAGTTTTGGTTCTCTGCTGCAGCTCGGACGTGTCCTCCTAATCAGTACTCGTGTGCCAGTGGCCGCTGTATTCCCATCTCCTGGACATGTGACCTGGATGATGACTGCGGGGATCGCTCCGATGAGCCTGTGTCCTGCGGTAAATGATGTTACTTTATGTTGGTGCCAGCTTATTAAAATGAATGAATTCAGCATGCATTAATATGCATGCGATACTTTTAGAAAAACTAGTTCAGTGCTAGTTCCAACTTTGAAGGAAATGTTTTATGACATTTAGAATTACATTTTGTTTTTACTAGGTTTATTTATCTATTTAATGGCTCATGAAAAAGCTAATTTTCGATAAATTAAATTCAAACCTTCATATACTATTACTGTTTTATGAGATTTTCCATGTTATCATTGATTGTTTATGATGTTGTTTATGTCGTCAGCATACCCAACCTGTTTCCCGCTCACTCAGTTCACCTGTAATAACGGACGCTGTATCAACATCAATTGGCGCTGTGATAACGGTGAGCTTCTGACGTGTTTTTCTTCTCTTTTGTTTTTGTGTCCGTTGCATTTTTTCAACAGATTTCCCTCATTTGTCTTTGTTGATCATTTCATGTGTCTTTTGTGTAACGTCATGTCCTCTTCTCTTGACCATTTGCCCCTCCCCCTGTGTCACATGGGCTGTGTGTTGCAGAAAAGGATTGTGGGGACAGCTCTGATGAGTTCAATTGTCCGAACCCGACCGGTTAGTGCATAGATCAACATGCACCATAAATTTACTTGTGTTATAACATTATAATGACGTCTCAACAGGATTTCAGGAAATACCTATAAAGCTGTTGAAAGGTCTAAAATATTTGCAGCAATTCATTATTTCTAAAATCCTGCCCCAAAATGGTAAAAAAAAACGCCCCTGCCCATCTCACTTTAACTAACATCACTATTAACATCCATAAGAAGAGATTTAGCTTTAAAATATTAACCAGTGTTCATTCCCAGTGGTGCATGTGTGATCTATGCAGTTTCTGTGATGTTTATTATTCATTTTCTATTGTTACAAAATTGTTTACTGTGTGAAATGTGTCTAAAGACAAGCTGCAACATGTTATATTAATATGAAATACTCAATATTAATATTGATGTCACTTGTTTGTGTATTTGTATTACAAATGAATTCTATCAAATCATAGTCTATAGATCACATGGGTATTCCATGTTGGCCCAGTACAGTATGTATATATAAAAAAAAAAAATGTTTCCCAGCATTGCTGTTACTTTTATATTGGTAAAGTATTAAATGTTAACTATACTTAGTTTTTAGTTTCAGTCAAAAGTTTGGACACACCTGTTCTTTCTTTACCATTAATAATTTGTCATCAAATAGATTAAAAGAAATGAAAACTGTGAAACAATGCAATTTACAGAATGGGAATTTTGCAGATTTTTTTATTTTTTTTATTTTAGTACTTCAAGTTAAACCAAACGAAAATGAGACATTTTAGCAACTAGCTGAAACGAAATAAGCTTACATTTTTAATATTTTATTTCAGTTAATGAAAATGTTTTTTATGGTTTTAGTTTTCGTTAACGATAATAATAATCTTGACAGTTTATATTTGTCTCATTTCAACAGGTTTGTTTTGATTGTAAGAAGCATGAATTTATTCAAGTGTGTCCAATCCTTCGACTGGTGGTGTACTTCAGAATATGGCTTACTTCATGCATTATATTTTAGGGGATCAGAGCATACATTTGACAATTTAACCTCTTCCAGACAATGACTGTGGTGATAACAGTGATGAAGCCGGCTGTAGTCATTCATGCTCCAGCGCTCAGTTTAAATGTAACAGCGGTCGCTGTATACCCGACTACTGGACCTGCGACGGAGACAACGACTGTGGTGACTACAGTGACGAGACCCACGCCAACTGCACTAACCAGGGTGAGTTCATGACACTAATGCTTTGTTCCACACCATGCCAACCTAAGCAGCAAACTTATGCTGCAATCTAAGAAACCACATTTTGGACTAAATCTGAGGCAGTATCAATGTGTTGAATTGGGAATACATAATGATATGCTTTTGGTTCAGTTGTCAGTAAGTGAAAGAAAGAAATAAAAAGAAGCCATTACTCACAAAGAACCACATTAAGGCACATCTTGAGTTAATTAATGAGGAATCCTTGCGTTCATATACACTACTGCCATTTTTACCCAAAAATAGACCTCTCTCTCTCTCTCTTGGGGATAAACGTGTTTGCCAGCGGCTCTGTTAGCGCTAGAGTCAGATATGAGGCACATTACAGGGTGATGATGAATTTAAAAAGGGATTATTACAAACAAATCCCACCTCACAAAACCACCACAATAACAGTTTTATTCGCCTTTGGAGCACTCGCAGTGTTTACCTTTGTTAATTTAGCAGATGTGACTTTCAAATGAAGAATATAACAACATAAGTGATGCATCCTAAAGAGACAGTAACATGAGAAGTCAAGTCATCTTTATTTATATAGCGCTTTATACAATAAAGATTGTTTCAAAGCAGCTTCACAGTAATAAATAAGAAAATAAGAGAATACAATAACAGAATGCAAACTTAATCAAATATGAGACGAATTCAAGTTCTGCTGTAGGGCAGCTCTACAAAGACAATAGTGTCCTTATTCAGCTTAAGTCAGTTCAATATTGATTCATTTCAGTGCAATAACTTGCAAAGTCCATCAATTATGAATCAAATTCAGTTATAAAGCAGCTCTACAGAAGACATGGCTTCATCATCCATCTCAATTCAGTTCAAGTTTTGTTCTCTTCCAAAAAAAAAAAAAAGCACGTTATTACGACCTATATTTATGTTTTAAAGTCATGCGCCCTCTAGCTGCCATAAAAATAATGACAGTGTCGTGTTACGTCTGCCGTCATGAAATGACGTATGACTGTCGTTAGCAATCAAAATGCGTGTTCATTTAAATGCAATGTGTGGACTTTTTACACCATTTGTCCTATTTCCATTTAGCAAAACTATTTTTTTTTTTTAATTAACGACTACCCCTACCTCACCCCTCACCACCTTTATAGTGCATTTACACTTTGAGCGCATGCGTACCCTGGGATCGAACCCACAATCACATGATTGCATATTGTTATATATTGCAATGCTCTGCCAATTGAGCTACGCGAAACCTGACATATGACGCAGATAAAAGGGAACAATGCATTAAAATGAAAGTGTCCTGTTGTCGATAGGGGCGAAACTTTAGTAAACACTCCTATGGGTCGTATTTCAGGGAAGTAACAAACGACCTATATAGGCGTATTGGTTGGAGAACATGTTGCTTCCGATAGTACCAGTGTAGTCAGATCAATATTTTACTAAATATTAGTGTCTTTTAAGAAGTGGCACAATACAAATAAAATCCAAAATGTAATGCTAAAACAGAGATGCAGGCATGAAACAGAAATTCTATTAACAAAGTTCTATTCCTTGCTCACTTCGTGATGTTGCAAAAGTGTTGAATTACTAGCTAGCTGGGAAGATGAGGAGTTCTGTCTTCACAAATTTGGAGATGGAAGTGCCATTCAAGGTATGGCTGCTTGTCATTGGTGTAGCATTAGTAGGACAATCGGTTTGCTTGTATATTGAAAAGAGGAGGGGGCCAAGTACCGAACCCTGAGGTACACCCACAGTTTTTGATGGAACTTAAACACTTCTCCCCTACCTATCTGTCTAGGATTTTTTACAGAGTGTAAATTCTTAACAAGCAGTTTAAAACTGATGAAACTATAGATTGTTCACAAATGTTTTCACCCAAATAAAAATATATTTGTTTGGACATTGCTATACACTCTCTGTATAATTCCTCTTTTTTCCTCTCGACAGCAACCCGTCCTCCGGTGGCTGTCACACAGATGAGTTCCAGTGTCGTGTGGATGGGTTATGTATTCCTCTCCGCTGGCGGTGTGATGGAGACACTGACTGCATGGATCTGAGCGATGAGAAGAACTGCGAGGGAGTAACGCACATGTGTGATCCAGCAGTGAAGTTTGGCTGCAGGGACTCTGGTAATGATGCATAAAATATAGATGATATGTTCAATTTAATGGTCTGATGTTCTCAGACCAATAAGAAAACTGATTCAGTCTTTACTTAAGATTTAGTGATCCTGAGTAGATAGTGCCTTTACTGCAAATGGGTCATAATCATCACAGACTTAGTTATGTTTACAGAGAAAAATGCAATAGTTAAGGCAATAGTAAAACTCTCATAAAATGTCCTTTCTTACTTTCAAATAATCTAAGAGAGGTATATAGTTCATATTAGTGAATTGATTCATTCAGATGTTTTGTTTCATCATTTGAGTCATCACTCAAAATTGCTTCCAGAGGTTCTTTATGTAGCAAAATATATATTTAGTTGAATATTTGGTCCCACTTCATTAACTACCATGTACTTACGTCAAAAAATGTTAGGTACAATGTACTTATTGTGTTCATATTGTATTGCAGAACACTTGTGCTGCTATTGAGGTGTGGTACGGGTAAGGTTTGGTGGTATGGGTAGGTTTAAGGGTGGGTAAAGGGGTAGGATCAACATTGTTATAAGATCATTCCCAGAATTCCCTTTTTACTGCGTCACAAGGTAGTAACTTCAATGTATTTAGTTTTGCTCAGTTAACATGTTAACAAGTATATATTTTGTCTTTTTTTTTTCTTTTTGTAGCACGGTGTATCAGTAAGGCTTGGGTGTGTGATGGTGACAGTGACTGTGAAGATAACTCGGATGAAGATAACTGCGAGGCGCTGGTGTGTAAACTCTCCCATCACGTGTGTGCTAATGACACTAGCATTTGTCTGCCTGCCGAGAAACTCTGTGATGGCAAAGACGACTGTCCTGACGGCTCCGATGAGAAACTCTGTGGTAAGATTCATTGCTGTTACATTAGATGATATTCACTGAATTCAGACTGGCTTTATGTTGGTTGGAAACTGACACTAGCAGGAAGCTGATGGAAATTTGGCCTACATTTAAGATTTATGTATGGGTTAATGACGTGACGGGTCATTTTTCTGTCTAAAGGCCTTAATAATAATAAAAAAACAAAGATATGACATCCAAAGTATGTAAGGTAGTACAACTAGATCTCTTTTATGAATCCAAAAGGTTTTAATTATATTTTGCTTCATATAAAGGTATTTTAAAGATTTTGAAGTGTCAAAAGGTCATTCGGTTTAACCGTCCAAAGGCCAGTACAACCAATTAATTTGTGAATAAAATATCTTAAAATGTAATAAATGTATATATTTTTTATTCTGGCATGATTTTATAACATCATATATATCAACATAGTGCAAAATGGTATTAAAATGTTGTGTAGAAGTCGTTGCTTTGTTATGAAACAGAATGTCCGGAAAAATGAGTTTCATTGATGTCATTCGGAGTAACCAATATAAAGGGACCATTTTAGATCAAGTCATGCCATCAATATCATGTGACAGGATGTGACATCATTCAGACACCTGCAAAGCACCACATGGTCGTGAAGCAAAGTAACTAACTCTCTCTTAACTATTTGAAAAATTCATGTTTTCACTTGATCATACGCATGTCTTGAAACATCAGGTCATTCGGTACAATCGCTATAAAACATGAAAAATGTTGTAATATTTTAAAAACTTGTACTAAATATAAAATATTTGATTGTCCTTTTGCTAGCTAGCTAGATATCAGCCTGTAGCATTGTTTGAAAATATCGTCATTCGGTGTAACCAAAAGTGTCATTCGGTAAAACCGAAATTTTGGTTAAACTGAATGACTTTTTTGGTGACAAATTTTGTCCATATTGTAAAAAAATGACAAAAGCAGTGTTAACTGATTATAAAAACCACATAATCTCATTGTTAACACTTAATAAAATTTCAAAATTAATTATATCTCCATTGTGTTTTTTTTACACTTTTAAAAACCGTATTCGTCAATGACCCGTATATGAATTGCATAAAAAATCCATCCATTTGGATTACACAGTTTTCAAATTATTTCGAACTATTAGTTTGTATTAAGTATTTATACTGCAATAAAAAAATAAAAAATTAAAAACATCTGTCTTACATACTTGTACATCATCACTGGAGCTATAGCAGCAAATCAAAATTCTTTAATTTATTGTGTAATTATATGCATTACAATGTTAATGTAAAGGCTTTGAAATGATTTCAGTCTATATTAAATACATCAGTACCGATGTAATACAACAATCCCATATAGTTTTTTCTTCCTCTGTCCTCTTCCTGTGTTGTTAGTCTAACTGTATTGTTTCTCTTGGTTTAGATCTGTGTTCTCTGGACAATGGTGGCTGCAGTCATAACTGTACAGTGGCCCCGGGTGAAGGCATTCTGTGCTCGTGCCCACTGGGCATGGAACTGGGCACTGACAACAAGACGTGTCAGATCCAGGGCTTCTGTGCCAAACACCTGAAGTGCAGCCAGCGCTGTGAACAGGATAAGTTTAATGTGAAGTGCTCCTGTTATGATGGCTGGGCTCTCGAACCCGACATGGAGAGCTGCAGGAGCACAGGTGAGATCCGCTCCGTTCCAATCCTAGTGAGCTACAGACACACACAACAAAAATATTTAGGCCTAAATTTAAGATTTATGTGTTTGAACAGCATTAATTAAATTCTATTTTTTTTGCATAAGCTAATAAACTTAATGTGATGCTTATCAGTCATACCTAAATGAAACTGTGATGATTTCTGTAATAGTACTAATAAACTGAATGTGTTTTAAATACACAATAACCAGGTTTATATATTTATCATCAATCAATCCAATTTGTTTTAATCTTGTACATTTTAACTAGGTGAATATAAATTGTTCCACAGCTAGCCATATTTTAATCATATTCAAACATTCTACCTGAATACATTTAATTGTTTTAACAATAAACAGATTTATGATAATTGAAAGCGATTTGAATAAATAAGTTTTGTTTTTGTTGTGTGTTTTGTTTTGGCATTCAAAAGCTCAGTTTCTGAATGAAAAGCGTTTTACAGTGCATCCTAAAACAAACAGATGGAAAGAATCGGTAAAGGCTGGTAAAAAAACTAGAATAGATATGTTGTGTTTCAGTGTTTGGCAAAAGAAAAATTTCACCCGCGCACAGGAAGCGGTCTTCTATAAAGTCATTGCAACTGTTTTTCCTTCAAAGACTGAAAATTGAGGTTTGAGTTTAAGAGTCGTGTGTGACAGAAAGCATGCTGAAATGGCAGGGAACTGTTTGGCAGCATAATTGGTGGTTTATTTTTGTAATGAAATAATGTAAATGCCAGAAGAAAGAGGAGGGGGAGAAGATTTACTGTGACAGGAAGTGGCACAGCAGCCCACTCAGCCAATCAAATGATGAATTATGTATTGCTGGATGTATTTCACATTCCTTTGAGAAATAAAAAATCATTTAGATAAACAGAGGAAATGTCACAGACATGTATGTTTTTGCCAATCTCACATAATTTTACAGACATGTTAAAAATGTCAAAGCATTTACCCAGTTCAAAACCTTACTAGAGCGAATCATGAGTTATGGCATTCTTTCAGTGAGTTCATTGTTTTTCCAGATCCATTTAAACCCTTCATCATCTTCTCCAACCGTCATGAGATCCGACGGATCGATCTTCACAAAGGAGAGTTCAGCGTGTTAGTGCCAGGCCTGAGGAACACCATCGCTCTCGACTTCCACCTTAACGAGAGCTCGCTCTATTGGACTGACGTTGTTGAGGACAAAATTTACCGTGGGAAGCTGTCAGAGAATGGTGGTAAGTTAACTATAGCTGTGCAAAAATACATTAAAAATGCTGTACAGATGATATATGAAATGGTCTGAATACATCTCTTTCTTCTATGATTAGCAAGTTTCCTTGTGTGTTTATGCACACTTGGCGAATAAAGCTCATTCTGATGTTTTGAATTTCTCAATTCATTTTTTAGATTTTTTTAGAGGGACAATGTAAAAATGTCATGGTGACAACTATCCTGATATCATGAAGAAAAAAAAAAAATCTTGAAATAACAATTGTTAATAGTTAAATAAGGTTCCTAATTTTGTCTTGGAGTCTCTTACAATAGGTTTACATGCATTCAAGGTCAAAAAACACTTTAGTTATTAATATTAATTATAGAATTTAATATTTAATAACTACGGAAGAGGATTAGGGCCAAGCAATAATAAAAAAATAAAACCATCTCGAGATTGAAGTTGTTAAATTTCGAGAAAAAGTCGAAATAAATGTTGAATAAACTCGTTAAATTACGATAAAAAACTCGTTAAATTTCAAGAAAAAGGTCGAGATAAAATGTTGAGAATAAACTCGTTAAATTACGAGAAAAAAACTCATTAAATTTCGAGAAAAAAGTCGAGATGAAATGTTGAGAATAAAGTCATTAAATTACAAGAAAAAAGTTGTTAAATTACGAGAACAAATTCATTAAATTATGAGAAAAATGTCATTAAATTTCAAGAAAAAAGTTGAGATAAAATGTTGAGAATAAACTCATTAAATTATGAGAAAAAAGTCGTTAAATTATGAATTGTTCTCATAATTTAACGACTTTTTTCTCATAATTTAATGACTTTATTCTCACATTTTATCTCGACTTTTTTTACGAATTTGTTCTCATAATTTAACGACTTTTTTCTCGTAATTTAATGACTTTATTCTCAACATTTTATCTCGACTTTTTTTCTCGAAATTTAACGACTTTTTTTCTCATAATTTAACGAATTTGTTCTCATAATCTAAAGACTTTTTTCTCGTAATTTAATGACTTTATTCTCAACATTTTATCTCGATTTTTTTCTTGAAATTTAACTAGTTTTTTCTCGTAATTTAATGAGTTTATTCTCAACATTTTATTTCGACTTTTTTATCGAAATTTAACAAGTTTTTTCTCAAAATTTAACAACTTTAATCTCGAGATGGTTTTATTTTTTTATTATTGCTTGGCCCTAATAACAAATAAACAGTGAAGCAGTTTTATTTTTAGGTGCAATTTATAAAACATAAAGATTATGCATATTAATACATTTGAGTAATAAAAAACACGAATTTCAGCCTTATAGTTTTTTAAAAAAAATACTGACTTTGATTTATACTGATACTTTTTTTTTTTAACAATCTCAAGACCGCCTAGGCATTTTTTACTTAATGCCCCGCAGCAAAAAAAGTTTAAGACATTAAACACACAAAAAGTGACATGCCACTATCTATAATATGGACTTTTTTACAATTAACCAATAGTTAGGTAAAAAAAAAATATATATTCCTGTACATATATTGTCTCTGTTCCTCTCTCTTTCCTTCATTTTTATTTCACACAGCAGCACTGACAAGTTTTGACGTGGTGATCCAGTATGGATTAGCTACTCCTGAGGGTCTGGCTGTAGACTGGATCGCTGGAAACATCTACTGGGTGGAGAGTAACCTAGATCAGATTGAGGTGGCCAAACTGGACGGTACGATGCGCACCACTCTACTAGCTGGAGATGTGGAGCATCCGCGAGCCATCGCTCTGGACCCCAGAGAGGGGTAAGCAATCCATTATTACCAGTTAAATACTTCTGAAACTTGTGTTGAGCCCTTCGGTGTAACACGTGCTTCATAAGCAGCTTTAGTATTATTTATGTAGTATTATAGTATTTATTAATATTTCAAATTAGGATGGGTTAAAAGGATTTAAAATAAGACAAAACATAAGCTAAAACAGCTAAAAATTAAGATTTAAGCTGGTATTGTGTTTCTTATTTTAAGTTTTCTGTAAGGATCATTTGTGTCTGTTTCTGTTTTGGGTTGGTTTGACATGTGTTTTAGTTCAGTTTCAGTTTGTTTCTATCAGTGCATACTCTCTATACTGTTATGTAGTTGTTCTGTTAGTGTTTTGAGTCCAGTGTTTTTTGTTTTGAATTTGTTTAAATAAAATCATTACTGCTAGTGCATAGATCCAGCTTTGCTCATCTTTACTTCAACCTAGTGTGACAGAAAAACCATTCATATGGATCTAGGGGCAGTTCGAATCCTCCGCCTCTCCCAGGGGGATCGCTCCCTCGAGAGACACACAGAGTAATTTTTAGACCTTGTGCATCTAGTATATTACGAGGGAGATAGCCACTGTTTGAGACGAGAGCACACCTGCCTGGAGACAGATCTCGAGGGAGCTTCCAGTAGTTTGTGGACTGGGCCCTGTTTCACTGCGGATCTTCTTTACAATTGGTGAGATGGAGAAGGATCACAATGCTACCGTCTTCGCCACGCACTTTGTACCACCCGCCACCACCGTCCCAACGGCGTAAAGCCAGAGCCCTGCCCTGTCAGCCAAGGCAGATGTAAGTGCGCTGAACTTAGCACCCCTTATACCAGGGGTCTCCAAACTTGGTCCTGGAGGGCCACTGTCCTGCAGAGTTTAGCTCCAACCAGCTGCAACACACCTGCTTGAAAGTTTCTTGTATGCCTAATGAGAACATGATTAGCTGGTTCAGGTGTGTTTAATTGGGGTTGGAGCTAAACTTTGCAGGACAGCGGCCCTCCAGGACCAAGTTTGGAGACCGCTGCCTTATACTGTTTGAGGAGATGGAGAATGATTGCACCATGCCTGTTTAATCGCCCTGCACTGAGCCTGTTCGTCACCTAATACAGAGTTATTGAAGTCTTTGATGTTCCCGCCCTGCCTCGCACTCCCACCTTCTCTACCTGTTCTGTGTCGGCCAAAAGGGCCATTCCTGAAAATTCTGCCTGTTCTGCATCAGCCAAGACTTTTTTGTGTGTCCAGTATTGGCTAGAAAGTCCATTTCATAACCCTCTGCCTGCACTGCCCTCCAAGCCCATCCTCCACCTTCACTCGTTGACCTTTCGGCTCCACCGTGGTTTCTAGTCCTCTCTGCTCTACCTGGAACCATCGGCCCATACGGCGCCACCAGGCTTCATCATCCTTTGATCAGTCGTCGCTCTGCTGTATTCATGGACTTATGGGCCTTCATCTTTGACTCGTCCGTCCACCCCTTTAGCAAAATCGGGCTCCTTCTTTCCACCGGCTCCACCTCAGTCCTCGGCCACTCGTCCTCATGGCTCCGCCTTGGTCTCCAGGACCTTCTGTGTTGCCTTGTCTCTTCAGCTCTCCCTGGGTTTCCATTGCCATCATCACCCCTAGTTCCACCTACCAAATCTCCACCATGGCTCCTTCCTCCCTCGACTCTGCTGTGGAACTATGTCCTGGGATTCCTGCTCGGGGTTCTGTACTGGCACCTCCTACCATCGACTCCTCCCTGGCTTCTGCCGCTGTCTTCTCCTCCCTGGCTCTTCCTGTTGTCTGTGCCATCCTGGCTCCTGTGGTCATCCCTTGTGCCTGCTCTGCATCCTCCACCTATGCCCCCTCCTGTAACACTTTAGCGTAAACACTAAAGATTATTGGAAAAATGAAATTGAATTATTTTATTTAATAATTATAATATCTTGCCACTCATAGTTTCTGTAAATAAAAGCTTGAAAATAAGCAGCTTTGTCATTACAATAGAAGTACCAGAATTACCTTCAAATATTGTCTTGAGAATGGGGTGCCTTAAAGTGAGAACTACTGCTTTAAAGGAATGTTTCATCCAAAGAATGAAAAATATTTCACTCAACCTTATGTTGTTCCAAATACAAGACAATTTTTGAAGAATGTTCACAGTGCTCTTTTCCATATAGTAAAGCCAGCTCCATAAATGCTCCGGCTTTTTGTTTTTGAGACTAAATAAACTTTTGTAAGCAACATAGAAAAAGCCCTCATTTGTGCTCTGATTCTGTAGAATCCTATTCTGGACAGACTGGGACGCCAGCATGCCCAGGATAGAGGCTGCGTCCATGAGTGGACATGGCAGACGCACCATCCATAAGGAGACTGGCAGTGGAGGATGGCCCAACGGACTGACTGTGGACTATCTGGAGCGCCGCATTCTGTGGATAGATGCCAGGTAATGTTTTATGTGGTGTACTATACCCATGTACTCTCTCATGTAAAAATGGTTCCTTTAGAGGGGTAGAACAGCTTGTCACTGGGGCAGTATCCTTAAAAGGACAACTTTGTATCTTCTCTAGCCCTAAAAGGTGTATTTTAGTACCTTAGAGTAGTAATATGTACCCGTAAGGTACTAGAATGAACTTTCAGAGGTAAATAAGGTACAGAGATGACCTTTTAGGGGTAATGCCCTGTTTTGAACATTCTTTTATGAGAATGCAGGACATGCTTCTGGATAAATGGAAGTTGGCCCTAGAACAAACCAATAAGTGACCTGACCCTATCCCAATCCCTAACCCAAGGGTATCCAATCCTGCTCCTGGAAGACAACTGTGTCCTGTAGAGTTTGGCTCCAACACACCTTCCTGGAAGTTTCTAGTAATCCTGAAGACCTTGATTAGCTGGTTCAGGTGTGTTTAATCAGGTCTAAAGCTAAACTCTGCTAGATAGTGGCCTTCCAGGAGCAAGATTGACCCTATCCCAATCCCTAACCCAGGGGTGCTCCTGGAAGGCCACTTTCCAGTAGAGTTTAGCTCCAACCTGCTCTAACACACCTTCTTGGAAGTCTCTAGTGATCCCAACAACCTTAATTAGCTGGTTTAGGTGTGTTTAATGTATGAATGACCATATAAATGGTTTATTTATGTCTTATGTCTCAGATCTGATGCAATCTATTCAGCCAAGTATGATGGGTCAGGACTGATCGAGGTGCTCAGAGGACACGAGTATCTCTCGCATCCATTCGCTGTGACGATGTACGGAGGAGAGGTTTACTGGACAGATTGGCGCACAAACACACTGGCCAAAGCCAACAAATGGACAGGAAACAATGTCACTGTGGTTCAGAGAACAAACACACAACCTTTCGATCTGCAGGTATACCACCCATCAAGACAACCGCAAGGTAATCTTCCAACTTTATTTCAAAGTTCCTCCAATATCAATATTGCTAATGCCTGTTTCAATGCAGTGGTATATATCAAAGTACCATGGTGTAACATGGTGTTTCAGTTAGTAACACATGGTGTAAGTGAGTGAACTTGACAAAACCAAGTAGTGTTGCTCAGGACCATTTTAAATCTAAATGTATGAGGTTGCATTGAAGTTTTCTCAGCAATTCCTTTTTTAAGTGTAAAAACACACACATATTGGGTAAAATTTTCAGTAGAACTGTTTTTGATACTTTTCATTATTAGTGGCATTTCGCTCAACTTTTTGAGCGCTCATCACATTGAGCTCATTGCAGTGCATTTTGGGAGTCTCATTAATAATAAAGAAGATTCATTTAATCACTTCGTGGCATTTATCTTCTTTTTGAGCTTTTAATAGCGGCTTGTTGTCTGGACATCACAGATCGTTTCATTGATCATTTTTCAAATTTTCTTGTCGAGTCTTCTTTTAATTGTATGTTTAGTTATTGAGTAAACTCTAAGACTGTGGGTCAAATTGAGGGAGGGTCCAGTCTGCTTGATGGACACACATGTTGATGGTGTTTGGCGCTTCATAATGCAGCTTGTGAATAAACTTGTCATGATAGTTTAGCTCACTGACTTCATCTTATAGAGGCAGACATCTGTTTATTCATGTCTGACGGGAGCAGACAGAGGGGATGAATTGGTTTAGACATGCTTTCAGAAGTTCCTCTATCTGTTTTAAACCTTTAACCTTTGGATTTCTCATTCTTACTTACTTTTAATCATACTTCTATCAAAATACCCCTATGAATAAACATATATATAGATCATAAATCAGCCAGGTAAGCACAGATTCCGATGATCACAAAAAATAGTCAAACGTCTGCACAGCATGGCCGACATATCAGTCTGTCATTAGTTCCTGTCTCAGCTGGTTTGGTTTCTGGTTTGGCCTTAAATTGAAATGTGGCAATGACACAAAAAAGCTCAGTACTTCACCTCCTATTTATTTCGGTCTGTCTCATCTCTCTCTCCAGCACCGAACCCGTGTGCTGCTAACGGTGGTTTGGGTCCATGTTCTCACCTGTGCTTGATCAACTATAATCAGACGTTCTCCTGCGCCTGTCCTCACCTCATGAGACTGAGTGAAGACAACCACACCTGCTACGGTACGAGCTAGAGCTGGAGCCACGGCACAACGGACCTGTTATCATCTTCAGATTCGTTCAACATCTCATCAGTTTAGACATGTATTCTTTAATGGGCTTTTAGTAGAGTCTTGCATGAATGAAAACCAGCAGTGCTGTTACTGTTACCTGAAACTAAAACTATTAAAAAAAATTTTTTTGTTTTTTAAAGTAAAGCTGTTTTCTAAAAATAAAGTACAACTATTAGATTAAAAACTGAAACTTAAATGAAAATTAACTTATAAGTTAGAAGTACTAAAATTACTAAAACTAAAAATCAAATAAAAATAAATTAAAGCTTAATAGAAAAAAATGACAAAACAATAAAAATCACAAATTACTTAAGCTAAAATTAAAATGAAAACTGAAATATAAAAATAAAAACTAATTAAAAAATATTAATAAATACTATAATGGTGCATAGCATTGAAAACGAAGATGTGAGGGATATAATTACCGTTCATTTAATTGATTGGATTTTTGTTTTGGATTTTCTTTCTTCCATAGAGTGTAAATAAAGATACTTTGAATGGGGAGTGGAGCTGTCGAGCTCCAAAAATGGCACAGAAAACATTATAAGTTAATTATAAGCAATATAAGTTAATTCATAAAACTTGATCGCTATCATTTTATTCATAAAACTTGGTCAAAACTTGTCATTTGATTCTATTTTATAGCATATGTCAACTTTTTGGCAGGTTTATGGTGCTTTTCGTGATTTTTGAAGTGTGATATTTGCAGTCGCCATTTACTGTCATTACATAGTATGTAGAAGAGCAAGATAATAATATAAAAAATTACATTTATTTTTATAAATCCTAATTTCCCTTTTGAGGGAACTCCACACTGCGTCCAATAGGATCCCAAAGCGATCCTATTGGACGCAGTGTCTCGTTCCCTTCTCAGGGAACTATGGTTATAGTCATAACCTGAGATGATTTGTTTAAATAGTGAAATATTGACTTCAATGATGCATAAAATAAAGAAAGTTATAAGGGTGTGGAACAATATGAGGGTGAGGTAATGATGATTTTTGGTGAAATATTCCTTTAAATATGTTTTTTTCCGTTGTTGCTTTGGCTGAACGATCGATATCTTGGCGTCTCTCTCTTGCAGCCTTGATTATCACAGAAAATAGACTTTCCTTTAGTTTATAGAAACATGTATGTATTATTTTTCCAGTAATGCTCTTACAGTGGAAGTCTATAGGGAAGAAGACTTGCACATCAGAACAAATTTCTCATGGACCATTTCTTCCAGAAACCTTTAAATATGCTCAAAAATCTTTCAAGAGAGTCCGTTTTCTCTGTTGTCCCATATAAACTCCCTAAAATAAGTACAAAATATGGCCTGGTGTAATGTTAATATGAATTTTCTGTATTGATTTTTCACAGGTTTTTTTAGGGTTGAAGGAAAATGGAAAAAGTACTGGTAATTTTCTCCCAGCATTCGTTGATTTTTCTACTAATTTTTTACCTTACAATGCAGAAGGCTTTAAAGACTAAAGCAATAAGCCCTGTGCAGTGAGCCCGGCTCAACCAATCATCACTTTCTTATAATTAATAGAAAAAACCTAGTTTCAATTTGAATGGATCTTCACATTTAAATTCATTTGCTTGGAGGATTTTGTTTTTTTTTTCCCAGTGACCTTTTGTCTGGTTTGGTTTGTCTCCTTTCTGGCCTCAGTCAGGACGCTTGTCTCTGTCTCTCTTCCAGAGTCACGTCAGTTCCTGCTGTACGCCCGTCAGATTGAGATAAGAGGAGTGGACATCTATAATCCATACTACAACTACATCATCTCCTTCACCGTCCCTGACATCGACAACGTCACGGTTGTGGATTATGACGCTCTGGAGAAGCGTATCTATTGGTCGGATGTTCGGACTCAGACCATCAAGAGGGCCTTCATCAACGGCACAGGAATAGAGACAGTGGTGTCTGCAGGTACAACATTCTGTCAGGTTGACTTCAATTTGATTGGAATAAAAGCAGATGCACATGTACAGCTGCTAAAACAGTGCTTTTATTGGTTCTCTTTTACTGAGATGGTGTAATATGGGAATTAACGCTTCTTTTGCTAGTGGATTAATATACTAGATATGTGCATTTCTGGACAGCATACAAGACACTTAAGAGCACGGTCTAAAGCGCATGGCGCAGGTGCACTTAGGGCATGTCCGAATCCACTTTTGCTATTTTAACGATGGGAAAAATGGTCGGCGCGCCTGGCGCATGGTCCAAAGGGGTTGTCCCTATTCTCTTAATGAGTCATGGGTGTGTTTTGGGCTTTATGCACAAAATAATAATATTTTACATTGTAATCCTTTTATTTTTAATATTTGGCATGTTTGTGTGCTGCTGCGCGTCCCTGTGTGTGTAACAAGCAGAGTGTACGAGCATTGTGCACCCGCCTATAGGTGCATATTACTAATATGCTTTTTAACCCTCAGGGGTCTGAGGATTTTTGGGACCCTGGAGAAGTTTTGACATGCCCTGACATTTGTGCTTTTTTCAGTTGTTCATAAAAATATTAATGGAAAAGTGTCATTACACTGTATTCAGCACAAACTAGGCTACAATAATATGTGAGGAACATGTATGTACATGTTTGTGTTTTTGAAGGAATAACGTTTATGCGTGGTTATTGAAAAAAACAAAAAACTTAAGTCACTGAAATAAAGCCAAAAAATATATATTAAATCTTTGTTCACAAGACTTCTGGGTATTTGAGGTTGTAGACTAGAGTTTTTGCTTCAAAATGAGGTAAAATTATGCTGCCTGCTTGTTCATATAAAACAATAGAGAGATTTAAATTTTCTAAAACACTTTGGTCAAGAAACACAGTATGCGTGGAGGCATGAATCCTCATGTATAATGGGTGATTCTCACCTGAGAAGACAAAAGAATCACATAATAATGACCTGAAATGACTTGCATATTAATGAGGCCTTTCAGTCAGGTAGGCTGTGAAAAAACCTCTGTGATCATGATTCAAATCTCATCATGGTGTAAATCAAACATACAGAAAAAACAGCAATACTGTGAAATATTATTACAATTTAAAATAATGGTATTCTATTATATTCTTTAAAATATAATGTATTTCTGTGATGCAAAGTGTCTGAACAATTATGTTACCTCTATGGCATTTCATATAGGCTTTTAGCTTAAAAGCATGCACATTTGGAGAAATATTGATGGATTCTCATGTTTGTCAATTTTCTATACAGAGAGTAATATTTATTCAGGATTTATTGTCATTACTATGAGCGCTGGATACTGTGTTTTCAATTCATACTTGCAGCCGGAGGGCGCTCTGCCCCTTTAGTCCACAAATGCCTGAGCACTAAAGAAGAATAGGCAATCCAGGAACTAACCGAACTAACAGAGGACAGAGATCGCTAACTATGGCTATTCAAAACACTTTTCAAGACAATAAATACACGATTGAGACGATGTATGCATGTATTGACTGAATTTGCGTCTGAATAGCGCTCCCTCCGTGGGCGTGGCCGCATTAGCGGATAATGAGCTGAATCACGGATTTCTGACATGGCTCTCTTTTCATACAGATTACATAAACACAGAATGTTTGTTTTCGATTTGACTTACACGATTTAAAACCTGACATTTCAACGTTTTTTAGACATAAGTCTAATTTTTTTGTGATTAGTATTCACTAAGTTACAGTTAATTTTCTGAGAACTATCAGATTGGACTTCCTTCAGAGGGAGACGAGAGATCATGCATCATGTTAGTTTTCTTTATTTTACAAAAAGCACAACATTTTGTTTTTACTCTGAGTGTACAGAAATAAAAGAAGATATTCAACAGATTAAAATGGTGTAACTCTTAATTGTATGTGCAACATTAACGGAGAATTTTGAGTCTCTTTCACACTGGCAAGAAAAAAAACGCGGTGGTATCGCCGGCGATACCCTCAGACCTCAGAATGTTAAATAGCAAAAAAAATACTGCACCATTGATCAGTGGCGCAGTCGTTTTCAGTTGCTTCAAAATAGCAACATGCCAACAACGCACCTGAACACACCACGTTTTCAGACCAGCACGCTCATGGGTGAACAGATGGGTGCGAGTGAATTTGCTATTTCGCGCTGGATGTAAAAATGATAACTAGCAAAAAACACTTGCGTCGTGCCTGGTGCCGCATTGTGCCGGGTGTATGATAGGGTCCTTAATCGTAATGTCCTGCCGTTGATGTTGACTGATATCGCAAGCCGTTTTAGCTTTTAATGTTCCCAGCATTATGAATTCATAATTACATTTTGTATAAGCAGAAATTGGTAAGATTTTTTTAAAGAAATTAATACTTTTATTGCATTAAATTGATAAAAAGTGACAGACATTTATAATTTTACAAAAGATTCAGTTTCAAATAAATACTGTTCTTTTGAACTTTCTATTCATCAAAGAAACCTGAAAAAAATGTCCACAAAAATCTGAAGCAGCACAACTGTTTTCAACATTGATAATAATCATAAATATTTCTTGAGCAGCAAATCATCATATTAGAATGATTTCTGAAGGATCATGTGACACTGAAGACTGGAGTAATGATGCTGAAAATTCAGCTTTGATCACAGAAATAAATTACATTTTACTATATATTCACATAGAAAACAGCTATTTTAAATTGTAATAATATTTCACAAAATTATTTTTTCTGTATTTTTGAACAAATGCAGCCTTGATGAGCAGAAGAGACTTCTTTCAAAAACATTACAAAATCTTAGTTTTGACTAGTTCAATTTCACAAGTTTAAATTCAGAAGCAGATACTTGTTATGAGAATTTTCAAAATGTATCTTTAACTTCATGTAGACTCAATGAAAGTGGAAATCATAGAAAGCATGGTTGTTACAATTACAGTTACATTATAATCAATGTATGTTGTCATCATTTACTCACCCTCATGTTGTTACAAACCTGTGTGACTTTCTTTCTTCTGTGGAACACTAAAGGAAGATATATATATATATATTTTTTTTTTTTTTTTTTGAAAAATGTCTCTGTGTTTTTGTCCATACAATGAAAGTCAATGTCATTTTGGACCTCAATGAATTTCATGATATGGACAAAAAAAAATAAATATTTTGTGAAAGAAAGAAAGTCAGACAGGTTTGGAACAACATGAGGGTGAGTAAATGATGACAGAATTTGGTTTAACAACCCCATTGAGTTGAATCCCATAATTCTCATATAAGTTCACATGAGGCTTTAGAATATCAGGATGTTGTTGTTTAAATCTGATGTTATTGTGTGTATGAGAATCTTGGTCATTGTTTACACTGCAGAACTGCTGTCGTGTTTACATTCGAGTGTTTTTTAGAGAGTTCTGTTTAAGTAAAATTAGCACAGCCCACAAAACCAAATTACAGACATGTTGGGTTTTATGATGAAATAATGACTCACACTTTACCAAACGTGTTTCTGCTCATCCAGATGTTTATCCCTGTGGAAACGCACCGAATGCGGATGTTTAGATTTCTGTGTCTGTCATCTGATTATATTGATTCAAGCAATTAATATCTGGAAATGGTTATTTTGTGTGTCTTGCTTGTGATTAGATATTCCCAACGCACATGGTCTGGCGGTGGACTGGGTTTCACGTAATCTCTTCTGGACCAGCTATGACGGCAATAAGAAACAGATTAACGTGGCCAGACTGGATGGCTCCTTCAAAAACGCTGTTATTCAGGGCCTGGACAAGCCCCACTGCCTCGTGCTGCATCCTATACTGGGGTGAGCGTACACTTGTGACATTTACACACGCAACCCTGCCCTCATGCTTTACTTCCTGGAGGCAGAGAAAAAGATGCAAAACAGGATGCAACCACATGCACTATTGTTTTCTCATGTTTTACTGGGGGACATCATGACATAGAGTACAGGCTTTAGGATTTTTTTTTATTTGCACTTTTTTTGCATGAAAAAAAATATAATCCATAAAAAAAAAATAAGAATTGTCAAATTTGATTTAATGGTGACCTTAAGGCAGTTCATGCAGACATGATGTTCAGTAGAGGCTGATGTAAATACTGAGGATGAGAAGATGAAAAAGGGTCTAAACTGCTTTTTGTCATTATCGTCTTCCATGCAAGTGGAAATGAAGCACATAATGAAATAAAATAGTGCAGTGAAATACTTACCCATAGTTTGAAAAAAGATATCTGCAAGTCTCTAATAATTCTTTAATGATGAGTTCACTTCAGAATTCAAATTTCCTGATAATTTACTCACCCCCATGTCATCCAAGATATTCATGTCTTTCTTCAGTGGAAAAGAAATGAAGGTTTCTGAGGAAAATATTCCAGGATTTTTTCTCCATATAGTGGACTTCACTGGGGTTCAACGGGTTGAAGGTCCAAATGTCAGTTTCAGTGCAGCTTCAAAGAGCTCTACATGATCCCAGACGAGGAATAAGAGTCTTATCTAGTGAAACGATCGGCCATTTTTTAAAAAAAAATAACAATTATATACTTTTTAACCACAAATGTTCGTCTTGCACTGCTCTGTGATGCGCCACGCATTACGTAATCATGTTGGAAAGGTCGCGTGTGACGTAGGTGGAATAATTGGTCCCACTTTATCAAAAAATAAGTACAATGTACTTATTGTGTTCATATTGAATTGCAAAACACTTTTGCTGCTATTGAGGTGGGATACAGGTAAGGTTAGGGACAGGTTTGGTGGTATGGGTAGGTTTGGTTGTAAGGGATGGGTCAACAGTGTAATTATAAATGTAATTACAGAAAGTAATTACAGATGTAATTACATGCAGGTGTTTTTAAAATATAAGTACAATGTAAAAACATGTATGTACACAATAAGTGCATTGTATCAAATCATTAATTTAAATGTAAGTGCATAGTAGTTCTTAATATAAAGTGGGACCGAATAATTACCCAATAACCATTTTAATCATTTGTGACCATAATAATTGAAATATTTATGTGGAAACCCAGAAATCACTTTATTAACCTGCTTAACCCTGTAAATCCTGACATATGAAACAATAGTCAGAAAAATCTTCTTTTTTTTTTTTTTTTAAATGGAACAGTTTATTGAAACTTGACAAAATATTTTTTTAAAAATCTAAAAAAAGAAAAAAGGGGGGTTTGAGTGTCATTTGATGCATCAGGCTTTTATGGCTCATATAATATGATATAGTGAGAATACGGAGGAAAAAAACACCTGAGTTTCATTTAGAGGCTCAAACTGAGCAAAAATATGCAGTTTGGTGCAGATGCTGAATTTTATATGAAATTCTGATGCTTTTAATGCAAATCAGTAGACTACTTACATAAAATGCATATGAATCTTGTCACTCTTTATCTGCCAATAATATGTCCTAATAAGATGATTTTTTTTAGAAAGTTTTATGATCAAATATCTGTAGTTTTAAAACATATAATGCAATGCAATACAATGATGATTGAGAGATGAACAGGTAAACATTCCTCAAAAGCCTGATTTATAAAAGCCCATATTTGATACTCACATTTGAACATGATTTTTCTAAAAAATAGTATGTGGATAATCAAGTAAACCGAAGTTGCTTCCATCCAGTTAGTGTTCATCTTGAAATATTACTAACAATATAAAAGTTATTTTTACATTGTCCTTTCTTTAACTGTTTTATGTCCAGGAAGCTGTACTGGACCGATGGCGATAACATCAGTATGGCCAACACTGACGGCACGAACCGTACCGTGATCTTCACCAATCAGAAAGCTCCAGTGGGTGAGTGACAGAAGAGACTGTACTGAAGGGCTTTTTCCTGTGGTGTTCATACAGGCTCAAAAAGCTTATAACATGATTGTACTGTGTTGTAGGATGACATTAGAACTAATTAGACAGATACATTACCTTCAGGGGATAATATCTGAATCATCCACCAAATTGTAATTTCCTTTGTGTACTTCTCTGCCTACAACAACAAACTGCCAGTATGAGAGAATCAGGCAGTTCAGTCTGCTGTGTTTGTAGAACCATATTTACTTACTTTTTGTTTTTGATCATGTTCATGCACTTTTTTATTTTTTATTTTTGGTCTTTATTAGATAAAACAGTGTAGAGATGACCGTAAGCAATGGTAGTAGAGAGGGAAACAGGATTGGGAAAGGACCTCAGGTCACCTGAAGCACTGTTGCCCCATATGTCAGAGCACCATCCACAGGGTTATGGCGCCAACGTGTACTTTATGCCTTTCAATTTTAAACTTTTGGTTTTCTGTGACTTTTGTTGCTGTTGTTGTTGTGAGAGTCAACAAAAGAGGGTCAGTTCAGTTTTCATGAATAGTTTTCATTCATAAAAATAGTAGGGCCCTATTTTAACTATCTAAGCACATGGTCTAAAGCGCACGGCACAAGCGCACTTAGGGCGTGTCCAAATTCACTTTTGCTAGTCATTGGTCTAAAAGCTTTGAGGGATATCTTCAAATCTGAATATCATAGAGGCATGGGGGTTGGTTTATATCATTCATAATGGCAAGCAGCCTTTGGAGTGTCATCATTGGCAGCTGCCAAGCCACTCCCTAGCAACCAAACAGTGTACCCTAGCAACCGTTTTTCAAGATCTATATCTCTGCATCAGAACATCATACAGACATGGGTGTTGGTTTATATTGCATCAGAACATTGTAGAGACATGGCAGTTGGCTTTTTTGACTCATGCTAGCAAACTGGACTTCCAACATGCTAGCAGTGAATAGCTACATGCTAATAGTGATTAGCTAAGTGCTAAAGTGGGCTGAGAACATGCTAAGAACTTGATAGAAACTCCATAGTATCTATCTGTGACAACTACCAACCACCTAGTAACACCATAGCAACCACCCAGGTTACCATAGCAACCGCCTAGCAACCATCCAGAACACCCTAGCAACCACCTAGCAACACCGTAGTGACCACCCCAAGTACCTTAGCAACTGCCTAGCAACACCCTAGCAACCACCCAGGTTACCATAGCAACCACCTAGCAACCACCCAGAACACCCTAGCAACCACCTAGCAACATCTTAGCAACCACCCCAAGTACCCTAGCAACTGCCTAGCAACACCTTAGCAACCACCCCAAGTACCCTAGCAACTGCCTAGCAACACCCTAGCAACCACACAGGTTACCATAGCAACCGCCTAGCAACCTCCCAGAACACCCTAGCAACCGCCTAGCAACACCTTAGCAACCACCCCAAGTACCTTAGCAACTGCCTAGCAACCGCCTAGCAACCACACAGGTTACCATAGCAACCACTAGCAAACACCCAGAACACCCTAGCAACTGCTAGCAACACCTTAGCAACCACCCCAAGTACCTTAGCAACTGCCTAGCAACCGACCAGCAACCACCCAGAACACCTAAGCAACTGCCAAGAAACACCCTAGCAACCGAGTGGCGAATTTTGCCACTGCAAGCACCATTCACATTTTCTTCAGGAAATGTACATTCTAGTCTTTTACATTGTGATCCTTTATTTTTAATATTTGGCATGTTTGTGTGCTGCTGCGCGTCCCTGTGTGTGTAATAAGCAGAGTGCATGAGCATTGTGCACCCACCTATAGGCGCATATTACTAACGCGCTCTTTAAATAACAAAAAAATACTGCCCCATTGACTTTTTTTCAAACCAGTTTTTTTTCAGACCAGGTTTTTGTTGGTCAATGTAGCAATCGTTTCCAGTTCCTCAAAACAGCAACACGCCAACAATGCACCTGAACACACCTCGTTTTCAGACCAGCATGCTCATGGGAGCACAAATGGGCGCAAATGCATTTGCTATTTAAACAACATGGCACAGGACGTGAAAATGAAAACTGCGTTGGGCTGAAACTAGCAAAAAACACTTGAGTCGCGCCTGGTGCCACATTGTGCTCGGTGTATGATAGGACCCGTAGGGTTAGTTCACAGTGCATTATCTAATGTTAAGAGATACAACTTTTTGCTTAAAAATGTATTAGTAAAAGCTGAGATTAACATCAACTAAGATTAATAAATGCTGTAGAAGTATTGTTCATTGTTAGTTCAAGTTAACTAATGTAGTCATTAATTTGATTTAATATCTGTACATTAAATATAAAATTATACATTTACATTTCCAAAAATAAAAACATTGACTGTAGCTAAAGCCTGCTAGATTTGATCATAAATTTGCATAAACACGCAGACATAAATATGTTATATGCACGGTTAGTAAGAGACCCTGTGTGTCTGATGACCTTCTTCATGATAACTGTAGTATAGAACTGTAAAACACTCATTCGTTGCTCTGAAACGGTTCAGAAAGTCTGTGTTCTGTGCCTGCAGGTCTGTCCATAGACTTTGACATGGAGCAGCTGTACTGGATCAGCTCAGGAAACAGCACCATTAACCGCTGCAAGCTGGACGGATCAGGACTGGAGGTGTTAGACGCCGTCAAAGGCAAACTGAACAAAGCCTCTGCGCTGGCTATCATGGGTAAATATAGCACTGCACTGCAAGATCCTTTCATTTCTTGTCTTTTTCTGAACAATAATGATGTGATTGATGTTGTGTAGGTGATAAGCTGTGGTGGGCGGATCAGGGCACGGATCAGATCGGCACGTGTGATAAGAGTGATGGAGGGGACTGGAAGGTCTTGAGAAACAGCACATCTCCCATGATGCACATGAAGGTCTACAATGAGACTGTGCAGACAGGTACAAAAATCATTTGCATATGTAGTGTATAAGGAATTGTTCCCAAAAAAAGTGTTCCGGAAGTAAAAACTCTGTCTTCTTCAATTGATTTTTAAAAATAACACTACTGTGAGTTTTGAGGTTGTTGATCGATAGTATATGTTTTTGCTGAAGCCATCAGCCCACATTATTTCAACTTATTTTTAAAATAATCATGTTTAACAATTGAATTTTTGGTGAAAAAATTACTACTACTGGTGTAAAAACATTACTCATGATGCTACAGAAATTACAGAGAATCGCAGCAAGCAAATTGTTCCATAAGAGCTCTTTAGCTCCGCCCACTCCCATGAATCACCAGCAAATGATGTAATTGAGTCGGACTCGCTATGCTGGCAAAATACTACATATGTAAGGGATAATCCACAGATAGTGAATGCAAAGAAGCACCTGACATGAAGTGGAGTGCATTCAAATGGTTTAATGCACAGCTAGCCGTGGATTATCCCCGGTTATACCATAGTCATTTGCCAGCACTGACAAGTTAAAGCTGTTAATGATGTTTACAGCACAATAATTGACCAGAAGGATAAAAATGATGGTTGATTTAATCAATTACAGCTTGTTAGATCAAGCATTCTACCTGCTTGAAAATTAGACACAGATATGAAGTAGTGCGGTAAGATTGCATTTATTTTAATTAATTAATTATAGCATTTAATTGAATTGATTTTAGAGAGAGAGAGAGAGAGAGTGTATGTAAATTACCTGCGTCTGTCAGTGTCTCTCTCTCTCTTCAAACAATGAAGCTGCGAGTTTAATTACTTACAGTTTAATTACAGTGACGTTACCACCTATATATATATATATATATATATATATATATATATATATATATATATATTGCAATATATTGTTTCTATTCATATAATCAACAACTTTTAAGTGAATAGTTTTTATATCTCCATAGTTTTTAATTTGATTGTCTTTGGCAATGCTTCATGGGATTGTGAAGCATTGTCAGTTTCCCTCATTAACGGCATTAAGTTCAGAGTCCTGTACCTTTGTCTTTTTGACAAATATTCAAATGCATTTTGCTTCAAATCAAAGTTTGTAATGTTGTGATTGACCTCATTGCTGGTTGGTTTCATTCGTGGCTCAACATTCTAAGACGTTTTTTTAAAATCCCTATGGGAAAAATTTATGGAAATGTTGCTGAAAAATAGGCAGCACTAATGGACTCTATTGAAATTTTCAGGCCAGTTCATTGTGCCAGTATGACTTTTATGAATAAGAAGCAATCTACTGTACAGTGAGCCTTATTAGCATAGAAAAAAGGAGAGTTTGTGCTGAAAAGAATGACCTTGCCTTGATTTAAATACTGAATCAGTATCAGTGCAGATAGCATCTGTTTAAACTGGATTGTGGGTGGTTTTTCTATAGATGCAGGCTTTGTACTGAAATTGTCCCGTTGGTGAATTGAGTTTGTTGGCCTTGTTGTATCATCAGGTTCAAACATGTGCAGTAACAACAATGGTGACTGCTCTCAGCTGTGTCTGCCCACGTCTCCCTCCAGCCGCTCCTGCATGTGCACCGCAGGATACAGCCTGAGGAGCGGACAGCAGTCCTGCGAGGGTATGAATCAAACACACACACCTGACATTCAAACTCTCAATTATATGTGACTTCCTTTTGGGAAGAAGGCATGGAGGTACAATAGACCACAGTGTTTGCATTTACTTCAGGGAACAGCTGGAAAAACCATAAGAAACATGCAGAGGAGCAGCAAACTGCACAATAATATCATTTGAATACTGTAGGCTTAATAGTTGTTTTCTGCAATTATCGATCAATTTGTTTTGTATTATCTACAGACTCTACAAAATGCTGTTGTAGTCAGTGAACAAAAGGCTGTTTTGACCTTGTAGACTTTTGGAAAATAAACTGCCTACTAACATACATACAGTCAAACCAAAATTTATTCCGACACCTTGAACATTTCATTCATTAATACAGTTTATTCACTATAGTTTAAAAAATGGTAATAAAATATGACAAGATCTCAGAGTTAAACTGTGTCAGAAAAAAAATAATTATATTAATCTTAATATAATCTTAATGATGTCAGATAACACTTAAGTAAAACATGGTCAGGTCAAAGTGTGTGAATAATTTTTGGTTCCAATTTTTTTCAGTTTTACTGGTAGTCCACTGAATGAAGAATTTTTAGGTATAATATGTCACAGTTTACTTTATTTTGCAATCCTCACTTACATAAATGAACTATAGTGTCCTGCACCCACTAGTAAAAATATATAAATATATTGGTTTGACTGTATATACAGGATAATTCTGACAGAATTTTTCTGAAACATTTTAACCACAATTTCCAGATTTTTTTCATAACATTTTGTGGCAAACCTAGCATTTTATGTGGCATACACAATTAATACATATAATTAAATATTCACACTTTTTATTTAGGTGCCATCGAACGTTTTTTTTTACAAGATGTAATATAAGTCTAAGGTGTCCCCTGAATGGTTTGTGAAGTTTCAGCTCAAAATACCCCATAGATTTTTTTTAATTAATTTTTTTAACTGCCTATTTTGGGGCATCATTAACTATGCACCGATTCAGGCTGCTGGCCCTTTAAATCTCGTGCTCCCTGCCCATCGAGCTCGCGACTCTATAATACAGTGCATTTACAAAGTTCACACAGCTAATATAACCCTCAAATGGATCTTTACAAGATGTTCGTCATGCATGCTACATGCAATAACAGTGACAGTCTTGTCTCCGTGAATACAGTAAGAAACGATGGTAACTTTAACCACATTTAACAGTACATTAGCAACATGCTAACGAAACATTTAGAAAGACAATTTACAAATATCACTAAAAATATCATGATATCATGGATCATGTCAGTTATTATTGCTCCATCTGCCATTTTTCGCTGTTGTCCTTGCTTGCTTACCTAGTCTGATGATTCAGCTGTGCAGATCCAGACGTTAATACTGGCTGCCCTTGTGTAATGCCTTGAACATGGGCTGGCATATGCAAATATTGGGGGCGTACATATTAATGATCCCGACTGTTACGTAACAGTCGGTGTTATGTTGAGATTCGCCTGTTTTTCGGAGGTCTTTTAAACAAATGAGATTTACATAAGAAGGAGGAAACAATGGAGTTTGAGACTCACTGTATGTCATTTCCATGTACTGAACTCTTGTTATTCAACTATGCCGAGGTAAATTCAATTTTTGATTCTAGGGCACCTTTAATACTTTGTCAAAATTACATCTTGAAAAACAACACAAATTAGATCGGCAATTTTTTATTTTTTTTTAAATTAAAATTAATAAAAAAAAAAAAAATTAATATTTATATTCAGCATGGAAGTTGATCAAAAGTGAGATTAAATATATTTATAATGTTACAAAAGCTTTTTATTTCAAATAAATGCATTTTTAACTTTCTATTCATCAAAGAATCCTGTAAAAAATGTAATGTTTTACTTTAAGATAATAATATCATTGATAATAATCATAAATGTTTCTTGAGCAGCAAATCATCATGTTAGAATGATTTCTGAAGGATCATGTGACACTGAAGACTGGAGTAATGATGCTGAAAATTCAGCTTTGATCACAATAAATTACATTTTAACATATTCACATTGAAAGCATTTT
The DNA here is from genome assembly GCA_028476615.1 of Culter alburnus. NCBI lineage: Eukaryota > Metazoa > Chordata > Actinopteri > Cypriniformes > Xenocyprididae > Culter > Culter alburnus. The sequence continues at coordinate 556,889 of JAOTNS010002633.1, forward strand.
AAATTGTAATAAGATTTCACAATATTGCTGTTTTTACTGTATTTTGATCGAATGATTGCAGCCTTCTTTCAGAAACATTAAAAAATCTTGTCAATCCCAAACTTTTAAACACCTATTGAATATTAGGATTAGTCTTGGAGGGAAAAACAACAAAATCTTCACATAAAGGAATTTGAAAAGTAGCAAAAAAATATGAAGGCATTATAAAGAATGAAAATCTCTTAATAACAACATGTCAACAATGATTTCAGGTGTGGGTTCATTCCTGCTGTACTCTGTCCATGAGGGCATTAGAGGAATCCCGCTGGACCCTGCAGACAAGTCCGATGCCCTTGTACCGGTTTCAGGCACATCTCTCGCCGTCGGGATTGATTTTCATGCCGGTGAGTTTCAACACTCTTGATTTATTTTTCAGATATACACTCAACGGCCACATTATCAGGTACGCCTTGCTAGTACAGGTTTGAACCCACTTTACCTTCAGAGCTGCCTTAATTCTTTATGGCATCGATTCAAAAGCTGCTGGAAACATTCCTCAGAGATTTGGTCCATATTGTCATAATCGCATCACACAGTTGCTGCAGATTTTATTAGTTGGGGAATTGATTGAATGCTTGTGGTTTGCCAAATCATTTGTAATAAATACTGGTATATTCCATAAAAAACAAGAAATGTCCATTCAGAATTTTATGGTGACTTTAAATGGAGAACTGTAAAATAAAATATTACTGTTCCTGTAACTGTATTTAATCTATACTATAATTCATATGTATGTTGTTATGCAGATAACGACACCATCTACTGGGTTGACATGGGTTTGAGCACCATTAGCAGAGCTAAGAGAGATCAGACGTGGAGAGAGGATGTCATCACTAACGGCATCGGGCGCGTGGAGGGCATCGCTGTCGACTGGATCGCCGGTGTGTCTTGAGCACTTTCACATGCTTTCAGAGCTTTATCAGAATACTGGTCCATAAACCAATCTTGTTCCTGTGTGCTGTAGGAAACATCTATTGGACAGACCAGGGCTTTGATGTGATTGAGGTGGCCAGATTAAATGGCTCGTTTAGATATGTGGTCATCTCCCAAGGGCTGGACAAACCTCGGGCCATTACTGTACATCCTGAGAAAGGGTGAGATCTGCGTAACCCTGACTTCCTGTCTTTTATTGTGAGTGTGTGCTGCATGAATGAAGCGTTGGTGGTTGTGTGTGCAGGTATCTGTTTTGGACGGAGTGGGGTCAGTATCCACGCATAGAAAGATCTCGTTTGGATGGATCTAATCGAGCCGTGCTGGTGAACGTCAGCATTAGCTGGCCCAATGGCATCTCCATTGACTATCAGGTGCATATGACACATTTATATCAACTTTGTCTGAACACCGTTGTTTTAAAGGATTAGGATTAGTTCAGAATTAAAATTTCCTGATAATTTACTCACCCCCATGTCATCCAAGATGTTCATGTCTTTCTTTCTTCAGTGGAAAAGAAATGAAGGTTTTTGAGGAAAACATTCCAGGATTTTTCTCCATATAGTGGACTTCAATGGGGTTCAACAGGTTGAAGATCCAAATGTCAGTTTCAGTGCAGCTTCAAAGAGCTCTACATGATCCCAGACGAGGAATAAGAGTCTTATCTAGAGAAACCATCGGCCATTTTCTAAAAAAAAATTATACTTTTTAACCACAAATGCTCGTCTTGCACTGCTCTGTGATGCTCCACGCATTACGTAATCATGTTGGAAAGGTCACGCATGATGTAGGCGGAAGTAACGATCCAGTGTTTATAAAGCGAACATGCAAAAACTAAGTCAAACGCCGTTTACAAAAAAAAAAAAGTTAAAACAACGATGTCGGATGATTTTGAAGTTGGAGGAGAAAATGAGATGGAGTTTTTCACCCTACTGGTGAAACTTCCGCCTACGTCACGCGTGATCTTTCCAACGTGATTACGTAATGCGTAGCACATTGGAGCACCGGGAGAATTCCCGGTGGGCCGGTCAGTTTATTTGGCTGCGAGGGCCGGTGTTGTCATGGCACTGGGTTGAAATATGGATGCTCTAGAAACTGTGGACGCGGCCAAATGTACTAAGCTGAGTAGCCTAACTTTTTTCCTAAAAACCATTCAGTGACGGATTTAGGCCTGGACGGCTTAGGGCGGCACGGGGCACCCGCGCAAGAAAAAAACAAACAAACAATCAAACAAACGAATGCGCGATCGGGTTTTTACCGCTCATTTGCATGCAACGTCAATGATATCATGTCACTCGGTGGGTAAATTAACCTGGTCGGGAGGGACTCGGAGTGTGCGCCCAGAGAAGACCACTCACTCAAAAGTATAGGAGAAGAAGGGATGAGGTGACGTCTGTAGGGACAGCGGGACAAGTTCTAAATCAACACTAAATTACGGTAAGGCAAAAGGTCTAAGCCACCAGAGGCCGATTTAAGTAACGTAAATAAATAAAAAGGAAGAGGGGAAAACATGCAAAAGATAAAGGCATGTATGCAGCTTACTCATATCGTAATAATAGTAGGCAAATAATAAAATATAGGGCCTATCACTTATGTTATGTTTCTTGCTATGCTATTACACATTCATACACATTTTTTTTAAACAAGCATAATTGTTACAGTACACTGGTGTTGTAGAGACAAGACGTAAACGGATATCCACAGTTAAGGTATTTAATGAAGAAACGTAGGAGATGATACACAGGTACATTAAACAACAACAAGATCCAACAAGGAGTGAAGGGAGTGAGTCCATTATAAAGGGTGTGAGGAGGATCATGGGAAATGGAGTCCGGGAGACAAGGGAACTGTGACAGTAATAGCCTGCAATTTTGTAGGATTTATGGTATTTTGTGTTAATTATTTGCCTCAATATGTAATAATTTAAGTATATACATTTATATAAAATAGCAAAATTTTATGTTAAATCCACTTTAATAAAGATCTACATTTCTAAATTTCATTCATAGTGATAGACATGAAAAATGTGCCTGGGTTTAGTGGACGATTACTGCCATCTACTGGAAAGCAAACACTTAATTAAATTAAAATTAAAATAACATGAATTTTTAAACTACAGCCACTAGATGGCTAGAGAATTAATCAATGGTTCACATTATAAAATCATTATTATAACTATAAAAATAACTCTATATCATATTTTAGCATTTTTTGTACTATCATTTGTACTATCATGGGTATTTGAAGATATTTTTGAAAAATACAATTATTTACAAGGTTGTAGAGAACTTTGCACTATTGCAGACTTATATACTGAGGTTTTAATTACATTATTTTAATATAGTCAGTCATGAATTAAAGTGGGCTGGTCTAATGCATGAAGCTCCAGGGCTGAAAATGAGTCCCAATCCGGCCCTGTTAAACAGTATATAAATTTTACTTTTTTTCAGAAAATGTCCGATTGTTTCTCTAGATAAGACTCTTATTCCTCATCTGGGATCATGTAGAGCTCTTTGAATCTGCACTGAAACTGACATTTGGACCTTCAACCCTTTTTATAATGTGTTTTTTGAGAAGTGTAGCCAATCACAGACATGTTTGTTGTTGATATCTTGAACGCAGTGGCCAATCAGAGGTGTTTAATTTAGTCAGAATCCATTTACTGCTCGAAACACAATGTAAATAATTCATATATAAATGCAGTGCAGTGTAAACAATTTTATTAATTATAACTTTGTGAAATCGCAAACTAAGATGAGTGACAGCTTTTTAATGATTATAAAGGAAGTCTTTGCAGGCTTTCTAGGCTATATATAATCCATTCATAATTTGAATAGAAGTCGACGCATGACTGTAATTAATATGATTATGACTATGTTATCAAACAGCTAATAATGTGTTGATAATGTTACACAAACCATGTTCACATTCGCCATGTCAGATTCAGACAGCTGCCTTCTAACAATCAGCATCTGCAGAAATAATGATAGGAATAGCCCCGCCCAGCACACTGATGGGATTGGTCACATGTTTGTGACAGTAGGAAACGGGGTGGTTTCAAACCACATTTTTGAGCCTGTCTTTGATCCACTGCAGTTTTAAAGAAAAATACTCAGCAGTGGTGTTAAATTTGCACATGGTTTGTCTTAAAGCAACATTAAAACTTGATTTTCACCACTGATCATAATCCATGTGTCCTATAGGAAGATATGCTGTACTGGTGTGACGCACGTACAGATAAGATCGAGCGCATTAACTTGGAGACGGGGGAGAACAGAGAGGTGGTGCTGTCCAGCAACAACATGGACATGTTCTCTGTATCTGTGTTTGAAAGCTACATATACTGGAGTGACCGGTCAGTGCACTATATTTGGACACTTTAACTCATTAATTAAACTCATCTTCCTCTCCACTGTTTTCTCCAAAGAACCAATATGAAAATTAATTAAACAGGATTTATTGAGTTTTTAATGAAACTTCATTTTGTTAGCTAACCCTATTTAAAGTGCCTTTGAACTTTGTCCAAAGATAAGTATTTTTCTTTCTGTAGGACTCATGCAAATGGTTCAATAAAGCGCGGCAGTAAAGACAATGCAACAGATTCAGTAAGTCTGAGGACGGGCATCGGCGTCCAACTCAAAGACATCAAGGTTTTTAACAGAGCGCGACAGCAAGGTGGGTGTTCAGTGACTTATAGACAACATAAATTAGCATGCACAGAACTGTTTGGAATGTGGATGTTATTATTCATTTTAGCACTGCATTGCATTCTTGATTCTGACTGGTTAACATGTTCCACTTGGTTCCAAATTGTTGCAAAGGTTTAAAAATAAAGGCGGTTTTGTTGCACATATAAGAAGTTCTTTTGACAATAAAAGAAACAAAAAAACTAAATGAATGTGAATTTTTGCTACTTTCTCTTCTTTTCTTTTATTTATCATAACATTTAATTTGATGAATATTAAATGTAAAATATGTTATTGCCCTTGTATGTTTATATTGTTTAAAATATTGCAATAAAAAAGAAGTTCTTTTGTGACTTTTTTTTTTTTTGGCAAAGTCAAGATCAAGGAAACGATATTGACCTATCCATCATTTATCATTGAATCTATGAACAAGATTCAGATTTCTCTTACTTGCAGCATTTCTTGATTGTTTCAAACAAATCTCTTTGCAGGAACTAATGTCTGCAAGAACAAAAACGGTGGCTGCCAACAGCTCTGTCTTTACCGTGGTAACGGTCAGCGAACATGTGCTTGCGCTCACGGAATGCTAGCCGAGGACGGTCAGAGTTGCCGTGACTATGACGGATACCTGCTGTATTCAGAACGTACCATACTAAAGAGTGTGCACTTATCAGACGAAAACAACCTCAACGCACCCATCAAACCGTTTGAAGACCCCGACCACATGAAAAACGTCATCGCGCTAACGTTCGATTACCGTGGAGGAGGCGGAAAAGGGGCCAATCGGATCTTCTACAGCGACATCCACTTTGGGAATATTCAACAGATCAATGACGACGGGTCAGATCGGAAGACAGTGGTTGAGAGTAAGTTTCAAATATTTAATATAATCTACTTTTAAGAGGCTATATTATGCTCTTTTACAGTGTGTTGATGTTGTTTTCAGGCTCTGCTCTAGAGCAGGTTTTCATGCTTGAATGTTGATTATTTTCCTCATATTCTCCATTGTTCAGCTCCTCTCTTCCCAGTCTGTCAAACATCGTGCACGCATGTCAGTTTTCAGAAAAGTGTTCATTTACACGTACTCGTGTATATATGCCGTCAAGAGCATGCCAAACCTGTAGGTGGCGGTGTAACGAGAAGCTCAAGCCCACGTAAGCCAATCAGGAATCCCTAAAATAGCAACGAATAATACACGAGAAGAGTTTGCACCAACATAAATGCATAAATAGCAACGAATAACAACATAAATAGCAACGAATAACACATGAGAAGAGTTTGCACCAACATAAATGCGACTGCTACTCTGAACTAGGGTGACCAGACGTCCCCGTTTTCCGGGGACAGTCCCGGAAATGTCCCCTTTTTATATCTTGTTCAAAATAATCCGCAAATACATTGCAAAAAAGTCTGGCCTGCATACAGCATAGAGGTTTCTTAATAGTGCTGTTAAAATATATATTTTTTCTAAACATATCTCTCTATTAAAATATGTTAAACAGTTCAATACCGCTTTTCTACAGTATCCATACACCGGCACGCACACCGCAGTTATACAGAGCCATACAGTGATTAAGTATATATACAGTCTGTTTGTGAGCACATTTGCTCCATGATCAGCTGGCGATTTGGTGATCAAAATTAAAGCTCAAGGATTTATCTTAGAAATTGGCTACAAACTAGTATTTTAATTTCCCTATACGTTGTGTAAAGTAGCCTAACCAAAAAAAAAAAAAAAAAAATATATATATATATATATATATATATATATATTAGAGTGCATTTGTTACAATAGCCTATATGGATATTACTGTCATATGAATAATTATATAGGCTTTAAACATTATTATATTATTATTTTATTGTTATAATTGTTTGGCATCCTAAAACACCTGAAACGATGTCATATCACAACTAAAAAGATGTTTGAACCCTCTTTAATGTCCAGGTACAAGTCAATGTTGTTTCTTTGTTCAATTTGCACACTGTACATGGGTTGAAGCTCTTAATTTTGAGCTTCCAAAGTGCACCAGATTGATGCATTTACCCTTAAAATGTACTAAATTTTTACGGGGGTGCATGCCCCCGGACCCCCTGGTATAAACGTATAAACAGCTCGTGAAAATTAAAATAATAAATGTTGCAAATATTATTTGTGTTATTTATCTCACATTATATTTTGTAATGTGATTTTTCAAAATAGTGTAATAGTTTTTTGTAGTTAGGCCTACTGGCTAGTTATTTTGGTGAATTATTAAAACCAGACCAAAAATCCCAATAATAAAATTAAATCATAATATTTATTAATGTAAAATGTGAAACCCACAACAATAAAAAAAAAAAAAAAATGTACTTGTACAAAAATGTACCCGTTTTTTAATTAATAGATAATAACAAATGAGATTTTGGTGGTATTTTGACCACTCACATAGGAAATGTCCCCGGTTTCCATTTCAGAAATCTGGTCACCTTACTCTGAACGCTTCCATGATCACATGTAAACATAGGTCGCACTTTTGACGTAGGTGCGAGCTCTGGCGCATACTGTGACGTTGGCTGCCTAAACACCCGTTTGTCTCAGTTTACATACAAACGTGCAAACGAAGATTTTCAAAATCTCCACTCTGGAGTTTTTAGAAAGACTCGTTTTCAGAGGCGAATTCTCCGTTTGCGTGTAAACGAAGGGCGCAAACGAAGGGAAATTCGTTTTTCAAAATAACCATGTACGTGTAAACGGGGCCTTAGTAATGCTCTGTTTAGTTCCTGTCTCTATGAAGCCCCTCCTTCTGAAAAGCACAATGTGCTCTGATTGGTCGGCTGGAGCAGTGTGTGTTGTGATTGGTGTTTGGGAAAAGTCCCGCCCCGTAGTTTCAACACACTACTAACTAACTCAACCAGGCCCCGCCCCTTTTATTTTCGCAAACTTTAACTTTTTTTTTCTTTTTTTCACTGTTGATAACAGCACAAAAAGTGTATGGAAACCTGGCTATAGTTATTTTGCTGTGCCCAAAACAAGTCCCTGTGCTGTGTGTGCGCGGTGGTGGTTTGATCGCAGCACCTTCTCGTTCAACTCTACATTAGCAGCTCACAGCTGGAGAGAAAACAAGTCAAACACTGAATCATTGCTCTAGCCGGCGGACACACAATCAAGCAGGACAGGGAAAGTCTGAAGTCACGGACAGTTCCTTTGTGAGAGCACAATAAACTCATTCTTTCACAAGACGCTTGGCTTTCACAGCAAGAGAACTGAGCAAAGAAAGATGTGCGTATCTGTTTATTCCTCTGTTGCCACAAACACCAAATGAAGGAAGGATAATTATGATAATTGCAAACTCTCGACCAAAATGCCTCCTGAAAGAATGTTGACTTCCTTTTGCTGAAGTGGAAAAGTTCGTCTGTCTGAAACTACAATCAAAACCAGATTCACTCTGCATCCTTAAGCTTTGTTTACTCTTATTTTAGGCAGAGATGTGGTTTTGAACAATAGTGTTTGAGTTTTATAGATTTGTTTGTAGAGTCTCACCCTCTATAAATATATATGATCCATTTGATTTTACTTTTTACTGGCAAATTTAAACTCACTTACAGTATATGGAGGGCCTCAAAATGTAGTCATGAAGTATTTAATTACCAGTCAATTGAATAAAAGACTTAATGTTACCTTTAGCTAATTGAATAAAAGCTAAAACACTTACAAGTTTATAAAGAAACACAAATAATATATATGACAAATATGATGTATATGTGTATAGTAACATATAAGGATGCTTTAGTTATGTAGTAATCAAACTTTGAAGTACTAAATGAATCTTTGCTTTCAGGCGCTCGTGTATGATTTCACTGCTGACTAAGAAAAATTGTTGAAATATTGTAAACATTTGACAGAGTTATATAGAAAAATAATGGAAAAAGGTTTCATATCATCAGCACGATCAGAGCAGAGGTCTTCTTTTGCATTCATGCACTTTACAATATTTATTGTTTTTGGCTTTTTTAAGTGCTAAATGCTCTTTTCTTACCATGTGGTTTTCATTACACTGGCTATGAACCGGTTATGTAATTAAAGCCAGGAGTAAATCTAGCATTGCAAAACACATATCAGTTCTTTCGTCTTTGAACCGTCTATGGCAATGAATGAACAAACAAACAATGAACTATTTCAAATCTGTTTTTTCCCCTGTTTTTCATTGTTGTTATGTCCAGATATAATTGACTCATGACTAACACACATATTTGGATATTGCTTGTAAACATGGTGCAAAATAGATGGTGAATTATTTCCACATGGATGTGAAGCTTTTCTTCAGATGGTCAAAGCTTAGTCTGCGAGAAACTCAATCTCAGATGATTTATTAAGCCTTTATTAAATACGCCCTTTCTGTAATAACACATTTGTAATCTGTAATAAGTGTAATTATTTGGTTTAATTTTGCAATTTCCCATGAACTAAAATGCCATTGACTTATATTCAGTGCCTTAGTAAAACTGACTAAAATTAATGATTATGACATGATGAAATACTAAATTTAAAGGATATTTTCGTCAAAAGTCAAAAACTTTGAGTAAAAACACTGGAACTGGCATGAGAGCCTAGATTAAATCTTTTGAAATTATAGTTTTAAAAACTTTTGTTTAGAAATAAATGCACTTTGTTAACACCCAGGTTTTGTGGGTAAGGAATGAGGCACAGAGTTCAATGGGCTTTTATTTGAAATAAATAAAAAAACAAAAAAGAAACAAAAAGTATCCCACACTGGCAAGGCAGGATGAGACGAGACCAGACAGGACAAGGCTTAGCAGGGCTGGACACGAGGGATACATACAATGACAAACTGGCACAGGACTGAGAACACAAGGAGAACTAGATAAAAAAGTTTGAAGACAAACTTTAAGTTGGCTTGAAAAAGCCAGTCCAGAAAGTTTGAAATAGTTTTAAAAGTTTGAAGTTTGAAAGTTGAAAGTTGAAAGTTTGAAGTTTGAAGTTTGAAGTTTGAAGTTGAAAGTTTGAAAGTTTGAAGTTTGAAAGTTTGTTTAGTAGTTTAGATAGATAGATAGTTGTCACAGATGGTTACTATGGAGTTTTTATAGAGTTATTAGCTTGTTCTTAGCCTACTTTAGCACTTAGCTAATCAATATTAGCATGTAGCTATTCACTGCTAGCATGTGTAGCATGTAATGTGATGTAGGAGAGAAATGAGGTTAAAGGGTTAGTTCACCCAAAAATAAAAATTCTGTCATTTATTACTCACCCTCATGTTGTTCCACACCCGTAGGACCTTCATTCATTTTCAGAACACAAATTAAGATGTTTTTGATAAAATCCGATGGCTCAGTGAGGCCTGCATAGCCAGCAACACTCCCTTTTTCAATCCAGAAAGCTACTAAAGACATATTTAAAACAGTTCATGTGACTACAGTGGTTCAACCTTAATATTATGAAGTGACGAGAATACTTTTTGTTGTCCAAAAAAAAAAAAATTAAATAGCAACTTTATTCAACAATATCTAGTGATGGGCGATTTCAAAACACTGCTTCATGAAGCTTTACGAATCATTTGTTTTGAATCAGTGGTTCGGAGCGTGTATCAAACTGCCAAAGTCACATGACCTATTGAAGTTTCAAAACACTTATGATGTAACGAAGCCTCGTTTACTGAAATCATGTGATTTTGCTGTGCCGAACCACTGATTCGAAATAATTCATAAAGCTTTGAAGCTTCATGAAGCAGTGTTGAAGCAAAAATCTTCATTTGTGTTCTGAAGATGAACGAAGGTCTAACGGGTGTAGAACGACATGAGGGTGAGTAATTAATGACAGATTTTTCATTTTTGGGTGAACTAACACTTTAAATGAAGGAGAGCAGGCAGGGCAAATGAACTAATAATCAGGTAACAAGAATAGCGGGGTTAAGACTATAGACACCGGAGCACATGGCACATAGAAACAAACAAAACAAAGCCATGTGCTCACACAAAACATGACACAAGAACACACAGCCAAAAAGAAATTGCCGCCTGTGTGACAACATGAAAGCATGTGGCTGATGAAGACTCGAGCCGCGTGCTACGTACTGTAGAACATGACAACATAAGAACGTCTGGCCAATGAAAACATGAACCAGGCGCTCAACAAAAACACACCAGACAAGAGCGCAGGGCGAATGAATGAACACTCAAAACGTATGCTTACATCGAAAGACAAAACGTGGATCATGAACGTCCGAATGCCGAAAATGAACTGAAAACAAACTAGACCAAACTGCCACCATGCTACAAACTTACAACATATCAAACAGAGGAAAACATGTACAGCTCGAACGAACTCCAACCCACACGCTCACACAAAGACAAAACGAAAGGAGTGCCGGAGCTCTGTCACCAAACCAAGAATAAATCAGACAGAAGTGACAGAACCCTGACATTTGTTCTTTCCAAAAATGAAATTTCTGTCATTAATTACTCACCTTCATGTCATTCCACCCCTGTAAGACTTTCATTCATCTTCAGAACACGAATTAAGATATTTTTGATAAAAACCAAGGGTTTCTGAACCACACATAGGCAGCAAGGTCATTGCACTTTTTGAGGTCCAAAAAGGTATTAAAGACATTGTTAAAACAGTTCATGTGACTATAGTGGTTCAACCTTAATTTTATGAAGCGACAAGACTACATTTTGTGTGCAAAAACAAAAACAAAAATAACAACTTTATTCAACAATCTCTTTGTTTTTGCGCACAAAAAGTATTCTCGTTGCTTCATAACATTAAGGTTGAACCACTGCAGTCATGTTGACTATTTTAACCATGTCTTTAGTACCTTTTTGGACCTCAAAGGTGCAATGATGTTGCTGCCAATGTGTGGTTCAGAAACCTTCGGATTTCATCAAAAATATCTTAATTTGTGTTCTGAAGATGACCGAAGGGTGTGAGTGATTAATGACAGAAATTTCATTTTTGGGAGAATTAACCCTTTAATAAATGCACAATGTTTCCAAAGTCATTGAGTAATCGTGTTAAATAATTGACCTCAATATTGACCAAAATAATTGCGATTAGGATTTTTGCCATAGTCAAGCAGCCCTACACCATGAGACAAATTTTGTCAATTATTTCCCTACAATAATATAGCAGCTAAAATGTTTTTAAATGTTCTCTTTCTACAGACGTTGGGTCAGTAGAAGGCTTGGCGTATCACAGAGCCTGGGACACTTTATACTGGACCAGTTACACCACGTCCACCATCACCCGTCACACTGTAGACCAGAGCCGCTGGGGGGCTTTCGACCGGGACAACGTAGTGACCATGTCAGGGGATGACCATCCGCGGGCCTTCGTCCTGGATGAATGTCAGAAGTGAGTGTCCAATTTCTTCATTTCACAACAAACAACTTTCAGCAGTGGAGCAACAACATTCACAGTCATTAACCGTTCCCTTTTGGACTCAATTGTTTGTCATTGACTCACATTCCTCTGCTGTTCACCAGCTTGATGTTTTGGACCAACTGGAATGAGCAGTCTCCCAGTATCATGCGTGCTCAGCTGTCTGGTGCCAATGTCCTTGTGATCATCGGCAGTGACATTCGCACTCCTAATGGACTCGCCATCGACCATCGTGCGGAGAAGCTCTATTTCTCGGATGCTACGCTTGATAAGATCGAACGTTGCGAGTATGACGGCACCCATCGTTATGTAAGTTGGAACTTGAACCCATGAGTGTCCAATTTTGTTCAACTTGCATCATGACACTACAACTAATACTGGTTTATCATGCACTGGTCAGTTTTGGGCTTTCTCATAATGTTGTTTCAGACTAGTAGGAAGAAAATTACACTTTTAAGTGTTTATTTTATTGCAGTTTATCTGTTTGCATCTGTAGATTTCAATTACAATACATATCTTTAAAGACCATGGGCCCTTTTTTAACTATCTAAGCACATGGTCTGAAGCGCATGGCGCAGGTGCACTTAGAGCATGTCCGAATCCACTTTTGCTGATTTAACAATGGAAAAAATGATTGCTGCATGGTCCAAAAGGGTTGTCCCTAGTCTCTTAATGAGTCATGGGTGTGTTTTGGGTGTAACGTACAATAAACCAATGAGAATGTCATATCTCATTTCCTTTAAAAGAGAGTTGCGCTTGCTCCATAGCGGATTCACTATTTACATGGTGGAATTTGCAAGTGGAAAGACGGAATGCTTCTCCAGAGAGCAATCCTTTTATTTTTAATATTTGGCATGTTTTTGTGTTGCTGCACGTCCCTGTGTATGTAATAAGCAGGGTGTACGCGTGTTGTGCACCCGCATATTGGTGCATATTACTAACACGCTTTTTAAATAACAAAAAAAAATATACAACGCCATTGACTTTAGACCAGGTTTTTGTTGGTCAATAGCGCAGTCGTTTTCAGTTGTTTCAAAATAGCAACATGCCAACAATGCACCTGAACACACTAAATGAGTCAATTTACAAACCCGATTCCAAAAAAGTTGGGACACTGTCCAAATTGTGAATAAAAACAGAATGCAATGATGTGGAAGTTTCAAATTTCAATATTTTATTCAGAATACAACATAGATGACATATCAAATGTTTAAACTGAGAAAATGTATCATTTTAATGGAAAAATAAGTTGATTTTAAATTTCATGGCATCAACACATCTCAAAAAAGTTGGGACAAGGACATGTTTACCACTGTGTGGCATCCCCTCTTCTTTTTATAAAAGTCTGCAAACGTCTGGGGACTGAGGAGACAAGTTGCTCAAGTTTAGGAATAGGAATGTTGTCCCATTCTTGTCTAATACAGGCTTCTAGTTGCTCAACTGTCTTAGGTCTTCTTTGTCGCATCTTCCTCTTTATGATGCGCCAAATGTTTTCTATGGGTGAAAGATCTGGACTGCAGGCTGGCCATTTCAGTACCCGGATCCTTCTTCTACGCAGCCATGATGTTGTAATTGATGCAGTATGTGGTCTGGCATTGTCATGTTGGAAAATGCAAGGTCTTCCCTGAAAGAGACGTCTGGATGGGAGCATATGTTGTTCTAGAACTTGATATACCTTTCAGCATTGATGGTGCCTTTCCAGATGTGTAAGCTGCCCGTGCCACACGCACTCATGCAACCCCACCATCAGAGATGCAGGCTTCTGAACTGAGTGCTGATAACAACTTGGTTGTCCTTGTCCTCTTTAGTCCGGATGACATGGCGTCCCAGTTTTCCAAAAAGAACTTCAAATTTTGATTCGTCTGACCACAGAACAGTTTTCCACTTTGCCACAGTCCATTTTAAATGAGCCTTGGCCCAGAGAAAACGCCTGCGCTTCTGGATCATGTTTAGATATGGCTTCTTTTTGACCTATAGAGTTTTAGCCGGCAACGGCGAATGGCACGGTGGATTGTGTTCACCGACAATGTTTTCTGGAAGTATTCCTGAGCCCATGTTGTGATTTCCATTACAGTAGCATTCCTGTATGTGATGCAGTGCCGTCTAAGGGCCCGAAGATCACGGCATCCAGTATGGTTTTCCGGCCTTGACCCTTACGCACAGAGATTGTTCCAGATTCTCTGAATCTTTGGATGATATTATGCACTGTAGATGATGATAACTTCAAACTCTTTGCAATTTTTTCTGAGAAACTCTTTTCTGATATTGCTCCACTATTTTTGGCCGCAGCATTGGGGGAATTGGTGATCCTCTGCCCATCTTGTCTTCTGAGAGACACTGCCACTCTGAGAGGCTCTTTTTATACCCAATCATGTTGCCAATTGACCTAATAGTTGCAAATTGGTCCTCCAGCTGTTCCTTATATGTACATTTAACTTTTCCGGCCTCTTATTGCTACCTGTCCCAACTTTTTTGGAATGTGTAGCTCTCATGAAATCCAAAATGAGCCAATATTTGGCATGACATTTCAAAATGTCTCACTTTCAACATTTGATATGTTATCTATATTCTATTGTGAATAAAATATAATTTTATGAGATTTGTAAATTATTGCATTCCTTTTTTATTCACAATTTGTACAGTGTCCCAACCTTTTTGGAATGGAGTTAGTATTAAAATGAAAATAATATAATTTATCACAAGTATTTCTGGGGCAAAACCAAAATAGTTATCATGTCAGACCTGTGAAATGTTCAACTTCAAAATGGAAAACATTTAAAATTGTAACATTTCTACAAACTGAGTGGCTACTCTGTATATGTCTTGACGTCTGTAGGTGGTTCTGAAGAACGAGCCAGTGCATCCCTTCGGTTTGGCCGTGTACGGTGACCACATCTTCTGGACAGACTGGGTCCGCAGAGCTGTCCTCAGAGCCGACAAATATGTTGGAGGAGACATGAAGGTGTTAAGAGCTGATATCCCACAACAGCCCATGGGGATCGTCGCTGTGGCCAACGACACAAATAGCTGTAAGTGAACGAATGCAACGGCAACGTGGTCAAGAGTGCCTCACAGTGTCCTGTCATCTCAACCGCGTAATTATGTGCCAAAAGTAATCTGTGATTGTCTCAGAACCAAGAAGAGCTCTATAATGCTCGCGAATGACACCATCACACACAATCAATATCTTTCATCATGCTTCTCTAAGTGTGATAGAAGCAATTCTCAAGCACTCAAACCCCCACAGACAACATCTCTGAAGACCTCTTTTTACTGTCCTCCCAACTAACCGAACCGAAACCGAAAAAATAGCAAATAATGATAGATTTGAGAACAAAGAACTCTTTCATGTTTACTTTAAAATCCTCGTATCATAGAAGATTTTGATGTCTTGACATATTATAATATTAAGAGCTCTCTCTCCAATCCACCCTGAACTTCTATTGAAATTATTCTGCAAAGAAACAACTATGAGCTCATCATGTACTCATCCATATTTTCAGATTTAAAGAATTAAGCAGACTTGCCCTAATGAATAACAGTGAACTGAACTACATCCGTATGTCTGGGTTAGCCAATCACAACAGAGGTCATTTACATACAGAGGTCTTAAAGGTACAGTAGCGAGAACAGCCCGTTTAAATGAGAGTCACAGAGTGGGTATAAAATGGCCATTAAATGCTAAATGATAAGAATCATGGATTCAGTTAATTTTTTAAGTAGCAAAATATTCTTTAGCATTGCCTACATATAGTAGGACTTGTAAATTACAGCATACAGACATCTTAACAAAAGTATGTGATAGTTTATGTGCACCTGGAAGAAAATATACAGTATTGTTAGCACTTTAATAACTGTCAGTAATATTAACAAACATTATTAAGTTACACTACCATTCAAAAGTTTTTTGTTTTAATTAATCAAGGATGCATTAAATTAATCAAAAGCGACAGTGAAGACATTTATAATGTTAAAAAGATTAACTTTATACTTTATATTATACATGTCATGTTTTCCACAAAAAGCTGAATCAGCACTGTTTTCAACATTGATAGTAATCAGAAATGCTTTTTGACCAGCAAATCATCATATCAGAATGATTTCTGAAGGATCATGTGACACTGAAGACTGGAGTAATGATGCTGAAAATTCAGCTTTGATCAAAGGAATAAATTTTTTTTGCAATATATTCACATAGAAAACATGTAAATGTATCTGATGCAATAAAGCCACTCCCCCTGTATCTCTCACTCCAAATTAAATCAGTTTATAGTAACATTTGCTGTTAATTATTCATTATATTTATATTAAATAAATTAAAATTATGAATAATTCATGAGATATTCATATAATTAGGCCTATTAAATTAATTGACAATATTAAACTTTGCTTTTAAATTAAACTAAATATAATGCATGCATAATATATTAAAGCTTTTAAACAGATTAAGCTTACATGTATTCTTTTGAGCTCTTTGTGAAACTATATCAATTATTTGGTCTATTTCTTTGATTCACATGCATTGATATAGTCAGATATTTTCTTTCAGCTGCCTTCTCAAACTTTCACTGCAGCAGTGTTTATTCCTGTTTTGTAAATGCTTTTAATTATATATTTTTCATAACGATCTCTTAATCTTCGGAAGAGACATGAATTGAGCGGCTCTCTCGTGAGAAGTGAATCAAACTGGTGTTCTCTTTGTTCCGTGTGATTGGCTGTTTGCCGCACGTGTCACACTTTCAGTTGCACGCGCTTTTCAAACTCTGGATTAAACCTGAGTTGACAGAGAAAGTGTATACTGAGTGTTGTGCAACATCTGATCCTGATCTAAACCAGGTTGAATTTATCTGGATTTGTCAACTCCAAACCTACTCTGAAACTCAGAGTTTGTTCAACTAGCTTCATGCAACAGGCCACAGAACACAAATTAAGATGTTTTGAATTAAATCTGAGTGATTTCTGTCCCTCCTTTGAACAACGTCATAAGAGATTGTAAAACTAATCCATATGAATCGAGCAGTTTAGTCCAAATTTTCTGAAGAGACTCGATCACTTTATATAATGAATAGATTTAATGTAGGCTTTTATTCACATATAAACATTGATCAGTGAACATAAACAGAAGCGTGCACAAGAACGAACCTCATTGGTTCTTGCGAAAGCTCAAACATGCTGCGTAACACAAGAATGAACCTCTTTGGTTCTCACACGCCAAGCAGTTTATTATATTTTATTTATTCTTATAAGATTCACCTTTTAAGTATAGGCTGATTCTTCTGCAGTCTGGCTGCACAGAAAATCCCATCTGCACTCCACTGTGAGAACTGAGTGTTTACATCTGTGTGCTGTGAATAGGAAACAGTTTTCTGTAAATCTGTGTGCAAATGGGTAGTGAATGTTAAGTGGGTTATTTGTATCTGTTTGTGTGTTTCATGAAGGGGTACAATGCTTCTTGTGACCTCTCAATGTCAAGAGCTTCTGAGGATGGTACATTCTTCTGTGTGTGTGTGTGTGCGTGCAGGTGAGTTCTCGCCCTGTCGGGTGAATAATGGCGGCTGTCAGGATCTGTGTCTGCTCACATCAGATGGACGGGTCAACTGCAGCTGCCGCGGAGAGAGGAAACTGCTGGAGGACAACACCTGCATAGGTGAGATACTGCCGACCAATCACAGGCTCAATACATCATATGTCTGCTTATGCTATTATTGTCATTACAACACAGTGCTCACAGATTTCTGTCCTTCTCTTGCTCTA
Organism: Culter alburnus; assembly: GCA_028476615.1. Taxonomy (NCBI): domain Eukaryota; kingdom Metazoa; phylum Chordata; class Actinopteri; order Cypriniformes; family Xenocyprididae; genus Culter; species Culter alburnus. The sequence continues at coordinate 574,679 of JAOTNS010002633.1, forward strand.
GTTCATCCTACCAAAGCTTTCAAGCTTCAAAAAGAGATTGTAAAAGTAATTGCGTGTACTATGTTAATAGTTGGCATCTTGTGTCCTTCAGCTCAGAACACGTCATGCAGCAGTATGGACGACTTTGAGTGTGGGAATGGAGACTGCATCAAATACACACTCACCTGTGACGGCATGGCCCACTGCAAAGACAAGTCAGATGAGAAACAGTCCTACTGCAGTGAGTGTGTGTGTGTGTTATGAATGTTCACAGCGGTTGTGAAGTCCACGTGTCGCTCTAACAGTCTGTGTTTGTGTTCAGCTAACCGTGTGTGTAAGAAGGGCTATAAGCGCTGTGTGAACGGACGCTGTGTCGGACACAGTTCCTGGTGTAACGGCCGGGATGATTGCGGCGATAACTCTGACGAACTCTTCTGTAATGGTAAGACCGCCTGTTCATATACACTATATATCTGTATCTCCTCATTTGCATGAGATTTTCTCCTTCCATCGCTACGCTGCCGTTTAAAAGTTTGGAATAATTACGATTTTATAATGTTTTTGAACGAAGTCTCTTCTGCTCATCAAGGCATTTAATTGATCAAAAATACAGGGTAACAGTAATATTGTGAAACATTATTAGAATTTAAAATAGCTGTTTTATCCTATATAACGTTTGAACTTTCTGAGGCTGTATAGTTTTATTTCTCCTCCCCCTTTATCAGTGCTCTGATGTTTTTGTCTTTTGGATTGTAAAGCATTTTTCATGTTTCAAAATAAAATGAAACAAGAAAAGACAACACTTAAAGGTGCAATATGTAAGATTTTTGCAGTAAAATATCCAAAAACCACTAGGCCAGTGTTATATATTGTATTCACTTGAGTACTTACAATATCCCAAATGTTTGCAACTATTTGTAAATCGTGAGAAAATTGCAATTTTAACCAAGGCTCCGGGACGTGTGAGGAGTCGCCTGTCAATGGCGTCATACCCGCGTTACCCTCGGTTTCTGGTTTATTTTGTAGAAATCATGGAAACACCAAAGACGCTTTAATATTTACATATTTTAATAGACAAGGGAATATCTGTTCTGATATATTTTAGAGACAGAAAACTAATTATTGTTATATAGCTCAACACGTTTTGTCTTATTGTTTAAATCTAATGTTCTTGATTTTTTGCGAGTACCATGCTTTACCATGCCTCAGAGAAAAACACTATTTTGTGAAGTAGCTAACATAGCATAATCAGATGCAGCTTTATTTTTAGTAACAGTAATACAGCATTTTCTCCATCATACAATACGTTTTAAAATGAATTGCATGCCATTTATCAACACAAGCCATCCAGCATTTAATATGATATTGTAAAATCGATCTATCTTACTGCAGTGTGTAACAGTGTCTCACAGCAGCTGCCGAGCGAACGCACAGAGTATTACGCACGTTATAACATCATTTTCAACACTCTCAAATGTATCTAATATGATAAACAGAGCTGTGTTTCCTCATACTCATGACCGGAAAAGCGGCAGCGGCGCCGGCGACTGTGTCATAATAAAAGTCCCGCTGCTCGTGAGGCGTGTGTCGATCAATCGCTCCAGCTCCTCGTTCAGCTCCACAACACTCGCTCCTGCTCTGCTTCATACTACAGTAACGTTAATAATCGCATCCATGAACATGATTTCTTCCTGAGTCCAATCCCTATTCTTTTGCACCGTCCGTTGAGATGGAGACCACATGTCCCAAGATTCCGCGCTCAAACTTGGCGTCATCAAGCTACACCTTTGTTTTGAATAGACCTCTAGCGACCAGAAAATATTACATAGTGCACCTTTAATGGGTGAAATGTCATATTTTGCCCCAAAATCAAAGGAAATCAATAGGAATCATTAGAGATTTTTTAAACATTTGGTCAGTTTCATTGTCACTGGCCTGTGATGTCTGTCATAGTTAAAGAATATTAGTAGAATAATTATAGACTAGTAGTAGAATATTCTTTGACTCATGCAGATTAAATGTTTTGCAGCTGACCAGAGAAATTATTAGCAACATGCAATATTTGTTGGGAAAAAAATTGTCGAAATCACAATCAATCAATCATTGTATTTCAGTAATTATTAGAGAAATAGATTCAAAATCACCATTAAAGGTGCCCTAGAATCAAAAATTGAATTTACCTGGGCATAGTTGAATATCAAGAGTTCAGTACATGGAAAAGACATACACTGAGTTTCAAACTCCATTGTTTCCTCCTTCTTATATAAATCTCATTTGTTTAAAAGACCTCTGACGAACAGGTGAATCTCAACATAACACCGACTGTTACGTAACAGTCGGGGTGTACGCCCCCAATATTTGCATATGCCAGCTCATGTTCAAGGCATTAGACAAGGGCAGCCAGTATTAACGTCTGGATCTGCACAGGTGAATCAACAGACTAGGTAAGCAAGCAAGAACAACAGCGAAAAATGGCAGATGGAGCGTTAATAACTGACATGAACCATGATATCATGATATTTTTAGTGATATTTGTAAACTGTCTTTCTAAATGTTTTGTTAGCATGTTGCTAATGTACTGTTAAATGTGGTTAAAGTTACCATCGTTTATTACTGTATTCACGGAGACAAGAGCCGTCGCTATTTTCATTTTTAAACACTTGCAGTCTGTATAATTCATAAACACAACTTCATTCTTTATAAATCTCTCCAACAGTGTAGCATTAGCTGTTAGCCACGGAGCACTATCAAACTCATTCAGAATCAAATGTAAACATCCAAATAAATACTATACTCACATAATCCGAAGCATGCATGCAGCATGAATGACAAACATCTTGTAAAGATCCATTTAAGGTTATATTAGCTGTGTAAACTTTGTAAATGCACTGTATTATAGAGTCGCGATCGGGAGGGCAGCGCGCGATTTAAAGGGCCAGCAGCCTGAATCGGTGCATAGTTAATTATGCCCCAAAATAGGCAGTTAAAAAAATGTATTAAAAAAAATCTATGGGGTATTTTGAGCTGAAACTTCACAGACACATTCAGGGGACACCTTAGACTTATATTACATCTTGTAAAAAAATGTTCGATGGCACCTTTAAGAATAATGGGAATTAGCACAAAAAATTCAAAAGTAATACATCTGCACATATAACCATATGAAATTATGAATTGGGAAGAATATGTGCTAAAATGTGCTAAATTTTCATTGAAATGGTCCTAAAATATGATACATTCTATTTTGTATTTATAATTATTTTTTCTTTTTCTTTTTTCCCTCACGTTTTTGTGAGTTTTACACTTTTCTGACTGTACTGTTTTGTGTGTGTTGTACTGTAGCAACCCTGTGCACGGCGGATCAGTTTCAGTGCAGAGGCGGGTCATGTGTGTCAAACTCCAGTCGCTGTAATCAGGTGCTGGACTGTGAGGACGCCAGCGATGAAATGAACTGCTGTAAGTTGCAAACATTTACTTACATGAAGATGAATAATAATATTCAGTATTTCAGACATGGATTATTATCTAAATGTATCTGTGGGCATGCTGTTGATTACAACAGACAATCACACATATTTACAGTAATGCACTTGTAAGTGAAAATCTGCATCAGTTTATCGTTAACCAAAATAAACATTAGCAAGACCTTCCTTAAAAGTTGCACATCCTGTTCTTTGATTTCTTAAGCCTGTGTCTTGTGTCTTGTTTTTTTCCAGTGGCTTCTGATTGTTCCAGTTATTTCCGTCTGGGTGTGAAAGTCGACACCTATCAACGGTGTGAGTTCACTACACTGTGTTACGCTCCGTCATGGGTCTGTGACGGCGCTAATGACTGCGGAGACTATTCAGATGAGACCAACTGCCCAGGTAAACACACATGCATGCGTTCAGAGGTGTGCAGCCTTTTAAAGACCCTGTGAAATAGCTGTCCTTTCCATTTAAAGCAATGCAATTAAAATCTTGATAAGAAATGTTTGTGTTTTTATTCAAAACTCTGAAGTTTAATTGCAGACTTTGGGATCTTAGAATATATGAGCACAGTTTAAAGGCCCCAATATACTCATGGTGAAGTACTTTTTTGTTCATTTAGTGGTAAAAGAACTTTATAATATCTTTCCCACCGACGCTGCTGAGAGTGAGGTTCAGAAAGCATCAGATCATAGATGTTGATGTTTGCACCAGCTCTGTAATTCAGCTCTCCAGTCACGTCACGTTTATTTATACAGCTCTTTATACAATAGATTGCTTTAAAGCAGCAGATTACTGGTTTTAAACATAAAAGACAGGGTCAGTGTCACTTTCAATTAGAATTACAGCTACAGTTTCTGTGTTGTTCATGTTTTTTTACTCGCGTCTGACTTCGACCGAACAGAAGAAATGAACCAGAGAAGATTTACACCTACCTATTACGCAAGATATGCTCCATTAATTTTAATCAATCAAAAAACTGATTGAGATTCTACCGTTATATATTTAGCATTACAACACAACCTGAGACAAAAGCTTGTGTTTTTTGCATGATGATATGGAGGATGTGCACCCACAGGCAGAAACATAAATTGGCTCCTATGCCACGGACCACTGGTAATTTAAAGGTTTTTACCAGCTGGATCAAACTTTTCCGGAAAGTTATCTTTGACTCCTGAAACAAACTCCAATTGAAGTTTGTTTTGTGAAAAACATATGAAGCCAAAGATTAAGAGATCTAAAAATCCTTTATTTACCCGTGGCTTAAATAATTGAACGAGCCTTCATCAGGCATCACACTGTTTTTAAATGATTTAAGCCATGAGTAAATAAAGTGTTTTTAGATCTTTTAATCCTGAGTGTCTTGGCTTCAAATGTTTTTCATGGAATAAACTATAGCTTATCTAATGAGCACCATGAGAAGAAGTAGCACTCTCTGCATTCTTCTTTATGAATCCAAGGAAGTTTGCTTTGGCCCGATTTTGTTCAAAATGACGTCACACCAGTTGTTGCTTCGATTTTGCTTGAACTATATAAGACTGTTGATTGAAACTTCAGAAAAGACACATACTACAGTGGCATGAAAAAGTATGTGAACCCCTTGCAGAATCTGTGAAAATGAGAATTATTTTAATAAAATAAGAGGGATAATAAAAAATGCATGTTATTTTTTGTTTAGTACTGTCCTGAGTAAGATATTTTACATAAAAGATGTTTGCATTTAGTTCACAAGACAAAACAATAGCTGAATTTATTAAAATAACCCCATTCATAAGTTTGTGAACCATTGATTCTCAATACTGTGTGTGGTTACCTGATGATCCACGACTGTTTTTATGATTTGTGATGGTTGTTCATGAGTCTCTTGTTTGTCCTGAGCAGTTAAACTGAGCTCTGTTCTTCAGAAAAATCCTCCAGGTCCTGTAGATTCATCAGTTTTCAAGCATTTTTGCATATTTGAACCCTTTCCAGCAGTGACTGAATGATTTTGAGATCCGTGTTTTCACACTGAGGACAACTGAGGGACTCAAACACAACTATTAAAAAGGTTCAAACATTCACTGATGCTCCAGAAGGAAACACGATGCATTAAAAGTCGGGGGTGAAACCTTTTGAACAGGATGTCACAATTTTTCTTACTTTGTTGAATTATAATTTTTTTTTTCATTTAGTACTGCCCTTCGGAACCAACAGAAGATACTTGCATGTTTCCCGGCAGAAAAATTAAGTACAATTTACCTTGATATTTGAATTCAAAAGTTTTCACCCCTCGACTCTTAATGCATCGTGTTTTCTTCTGGAGCATCAGTGAATGTTTGAACCTTTTTAATAGTTGAGTTTGAGTCCCTCAGTTGTCCTCAGTGTGAAAAGATGAATCACAAAATCATACAGTCACTGCTGGAAAGGGTTCAAATATGCAGAAATGCTTGAAAACTGATGAATCTGCAGGAGCTGGAGGATTTTTCTGAAGAACAGAGCTCAGTTTAACTGCTCAGGACAAACAAGAGACTCATGAACAACCATCACACAACATAAAAACAGTCGTAGATCATCAGGTAACCACACACAGTATTGAGAATCAATGGTTCACATACATATGAACGGGGTTATTTTAATAAATTCAGCTTTTTTTTTGTCTGTGAACTAAATGCAAACATCTTTTATGTAAAATATCTTACTCAGGACAGTACTAAACAAAAAATAACATGCATTTTTTATTATCCCTCTTATTTTATTAAAATAATTCTCATTTTCACAGATTCTGCACGTGGTTCACATACTTTTTCATGCCACTGTATATGACATCAATCAATTCTGGCCACGTTCTTTGCAAACAACTGATGCTTAATAAAGGAAATAAAGTATTAGGTATAAATTATAAAGGACAGAGCATTCAAATAAATATTTCTTTATAAAGAAAAATTTTTTTTTCCTGTAATTTCCTCTAAGAAAATATTTGATCAAGAAGTGATTCACCATGTCAGGCAATACACACACAACCTCTAAACTCACTTGTCTCTTGTTTCTTTTTACACATCAGATAAGAAAAAGAGAAAATGTCCATCAAACTTCTTCGCTTGTCCCAACGGTCGCTGTATCCCCATGAGCTGGACCTGCGACAAGGAGAACGACTGTGAGAACGGAGATGACGAGGCGCACTGTGGTGAGCTGCACACGTCTTAGTTTTTCTGCCATCCTGGGGATTTTCCATTGACCTTCACTGTGCTTGATTTATGCGTGTTCGTTAACTCTTTTCCTGCCCAGCACCAGCATTTTTGATCATTTCCACAAAACTTTCATGGCCCCCAGAATATTTAGTTGTATGAATATCTGATCATGCAATATATCAGAAGAAAGAACGCAGCCTCTGCCTTTCATAAAAAAGCAACATTTAGAACAAAAAGCTGAGAAAATTGCGTTTTTGTCAATGATCACATTCAAAATGATGATGGAGCAGATCGACACCCCCGAATGGGTTCCACATTTCATTCAGTAACGTTAGGCAGTTTTGATTTATATTCTGTTTAATGATGCTTATATTCTGTTTGATGATCACATTATTTTACATGAGCAGCAGCAATGCTTCTATCGCTTGTTTCTGCTTCTTATTTTTCCTGTGTTTTGATCAGGAGATTATGTACTCTTTCAGAAGATGCGTTAGCGCCCCCTACAGTATAACAGTGAAGACTTGGATTGCCAGAAAATTCTGTCAATGGCAGGGAAAGTGTTAAGACATTATTTAGTAGTATGTTTATTAAGAGGTTTTGCTCATAGGGACCATTGACGACTGCTTACATTTGGTAATCAAAATGGGGACCTGCCAGAAACAGCTTCTGGAAAGAGAACAAACGTAGGGCGGGGCTTGATTTTGTTTGTGTGGAATTGATTGGATGGTTGTGGTTTGCTACACAGCAAAATCCCCCGAGTTAAATCAACTCAAAGAACATATGGTCCCTCTCTACATAGAGTTTAAATAACACTGAAGCAGAGTTAAAGTTAATATGATGATAATATGCAGATCTTGAGAGATTTAATATCTTTTATCTTCAGTTGATTTCATCTAAGGCTGTGGCAAGTCATTTGTAGTTATTGTGTTTCTCTTCAGTGATTCTGCTTGTTAACAGCAGGTGTTCATCACTAATGCTCAGTCATAACTTAATTAATCTCATTAACTTTAACTCTGCTTCAGTGTTACTTTAACACTATATAGAGAGGGACCATATGTAATTTGCTGTGTATTGGTGGATCTAATGTGAGTGACAGGTTGCCCCGCCCCCTCATCATCAGAGAAGAGATGCTGCAAGAGGGAGAGGAAGATATTCTGATTCAAGATTACGAGGAACATGAATTTAACACAATAATGATGTGAACGGTTAAATCATTTATAATAAACACTGCAATATTCCATTTAAAAAAAGAACAAGAATTGTCCATTTTGATTTTAAGAACATACAAACACGCTTTCAGATCTGCACAGTTCACTTGAGTTTTTCCAGAATCTTTTAAATATGTTCTGTCTCTGAAGAATCTTTTGAATAATTCACTAACGGATCGTTTAATGATTCTGCTCAGATAAGTTCTGCTCAGCGACGCAGTTTGAGTGCGGGAATCATCGCTGTATTTCCAGCAGCTGGGTGTGTGACGGAGCGGACGACTGTGGAGATGGAACAGATGAGGACAGCAGATGCAGTGAGTGCTGATCCTGAAAAACAGAATGAAATGGGACATTTTAAAGTAACAAATAGCGTGACTGATGAATCACAGAGATTACAATTTTTATTAAAGTGCCCCATTATGCTATTTTAAAGTTCATAATTTTGTTTTGTCGTCTCCTACAACAGTTATACATGCATCCAAGGTCAAAAATCACTTTAATTTTCTCTTAATATCCATTTCAGCATCAGTTCTTTTCTCAGTGTCTGAAACAGTTCAATCAAAGATTCTATCTCTCTAAACCCCGCCTTTTTGATAGATGCTCTGCTCTGATTGGTCAGATGGCCCAGTCTGTTGTGATTGGTTGACCGCTCAGCTACAACTACAGTGTGTATTTTGAGAGACAAAGTAGATGTTGTTCACTGGCAGCCAATGAAGACCATAGACTGGCATTATGCAAATTAGTTACAAACCTACGCAGTAGAAGTGAGACTGGAATTACTGACGACTCGTTTCAGCCGTTCAGAATCGAGACAAAAACTCCATTTATCTGCACTTTGATCTTTGAAACCTTGCAGACCTTTTACATTCACAAACAGCTCTATTACACACTACATGAAAGATATGCGTCAAAAAATAATAGGGGTGCTTTAACATAATAAATGACATTAAATTATTCTAGAAATTGTTTTATGTGTTGGTGAATCATGTGTGTTTTTGACTCAGAGAATAAAACGTGCAGTGCAGACGCGTTCCAGTGTCCCGACTCACACAAGTGTGTCCCGCAGCGCTGGGTGTGTGACGGCGACAGAGACTGTCCGGACGGAGCCGACGAGAGTGTGAAGGCTGGCTGTGGTGAGTGGTCAAATACATCACTTGCTTTTGTGCAAATACTCTGAAAATCTCTCCTGCTAAACATGTTTGTGTGTATTATTGTTTCTTGTTTTTGCTCAGTGTTCAATAACACGTGTAAAGCAGGAGAGTTCATGTGCCAGAACAGACAGTGTATCCCAAAACACTTTGTGTGTGACCATGACAACGACTGCGGTGACGGATCCGATGAATCTCAGGAGTGCGGTGCGTTCATGATTCTTTCAAACAAGATAATTATGAGATGATTAGCTTATAATTAGCAAACAATGAGATAATAATGGTGAATGATTTGTAAGATGTCACGATACTTGACTCTCACTTGAATTAAATCAACTCTTTAGTCGAAATGAAATAAGTACAGAAGAAGAATCTGTTTACATTTGTTCAGAGTGTGTATACATAATCTGTCTCTCTAATAGCACCATTAAATGACTTGCATTTTTAAAACATTGCAACATTACAATACAGTGTATATGGCCTAAATGTGTGCTCATACTAGACATTCATATGGAAATGAATGCAGGAGAGGGGAAGTACAAGGACATGTAAAGAAATTTCATTCAAGCCCGGCCTAGACCATGACTTCACATTATCTATGGAAGCTTGTTTTCTGCCACTAAATAAAAAGTAAAAAAGGTAATTGCAAATTTTATCTCATAATTATGACTTTTTTTCCTCACAGTTGTGACATATAAGCTCACAATTACGAGAAATAAAGTCACAATTGCGATTTATAATGTCAGAATTGCGGGATATTAACTCACAATTACGAGAAATAAAGTCTGAATTGCGAGATATAAACTCAAAATTGCAAGAAATAAAGTCAGAATCGTGAAATAAAGTCAGAATTGTGAGAAATAAAGTCAGAATTGTGAGAAATAAAGACAGAATTGTGAGTGTCAGGCATTGCGAGGTCAGTATTGCGAGTCAGTTTATTGCGAGTTTATCTCAGAATTGCGAGGTATTGCGAGTTATAAAGTCAATAAAGTCAGCGAGTTATAAGTCAGTAATAAAGTCAGAATTGCAAAAAATAAATTCAGTATTGTGAGTTATGTCAGAATTGCAAGTCATAAAGTCAGAATTGCAAGTTATAAAGTCGAGAAAAGTCAGAATTGCATAAAGTCAGTAATTGTAATAAGTTATAAAGTCAGTGTGAGTTATAAAGTCAGTATTGCGAGTTATCAGTAGCGAGTCAGAATAAAGTCAGTATGCGAGTTATAAAGTCAGCAGAATTGCAGTATAAGTCAGAATTGTGTCAGAATTAGATAAAGTCAGAATTGTAAATCAGAATTGCGAGTCATAAAGTCAGAACTGCGAGTTATAAAGTCAGAAAAAAATAATTCAGTATTGTGAGTTATATTTCAGAATTGCGAGATATAAAGTCAGAATTGCGAGTCCAGAATGCGAGTATAAAGTCAGAATTAGTCATAAAGTCAGAATTGCGAGTCATAAAGTCAGGTGAAAAGTCAGAAGTTATAAAGTCAGAATTGCGAGATATAAAGTCCGAGTCATAAAGTCAGTAAGTCATAAGTCAGTTTATAAGTCAGAATTGCTAAAAATAAATTCAGTATTGTGAGTTATAATTGCGAGTCATAAAGTCAGAATTGCGAGTTATAAAGTCAGTACTGCGAGTTATAAAGTCAGCAGTATTGAGTTATAAAGTCAGAATTGCGAGTATAAAGTCAGAATTGCGAGTTATTTGCGAGTTATAAAGTCAGAATGCAGACGAGATATAAGTCAGAATGCGAGTTATAAAGTCGAATGCGAGTTATAAAGTCAGTATTGCGAGTCAGTAAATAAAGTCAGAACTGCGAGTTATAAAGTCAGAGTTATAAAGTCAGAATTGCGAGATATAAAGTCATGCGAGTCATAAAAGTCAGAATTGCGAGTCATAAAGTCAGTAATGCGAGTTATAAAGTCAGAATTGCTAAAAATAAATTCGTATTGTGAGTTATAAGTCAGAATTGCGAGTCAAAAGTCAGAATTGCGAGTTAAAGTCAGAAGTTATAAAGTCAGTATTGCGAGTTTAGAATTGTATAAAGTCAGAATAAAGTCAGAATGCGAGTATAAAAGTCAGTATTGCGAGTTATAAAGTCAGTCATAAAGTCAGAACTGCGAGTTATAAAGTCAGTATTGTGAGTTATAAAGTAGAATTGCGAGATATAAATCAGTGCGAGTCATAAGTCAGAATTGCGAGTCAGTTATAAAGTCACGCGAAAGTCATATTGCGAGTTTAAAGTCAGAAGATAAAGTCAGTTGCGAGTTATAAAGTCAGTGCGAGTTAAAAGTCAGTATGCGAGTCATAAAGTCAGAATTGCGAGTTATAAAGTCAGAATTGCGAGTTATAAAGTCAGTCGAGTATAAGTCAGTAAAAGTCAGAATTGCGAATCAAAGTGTCAGTATATCAGTAATAAAGTCGAGTGTTTAGTCAGAACGAGTTATAAAGTCAGTAATAAAGTCAAAGTGTCCGAGTATAAAGCAGAATTGCGAGTTTAAAGTCAGAATCAAGATATAAAGTCAGCCAGGCGAGTTATAAAGTCTGAAAATTGCGAGTTTATAACACACAATTCTGTAAAAAAAGTCAGTATTGCTAGATAAAATGTCACAATTATTTTTTAAATTTTTTATTCAGTGGCAGAAACAAGATTCCATATTTGTCGATAACTAAAACTAAAACCATACAAAAAATTGTTTTACTTGCAATAAAATAAACATTAACTTTATTAGAATAAGTTGACATGTATCAAAGTTACTTATAGTCAGTAGAATGTCGTTGAAGAGCATCAAAATAAACTGTTAGCAGATATTAATCAGACAGTCTACTAATACTCTAATGACTGCTAGTTGACATGGAGTTGCAAAGTAACTTAAAGTGTTACCCAAAATATTACCAAAAACTATAATAGAATATCAATGACAGTAAAATAACACTGCATCTTAGCAATATTCGTTGTGGGGTCTGAAGTTATTCCTCATTGTGAACACACCTTATGAACGATATTGTTAAAACTTAAATAAAAAGAAGAGAGAATAAAACCTCAGCGAAACTATTTGGAAGCCATTACTACAGAAGCCACGTTTTAATAGGTTTGACTTCACTGTATTATGTGCGATCTCATCTGTATGTATTCATCTCTGCAGAGTATCCTGCATGTAAGGCCAATGAGTTCCGCTGTGACAACGGCCGCTGCCTGATCCAGAAGTCATGGGAGTGTGACGGAGAGTTTGACTGCCACGATCACTCAGACGAAGCTCCCAAAAACCCTCACTGTGACGGCTCTGGTATGAATTAAATGCTAATCCAGCTGGATATCTGTGGCTTTGTTTTAAATGATAAATCCCACAAACTACCCAACAGTCTATGTGCGGGCATGCCACCAAAGTGTGAAGGAGGACCGACAGAACTGAGAGCATTTGGGATCGGGCCAAACTGGTCCTGAGTCACAGAACAATGCAGGCACACTAACAAAATATCAAAATGCCAAATTAAATTGAGCATTTTTGGAAAGGCTTTGGAAAACATGTCCTCATGAGCTGGAGCAGTCCAGTCTGCGCATGCATTTAATGATTCTTTATTTTTTCCTTCAAGCAGAGAAGAAGTGTAATGACACAGCGTACGCATGTGGGAACGGTAAATGCATCAGTGAGACGTTACTGTGCAATCGCAACGATGACTGCGGCGATGGAACGGATGAGCTGAACTGCTTCATTAATGAATGTCTGAACAGTAAACTGAGCGGCTGCTCTCAGCTGTGTGAGGACCTGAAGATCGGATTCAAGGTAAAGATCATGCTTATGGCAGTTTCTGATTTTTAGAAAATAAACTTCCTTAAGGCAAGACACCAATAGGGTAATAAAATTAAAGGTAGGGAAGGCAATTTCAGAGAGGCTAGAAATAAGCTAGCTTTGAAAGCATTTCCCACCCTCCCTTCAGAGCGTCTCTAAAGCCACACATCCTCCAAAACACATGAACACGCACAGCCAGAGTAGAGTCGTGAGAGACCTCAAAGCACATGACATTACAATAATGAACGTAAACAACCTAAAGAGCTGCAGATTAATTTCGCCATTGATAGTGTTAACATAGAAACGCATAAGTCCGAGTCTGAGGACATGAAGCGCTCAAGGTAGAACATCACAGGTTGCCATCTCGTAATTACGGTTATGACATGGTGTAAACGCAGCATAAGCTGGTTGTTTTGGTTCAGGAGGAACTGTAAAAGGTGCTGCTGTTTGTTTGTGGCTCTCGGTGACTGATGTCTGTCTACAACTCTGCATAGCCTTAATGAACGCGCTGATGACGCGTGATGTCTGCGCGAAGGTATGTTGACAGGCAGGTAGGACATCGGACGAATGCATTGATTGGATGAACATTTTTTGGTCCTGAGACTTCCACAGAACATATATGTATATATTTTTTTAATATTAAGACCACTTCTATTATTGCTATTAGGATGAGAAGAGAGTTTCAACCAGTATATCAAAAAGTGTTTATAAAAAAACCTTTACCAAACAGAGATATCACCATATTTCCCCAGTTTACTGATCACATTGCATTAAGAACAGTACATTAAATTTTATGAAATGTTATGTTTAAATATGCAAATAAAGAATTATCTAATTAAATATGCATTCATTTGCTAGGTTTGTTTCATTTTGATGAGTTTTTTTTTTTTCAGGGGGAAAATGTATGCCTCTTTTTATCACAGCGTAATTCAGAAAATACTGTCAAGAAAAAAATGTTATAAATCAGGCGAATGATATATGAACAAAACCCTCCATGAAGAAACCTTCAGAATATAGATTTATTTATAGATTTGTCTGTAGTGTCTTGCTTTTAAAAATATTTACTTTTTATTTACTTTACACTGGCACAGTCCGATACTTACATTTCTTATGTGTTTGTCTCTCCAGTGCAGATGCCGCCCTGGCTTTAGACTGAAGGATGATGGGAAGACCTGTGTGGATGTGGACGAGTGCTCCACCACGTATCCCTGCACACAGCACTGCATCAACACTCACGGCAGCTTCCGCTGTCTGTGTGTGGACGGCTTCCAGCTCAGCCCCTCCGACCCCACGGTCTGCAAGTCCACCTCTGGTATGAGTCACTGTCACATAAAGATGGGATGAGAAGGATCTAATCACAGCCAGTAACAGTTTATTAAACTTTAACACTAAATAAAACACTCAAGGCAAAACGGGAACAGAACAACCGGTAACGTGATGTGAACGGACAAACACAGGGTTAGATATCATGGCAAACTAATCAACGGAAATGAATGACAGGTGCAAATCATGATCAAATCAAGGAGAAACCATGGGAACAAATACAAAAACAGGAAACAGAACTAAAACACCTGCAAAACCCACGCGACACAGTCACATAGCCAATCTGTCCATTGCCGTTACGGACAGTAAAGGCCATATTACACTGTTAAACTAGACCAGCGATACTCAAATACTCAAATATAAATGCTTGTGAAAATACAAAAAGCGTGCAAATGAACAAATTAAAACAGATTTATTTCAAATTTATGCTCGCCTTGATGAGTATCCTAGTAAACAGTAAAAAGTCAGTTATGGCTTAAGTGAAAGACAACATGTGTATCGTTATATTGGATCCGTGCGTCTTAAAGTGACAGCAGCCTAATATTCCTGCTGCTGTCTGTTTTTAATGGTAATCAAACTACAAAAGACTAACTCTTCTTACTCACTGCTCTTCACTGAATAATATTTTTGTAACTTTAATAAGGATTAACCTTTATTTAATTTGTACAGTGAAGATTATATGCAGTGTTATTTTACACTTGATTATTTTATTCAATTTCTGTACCTGAAAACTACTGTTAAACCAACATGAAAAACCTGAAAAGCACTGATTATTTCATTTGTATCTTTGTTCTTTATTATTTATTCATTTGTGCTATTTTCTTGTAGTTTGATTATTTGTTCTTTTGTTATTAATGACTGTTTACTTGTCTTTAATAATCTTTGAAATTTGTATAAGTCGTTTTAGCTGTGGTATCCAAATTGGATTGGAGAATTGTTAAAATGTCACTGGTATCTAAAATGTTGGTGTAAAAACCTTGTTTATTACAATACAACGATACATGGGTCAAAAACAACAACTATTTTATTCATTTATTACTTTTTTGTCGTGAGGCCAGTGAAAATTAAATCATTGAATTCACTGAATCAAATCAAAAATCGAGAATCGAATCTGAATCTAATCGAGTCATCTGTATCAAAACCTAGCCCTTGCCAACAGCCAGAAAAAAAAACTCTTTCACCATGTTTTTTGGAATAATACAGTCAAACCAAAAATTATTCAGACATTTTTGATATTTTTTTACTAATGGATGCAGGACACTATAGTTTCTAGTCTACATTTATGTACAAACCCAATTCCAAAAAAGTTGGGACACTGTCCAAATTGTGAATAAAAACAGAATGCAATGATGTGGAAGTTTCAAATTTCAATATTTTATTCAGAATACAACATAGATGACATATCAAATGTTTAAACTTAGAAAATGTATCATTTTAAGGGAGAAATAAGTTGATTTTAAATTTCATGGCATCAACACATCTCAAAAAAGTTGGGACAAGCCATGTTTACCACTGTGTGGCATCCCCTCTTCTTTTTATAACAGTCTGCAAACGTCTGGGGACTGAGGAGACAAGTTGCTCAAGTTTAGGAATAGGAATGTTGTCCCATTCTTGTCTAATACAGGCTTCTAGTTGCTCAACTGTCTTAGGTCTTCTTTGTCGCATCTTCCTCTTTATGATGCGCCAAATTTATGGGTGAAAGATCTGGACTGCAGGCTGGCCATTTCAGTACCCGGATCCTTCTTCTACGCAGCCATGATGTTGTAATTGATGCAGTATGTGGTCTGGCATTGTCATGTTGGAAAATGCAAGGTCTTCCCTGAGAGATGACGTCTGGATGGGAGCATATGCTGTTCTAGAACTTGGATATACCTTTCAGCATTGATGGTGCCTTTCCAGATGTGTAAGCTGCCCATGCCACACGCACTCATGCAACCCCATACCATCAGAGATGCAGGCTTCTGAACTGAGCGCTGATAACAACTTGGGTTGTCCTTGTCCTCTTTAGTCCGGATGACATGGCGTCCCGGTTTTCCAAAAAGAACTTCAAATTTTGATTCGTCTGACCACAGAACAGTTTTCCACTTTGCCACAGTCCATTTTAAATGAGCCTTGGCCCAGAGAAAACGCCTGCGCTTCTGGATCATGTTTAGATATGGCTTCTTTTTTGACCTATAGAGTTTTAGCCGAATGGCACGGTGGATTGTGTTCACCGACAATGTTTTCTGGAAGTATTCCTGAGCCCATGTTGTGATTTCCATTACAGTAGCATTCCTGTATGTGATGCAGTGCCGTCTAAGGGCCCGAAGTTCATGGGCATCCAGTATGGTTTTCCGGCCTTGACCCTTACGCACAGAGATTGTTCCAGATTCTCTGAATCTTTGGATGATATTATGCACTGTAGATGATGATAACTTCAAACTCTTTGCAGTTTTTTCTCTGAGAAACTCCTTTCTGATATTGCTCCACTATTTTTCGCCGCAGCATTGGGGGAATTGGTGATCCTCTGCCCATCTTGTCTTCTGAGAGACACTGCCACTCTGAGAGGCTCTTTTTATACCCAATCATGTTGCCAATTGACCTAATAAGTTGCAAATTGGTCCTCCAGCTGTTCCTTATATGTTCATTTAACTTTTCCGGCCTCTTATTGCTACTTGTCCCAACTTTTTTGGAATGTGTAGCTCTCATGAAATCCAAAATGAGCCAATATTTGGCATGACATTTCAAAATGTCTCACTGTCAACATTTGATATGTTATCTATATTCTATTGTGAATAAAATATAAGTTTATGAGATTTGTAAATGATTGCATTCCTTTTTTATATATTCACAATTTGTACAGTGTCCCAACTTTTTTGGAATCGGGTTTGTAAGTGATTGTTTACTTTCCACAAGTCTGAAAGAATGGAAGCAAAAAATCTCAAAATATGCAAGTGCATGACATGTTTATTCATACCTGCAGTCATGGGAATTGCTTTTTTTACTTTAATGTGTTTTCATTTTCACTTCGCTGTATAGACGAGGAGCCGTTCCTCATCTTTGCCAACCGTTATTACCTGAGAAAGCTCAACTTGGATGGCTCAAACTACACACTATTAAAGCAGGTATGATTTGACACTAACACTAGTTTTCCAAACTCTGTACTGTAACATTTAATTCCAGTTGTTCCTCATGAATGCTCTTAATTTCCAGGGTCTGAACAATGCTGTTGCGTTAGACTTCGACTACAGGCAGCAGATGATCTATTGGACAGATGTCACGACTCAGGGTAGCATGATACGACGCATGCACATCAACGGCAGCAACGTTCAGGTGATTTGCATCTTAATTCAATCTTCCTGTGATGTCAGCCAAACATTGGTTGAAACTTTGGATGCTTTGGCAGGTTCTCCATCGCACGTCTCTCAGCAACCCTGATGGTCTGGCTGTTGATTGGGTCGGTGGTAACCTGTACTGGTGTGATAAGGGACGGGACACTATTGAGGTGTCGAAGCTGGACGGAGCATACAGGACTGTTCTGGTCAACACGGGACTGAAGGAGCCCAGAGCTGTAGCTGTGGACGTCCGCAATGGGTAAGCAATGAAAATACCTGAAAGTGTCCCTGTTGTGATTTTTGAGATATTATCTTTCATGTAGTGTGTAATAGAGCTGTTTATGAATGTAAAAGATCTGAAAAGTTTCAAAGATCAAAGTGCAGATAGTTTTTAGTCTCCATAAAGAAAGAAGTGATTCTGAACTGCCTAGGTTTGTAACTAAGTGTCTGAACAATGATGTTTGTCTTTGTCAGGTACCTGTACTGGTCTGACTGGGGTGATAATCCTCATATCGGCCGCATTGGGATGGACGGCGCCAACAGGAGTGTGATCATACAGGACAAGATAACCTGGCCCAACGGTCTCACTCTGGACTTCATCAATGATCGCATCTACTGGGCAGACGCCAGAGAGGACTACATCGAGTTTGCCAGCTTAGACGGATCCAATAGGCACACTGGTGAGGAAAAAAACACAAGCCATTCGGTAAAGAATCTGCAGGTTATCACAACCATGTATTCAGTACAGCAGCAGGATTGTGACCATAAACTGTAGTTAAGAAGATAGCATAAGTAACATACAAGTATATATTTTTGCAAGTGTATATATAAATAACTTAACTACCAATCAAAGGTAAGAGGAGTTGTTGTTTTTTTAAATAAGGTTTTTATGCTCACTAAGACTGTATTTATTTGATCAAAATACAGTAACATTATTCTAATTTACTGTTTTCTATGTGAATATATTGGAAAAAGTAATTTATTCCTGTGATCTGAATTTTCAGCATCATTACTCCAGTCTACAGTATCACATGATTCTTCAGAAATCGTTCAAATATGCTGATTTGATGCACAAGTGTTGAAAACACTTTTCATATTTTGGTGGAAACTCTGATATATTTTTATTAGGATTCTTTGATGAACAGAAAGTTCAAAAGAACAGCATTTATTTTAAATAAAAACATTATAAATGTGTTTACTGTCACATTTGATCAATTTAATGCATCCTTGCTGAATAAAAATATTTAAAAAAAAAAAATTCTGACCCTTTTTAAATGGTAGTGCATATAATAAATGTTTTATATTTTATTTATTTATTATATTATATTATATTATATTATATTATATTATATTCCTTCAGTGAATTCTAGATTTGTGTCTGAAGAAAAAATATTTTATTTTTGTGCTGCAGTTTTGAGTCAGGACATCCCGCACATATTCGCCATGACTCTTTTTGAGGAGTACATCTACTGGACAGACTGGGAGACCAAGTCAATCAACAGAGCTCACAAAACACAGGGAACCAACAAGACCATGCTGATCAGCACCCTACACAGACCCATGGACATCCACATCTACCACCCCTACAGACAACCAGAGGGTCAGGACACTCATATACACACTCAATTTCCTGATAATTTACTCACCCCCATGTCATCCAAGATGTTCATGTCTCTCTTCAGTCGAAAAAGAAATGAAGGTTTTTGATGAAAACATTCCAGGATTATTCTCCATATAGTGGACTTCAATGGAGCCCAAACGGTTGAAGGTCAAAATTACAGTTTACAGCAATCCCAGATGAGGAATAAGAGTCTAATCTAGAGAAACCATCACTCATTTTCAAAAAAAAAAAAAAAATGTATACGTTTTAAACACAAATGCTCATCTTGAACTAGCTCTCTTCTTCTTCTCTATTAGAATTCCAGCAGTGTAGACACTGCTAAGTGTATTGCTGCCCTCCACAGGTCAAAATTTGAACTAAATTGTCATATACAATATGCTAGTGCAAGTATATAACAATTAGTTCAAACTTTGACCTGTGGAGGGCAGTAATATGTTTAGCAGTGTCTACACTGCTGGAATTCTAATAGAGAAGAAGAAGAAGAGAGCTAGTTCAAGACGAGCATTTATGGTTAAAACGTATATCATTTTTAAATTTTATTTTAGAAAATGAGCGATGGTTTTTCTAGATAAGACCCTTATTTCTTGTCTGGGATCATGTAGAGCTCTTTGAAGCTGCACTGAAACTGACATTTTGACCTTCAGCCATTTGGGCTCCATTGAAATCCACTATAAGGAGAATAATCCTGGAATGTTTTCATCAAAAACCTTAATTTCTTTTCGACTGAAGAAAGAAAGACATGAACATCTTGGATGACAAATTATCAGGAAATTTTAATTTGAAAGTGAACTAATCCTTTAATGACATACTAATAGTACTCAGTGAACAATAAACTGGGTTAAGAGAATGTATTTAACATAAAAAATATTATTTACTTCACATTGGGCTGTAGTTGGGGTAGCCCTGGTGCATGTTGTTGCTGTGGGTCTCCTTGAAATCACATTCCAGGGTGGATTGGGGCGAAATCAAGGGGCCTCTAGAATCGTCTCCACCTTTCGCCCCGTTAGCGATGGCCATCTGTAATGTTGTGTTCTCTTCTCTCCCATTGCAGTCACGAATCACCCGTGTCAGACAGACAACGGCGGCTGCAGTAACTTGTGTTTGCTGTCTCCGGGTGGTGGTTATAAATGTGCCTGTCCCAATAACTTCTACCTGGCTGCTGATGGGAAACAGTGCATGTCTAACTGCACCGCCAGCCAGGTGTGGGCATGACACTCCACTCAGATCATGAGATTAGTTAAACCCAGTCTAAGACAGAATAACACACACTGTTTCTCATTTGAAATATGTACCTCTAACATCTCTCCTCAGTTCGTCTGCAAGAATGACAAGTGTATCCCGTTCTGGTGGAAGTGTGACACTGAGGACGACTGTGGCGACCGATCGGACGAGCCTGCCGACTGCCGTGAGTGACGTGGATTGAAGGAGATATATTTTCACAGCCGAACAGATGTGTAATAAGAGCAAATGTGTACATATTTCTTTCAACAGCTGAGTTTAAATGCAGACCGGGTCAGTTCCAGTGCGGCACTGGTATCTGTACAAACCCAGCGTACATCTGTGATGGAGACAACGACTGCCAGGATAACTCTGATGAGGCCAACTGCGGTACGTTTATGTAAACTTTTAAAGCATATCTGCACTGTATTTTTATTTTGGCAAATTTTCACTTTTCCTTCACTACAAGCAAAAGCAAATATTAAATGAACCCAGTGAATCAGTGAGCCAAACACACTGAACAATTCATTTGTCAATCAGACTGATCCAGTTGGTGCTGTTCTTGAGTCAACAACTCACTGATTCAATGATTCAGTCGAGCGAGTCTGCAGTTAACAATTCAAATGATCCAGATGAATCAATTTGCATATAGCACTGAACAATTCATTTGTCAATCGGACTGATCCAGTTCTTGCTGTTCTCAATTCAACAACTCACTGATTCAGTGATTCAGTCAGAGCGAGTCTACAGTTTACAATTTGAATGAACCTGATGAATCAGTACACAAATCACACTGAACAATTTATTCATTTGTCAATCAGACTGATTCATTTGCTGCTGTTCTCGATTCAACAACTCACTGATTCAGTGATTCGGTCAGAGCGAGCCTACGGTTTACAACTCAATGAACCTGAAGAATCAGTTCACAAATCGCACTGAACAATTAATTTGTCAATCGGACTGATTCATTTGCTGCTGTTCTTGATTCAACAACTCACCGATTCAGTGATTCAGTCAGAGCTAGTCTGCAGTTAAAGGGTTAGTTCACCCAAAAATGAAAACAATGTCATTTTATTATTCACTCTCATGCCGTTCCACACCTGTAAGACCTTAATTCATCTTCAGAACACAAATTAAGATATTTTTGATAAAATCTGATGGCTCAGTGAGGACTCTATAGACAGCAATGTCACCGAACCTCTCAAGATCCAGAAAGGTACTCAAAACATATTTAAAACAGTTCATGTGACTACAGTGGTATTATAAAGCGTCGAGAATACTTTTTGTGCGCCAAAAAAAAAAAACTTTTCAACAATATCTAATGATGGCCGATTTCAAAACACTGCTTCGGAGCTTTAAATCTTTTGTTTCGAATCAGTGATTGGATTGCAGAAATCACATGACTTTGGCACTCCGAACAACTGATTCGAAACTAAAGATTTGTAAAGCTTCCTGAAGCAGTGTTTTGAAATTGGCCATCACTAGATATTGTTGAATAAAGTCATTATTATGACTTTATAAAAGTTTTACTTTTTGCCAAAAAACACCATATTATGTGTGTTAAAGTTACTGTATCGCATTAACTCTTGAGAGCCATTGCTTAAATTAATATTGAGTTTGCATTTCAATTTTTAGACTGTGAAAAATACAAAATATGACTGTACCTCAGCTGGCTTCAATAGGGCAATAACCATATCAATGTTATAATTCTGTGTTTTTGCAGATATCCACGTGTGTTTGCCCAGTCAGTTTAAATGCACCAATCCCAGCCGCTGTATTCCAGGAATATTCCGCTGTAACGGCCAGGACAACTGTGGAGAAGGAGAGGATGAGAAAGACTGCCGTGAGTTTCTTTAGGAGAATTATAAAAATATTGCTGCTAAAAGAACAATAGGCATATTAAAGCCTTTTGTAGTTTAATAATCGCAGAAGACCATGCTGTGATTTTGATTGTAATGTGTTAATTGTATTGATATACTCATACATACATCACAGACACTGGACATCTGGAAGATGAACATCTATGATGAGCGTTTGCTCATCTGAAATATACTGTGTGTGAATGTATGTGAATTTGAGATCATAAAGTGCCAAACTTGGGGTCAGTAAGATTTTATATATATATATATATAATATATTATATATATATATATATATATTTTTTTTTTTTTTTTTTTTTTTTTTTTTTTTTTTAAAGAAATCAATACTTTTATTTAGTAAGGATGCATTAAAGTGATGGTAAAACATTTATAATGTTACAAAATATTTCTATTTAAAAATAAATGCTGTTCTTTTGCGCTTCTATTCATCAAATAATCCTGAAAATAAAATTGGATCACAATTTCCACAAAAATATGAAGCAGCACAGCTGTTTTCAACATTAATAATAATAAATGTATCTTGTGTCCTTGATTGAAGTGCAGCTCTAATAGAAACGCCTGAAGACGAGACAGGAGAGAAGTTCATTACTTGAAGAGAAAAAGAAACAAGAAACAGATGTGTAGAATAAGAAACCATGGAAACATAATCAGTAACTCTGGAAACTAAGAGGAACAGGAAATAAACACAGGAAACATGAACACGGACACCAAAAGAAACAAAATATACTTCACTCCTTAGTAAAAGTCCTTAGAAACACAGAATACTGCTAGAATGTGAGATCTTGAGCATCAAATCATCATATTAGAATGATTTCTGAAGGATCATGTGACAGAAGACTGGAGTAATGATGCTGAAATTCAGCTTTGATCACAGAAATAAATTACATTTTACTATATATTCACATAGAAAATTATAGTAATATAGTAATATTTCACTGTTTTAACTGTATTTATGACCAAAATAAAATAAATAAATAAAAAGCCTTACAGACCCCAAACTTTTGAATGGTAGTATATATTTGCACATGAGTAAGACACAGGAATGCAGTGTATGAACATGTAGTTCAGTGTGTTTGGCCATGGCTTTACTGTACACAGGTGAGAGTAATGTTTTTGTGAATGTATAAAGTATAACGTGTTTATTTGTGTGTAGCGGAGGTGACGTGTGCACCGAACCAGTTCCAGTGCACCATAACCAAGCGCTGTATCCCGCGTGTGTGGGTGTGCGACCGTGATAATGACTGCGTCGATGGATCCGACGAACCCGCCAACTGCAGTAAGTGGAATCTGTCTGCTGAAATTAAATGAACACTCATTATGTACAGTATTGACTGGAAAATAACTGCATTATCCTTTAGCAAGACTATTAATAGATAAATAATCACAAAATGGCTGAATATCTGCTGATATTATCATCATGTTGTTTCTCTGTCTCTCTGCAGCTCAGATGACGTGTGGTGTGGATGAATTCCGCTGTAAAGACTCCGGCCGCTGTATCCCGGCGCGCTGGAAATGTGACGGAGAGGACGACTGCGGCGACTCCTCAGATGAGCCCAAAGAGGAGTGCGGTGCGTCCATGCGCTCCTCTAGAAGACTAGCAAATGTCATTAAAACTTAGCAGATTTATTCATTAAAAATTCAGTTTATTAGTAAAATTTATAGTTGTTTTGGTCAAATTTAAAATATATATATTTTTGACAAAAACTTTTTTTTTTTTTCATTATTCATTTATTATTTATTAATTTTCTTTTATTCATTAAATTCAGTTTATAATTAATATTTAAAACTATTTTGGACAGATTTGTTTTTATTTTTTAAATTTGGAATGTGATTAAATTTAAAATTAACATTTTTTAAAGTTTTAAATGTGATTAAAACTCAATAGTTTTGTACATTAAAGATTATTTTGGTCAAATTTAATCATTTTAAAAGTTTTAAATGTGGTTAAAATTCATTGTAGTTTTATTAATTAAATTCACTTTATAATTCATATTTAAAAGAATTTTGGACATATTTAAAATAAAAAAATGTAAAAGATTTGAATGTGATTAAAACTTATAATAGTTTATTTAAAACATAATTCAGTTTATAATTGAAATTGAATTATTTTGATCAAATTTAAAATATATTTTAAAGATTTAAATGTTGTATATATGTTATATATGTAATAATATATATATATATATATGGTCTAAAATAACTTTAAATTTAACTTTAACTTGTAAATTTAACTTTATATTATATATATATATATATATATTATATATATATATATATATTTATTTATTTATTATTTTTTTTTTTTTAATTATATATTATTTATATATATATATATATAATATATATGTGTGTGTGTGTGTGTGTGTGGTTTATTTTTTTAAATTTTTTTAACTGCATTAATATTGTGACTATCTATGCAGACGAGAGGACGTGTGAGCCGTATCAGTTCCGCTGTAAAAACAATCGCTGTGTTCCCGGCCGCTGGCAGTGTGACTACGACAATGACTGTGGTGACAATTCGGACGAGGACAAGTGTGGTATGTTTCCACCGGCCGCTGATGCATGTGAACGCTGAGACTGAGACACACATCCAGAGACACACTTCATGTTTCATCACCACAGCAATGACAGCTGGAACAGAACACACCGAAAGAAAGGCTCCCAGACAGGAGATATGAAATGAGCAAATTCTCACTGGCTGAAAAACCTGATCGTTGTCATTCTCATTTAATTGTTCATGAGCACATTGTTAATGAACAAGGGGTCTTTTTTCCTTCGTGCATGTTTCCGTTACGTCCAGTCATTTACGTGTCTACATCTTGTGTTTATTCTTCATTTCACACTGCCACATTGATGTGGGTTAGAGGTAGGTTTCCATTTTCAAATGTCCTTCATTCCTGGAACGTCTCCTTCAGTGGCTGCTCGCTGATGACAGGGAGGCTTGAATGTCTCATGTTTTATATTAAATGTTAATATGCATGAAAAACTTACAGTATTGTTTTTGACAGTGATGTACATGTTTTTTAAACAGTTAATGATGCTATAATCATGATAATCAAAGCCAATATAATACATTACTGAGCCTTTTCCAGTCTCAGCAGTGAGCCACTGTCAAGCCCATTCCTGGAGTTTTTGAGCAATTATGGTTTGAGTTTGATTTTGTTCTCTGCTGTTCTCAAACACCCAAACCTTCCAACCTCCATCTGTC